>MTQE01001134.1:41206828-41220700 GCA_014337955.1 Aspidoscelis marmoratus | reverse complement strand
AATCAAAACGTTTTGAATTCGAGATAACGACGTCATGGGGATGCGGCCCAGGTGATTTCAGATATCTATTCCCAATCACTACAAAATCACTTGCTCCTTAAATAATTGTTGTGGAAGACACTCCACACAAAATGATAGCATTACACTGAAAAAAGAGTGGGACTTTAATTGGATTTCAGTGCTACCCATTTTCTGCCACATTTTAATAATCTCACAGAGCAGGATGATCCCCTTTGCAATTTTGTTTTATTACATTCCAGTTTGGATGTTTAATGTCTAATGAGTTTCACTTTAATTTACCTTTTCTTGTTTCTTTGATAAACCTTGTATTTGTCACAGGAGGTGTTGGTCTCACGTGCCTCGTTTTAGTCCTCTTTAGCAGGAAACTTCAATACAGCAAAGCAAATGAACACTCATCACAAAACTGCTGTTGCAGAACCCTCAATGAATCCCAGTGTGGTCATGAGCCAAGAAATTACCTCACTAAGGGATACTGCAACTGCCACTTAACTCAAGAAAATGAAATAAAGGTCATGTCCATGTTGGAGTCTGACAGGGAAATGCCACTTTTAAAGGAAAATTGCCATCAAGATACAGTAAAGACAGAATCTAAGTGCACAGGCCTAAAAATGCCACTCACAATCACTCAGAATGAACAGATGAAAAATGGCCATTTCCAGCACCATCACTGCAGACTACCACAGTCTTATCCTCAAGAGTTACCTGAAAACACACCTGTGGCTCACAATGCAGGTGCACTTCATCAAAAGCATTTCCAAAGAAGGGTTAGATGCCCAGAAAACCCTGGGGAGTGGGAAGGAGATGCACAAATCACAAAATCAGAAGACAATTCAGAAATTAGTCAAGGTGAGTAGTAAACTAGATATTGCTTCAGTTTTGTATACTTATAAGTTCCTTATTTCAGCACATGGATAGCTGTGGTAGGGAGCAGAAAATTTACCTGGAAATGGTCACAAGGCTCTCACTTTGCTGAGGTCCCAAAATGGATGAATGAAATAATCTATGAATATAAATAAATACTGATGGAACAAGAACACTCAAATTATATAGGAGGGAGCAGAGATATTATTCAGTTAACACCATCTAGTTAGATACTCAGAAAGCTTTTGATAAAGTTCCTCATCCTTGTCTTCTCCATAAGCTGAACAGTTATGGAATAAAAAGAAGGTCCTATCATGAATAAGCAACTAGCTAAGAAAGAGAAAGTAGGACTGTATGGACATTTCCCACACAGAAATTACGTAACAAGTGGGATCTCCTAAGGTTAAATTATCTCAAGTCAGGCATGACCAACAGAATGGCCAAGTTGGGGCTTTTTTAGTCTAGAAAGGGTACAAGTGAGAAGACACATGAGAGAAGTGTGTAAAAATATGTATGGTATGAAAAAAAAAGTGGGTATGGAAAAGTTACTCCTTTCCCCAAAATAGTAGAACCAGAGGTGCTGAATTCTGGAGAAACCTGGAGGTACAAAAGGTTCCCCTTTACATAGTTTGAAATTTGTTACCATGAAATGTATTGTTGGCTACCCTCTTGGATGGCTTCAAAACAGGTTTGGACCAATTCATAAAGATCAGAACTATCAATGGTTATTAGCTCTGATTGGCATTGGGTAGTATGCCTTCAAAGGCTAGTTGCTGGGAAAGCAAAGCAAGCTGTGTGCTCATTTCCTGTGGCTGGGCACTGCAAGACCAGACTGCTGGCCTAGAGAGGCTATATATTCAGTCCAGTGGGGGACGTTAGTTATGAGGCATATTAAGTGGTCAGACAAGGACAGCCCAATAATCTTCTTCAAAGCATAAAAAGAAGAGCTGGATTAAGTATAGCAAAAACTGGAAAAGGGAAGAAGGACAAACAAGAGGCCAATTTGCACTTGGCCTCATAGTTTGTGATAGATGAACATCTGGGCAGGTGCATCTGCACTTGCAGGAGGCATTTACAGCCTAGAAATGCTGCCTGCCTGCCTCGATGTTCATCTATTGCAAACTAGCAGTGGTGCACAAAATCATGCACCACAGGCAAGCTAACCCTACCAAATCCTGACCCAAAACTTACCTGTCCCATCCACATTGTAACTATTCACACCATTTCCAGTGTGAGAGGTCATCTGAGGTAGCGCAAAAATGTGCTGGTACCTTACATGATCCCAGATGTGACTGCATTGGTGGCCTAGCAACAGCATTGACACACGCGCAATCATGCAGGGCACTGCAACCAAAATGGTGGCACCCTGCCGGAGATCAAACATGCAACCGGACGGAGGCTAATATTGCTGAGGGAGCAGGTAAGCAGTGGACAAAGCACACCTAATTAGCATAACAGAGGGGGAAGTGATGGCCCACAGGCGAAGCCAATCAGAGGCAGCCCACGCCAGGCTGCAGGTATAAAAGGCAACCACGAGACAGGAAAATTGTTCCATGCTTGGGTCTTTTGGGGTGGGAGGTTTATGTGTGAATGTACTGCACCCTGAGGAGAGAAAGACCAGATAGTTCCAGGGTTCTTAGGCCTAGAGTTATTCAGGATGTTGTGTTGCTGTGTGATAACTTGAGAAGCTATATACTTATTCATTTATTCAGCCGTAACTGATGTAAGCAATAAAGAACAATGCTTCTTGTTTGACAAAAAGAGTCTGACTGAAGTATTTATTAACTTAGGTACAGGGAAAAGGGATCCTGTATCTTTAAGTAAGAAAAGCAGATGGGAGAAAGCAGCACCGCGGGTGGCGGTTAGAGATCCTTCTCCGCTTGAGTGTTTAGGGAAGTGAGAGAAAGTGGTGAGCTCTTTAGCGCAGGGTTGAAGTGAAGAACAGCCAGCGTAGTTTATAAATCTGAAAGCCATTATTAATTGGAGGTAGACAGAGTGGGAGTGGAAATCCGCCCTGGCTGAAGGGGCGCTACACCTCCAGATGTTGAATTACATTGCCATTGATTATACTGGCTGTTATTGATAGTAGTTTCAGCTCAGCAGCATCTGCAGGGCTACAGGTTAGCCACGTCTGCAGTAGATAATACAGTACCTTGCTTAAAAGAAGAGTTTTAGCTATGATGTTCTGAAGTTACCAGGTGGGTAAAATTATCTTTTGTAAGTAAGATAAATGATTTATTGCATAGATAGTTCTGGTCAAAAATGAAACTATCTTAATTTTAATCTTTACTTAGTTCAGTTAAAATGTAATATAAATTGTTTTCTAAGAAGGTGATCTATATACACTGGTTAATTTTCCTATGTTTTCCCCAAAGCAGGGAAGCCTTTTGGGCACCACTGATGTAGGTGTTCCAAACATCTGTTTAATCAGTGTAAGCCATGTGTTAGTCATGTGCTAAGTTTCAACACTTGCTGTTTAGCAGAAATCAGAAGTGACACATTTTGTGGAAGATGTTCAAGACCCGCATTTGCTTTGGCAAAAGGAAGGCTTGGAAAACATTTAGCAAATGAGTTATGTCTATCTCCATCCAAAACTGAAGATGATGACTGCTTAAAATCTTACAAACCAAAGCAAAGACATCTCATTACAGCCTTGTCACCGGTTCCCAACACGCCCGAAAATTCAAAGGAGCACTGCGTGCAAACGGCATTAGAGAGCCATAGATCACGACAGAATGATCAATGTGGATTATTAGAAAGGAGCAAGAATATTTCTCCAGAGCTAGACGACTTTCTTATCTGTAAACACATAGACTGTGATAAATATCAAAACTATCCAAAAGACAAGAAACAGAACCATAGCAAAAATGTAAAGCCAGATAAAGAACAGAGTCAAGTTAGGAGTAAAAGAGCAAACAGTTGCTTTATGAGTGATGAAGAGACTCCATTATCACCAGAAACCAAAAGAAGATATCAGCCTAAGAGTGTTAGCTTTTATGTACCTGACCTGACAACAGAAAAGAGAGGAGATGTGAAAATGAATGGTTTAAATTTAATGACATCTCCTGAGATCAAACAAAAGCATACGTTTATTCAAGAAGGCCCATTGTCTACCTGGGAAAAGAGATTATTTAGTGATTCGGAAATAAAAAACAAAGAAAGGAAACAATCTCCCACTACTGTTTGTTTTGGGGAAAGGGAGAATCGATTTATTCATAAGCATAAAAAAAATGCCAAAACCAGAAATTCCTTAATGGTGAAGTTAAATTTACATCCCTTTAGAAAAGCAAAAATCTATCCCATAGAACGTTTTCCCAGAGAAATTAAAGGGCAGTGCCTCTGTTATCCACACACAGAATTGCCATCTGCTTCCAAAAAGGAAAAAACAAGAAGCAAACAAAAGGCAAAGCTAGAATATTCCTTGGCTACCCAAGAGATATCAGAATATAGCAAAAACATTGTTTATTCTAGGGAAGTTTCAGGGAAAAAGAGAGTAAGAGGGCAGCTACAGTCCGAAGAAAATGGTAAAAGTGTGTCTAGAGTCAAATCCTGTCCAGATAGAATTTCTGCCAAAAATAACAGTGAAGCATTAACGAAGCATTTAGAAACTTTTGGTTATACAGTTTGTTCTCCCCTCCACTCACAAAACGAGAGTCCAGGAACAACAACTGCTGTTACACTTTCAGCTTGTTATTCATCAGATGTTGTACAAAGACCAGAAAATAATATTCCAGTGTCAGTGAATTCTAATGAGACTAAGGAAGTTGCTACAGAAACTGCATTGTTACCTTTGCATCAGACCTCTGAAAAGATTACATTAAAGGAAGAAGATCACAGGTCATCCCTGATGACTCAGTCAAAGAAAAATAATTGTGGGCCTTATCCAGCTTCCACTATGCAAAGAGAAAACTTTGATTTGCAGAATCTCAGCTGTGAAGATCATACGCAGCTTCAACAAATTACTAAGATTCTGCTACGAAACATGGGCCTAGATCAACTAGAAAACCCACAAGGGAAAAGACAAGATGAAAAAATAACCATAAAAAGTACATATGAAAAGAAAAAAGAGCCTGAAACTGAACATGATAAGCTTGTTAGTGTAGAGTGTTACAATTTTGGTGGAATACCACCATCAAACAGAAATAAAATTCCTACAGAAGAAGACACAGATGAGCTAAATTCTCAAGTACATCTGAGTAGTGTGATTTCCAGTTTTCAGCATAATGAGCTTCTAAGTACCAAAGACCCTCAAATGCCAAATAGAATTAATAGCAAAACAGAATATGAAAGACAAACACAGCAGCAAAGAGCAGATTTTGAAACAGAGAACACCAGTGAGTTAACTGCCATGTTTATTCCAGGTCCATTAATGGACTTGGCAAGCCCAAAAGATGGAGCACAAACTGGGAATGGCTGGGAAAATAAGGAGCGCCAGACATTTCATAAGAACACTGTCAAAGTGACCGTTATTTCCAATGCATTAAGTGTGCCCAGTTCTCCAGAAAATGCAAACAAACATCTGGACAGTAGCATCAATCTTGAAATGAACAACAATGTGCATATGGATAATGGGAGTGATTTGCAAGATGCGCCAAACCATCAACTTGATGGAGATAGCAGTGAACATAAAAAAGGCAAGATGCCACTACCGAAACATCAAGAGTCTTCTTTGTTACCAGAGTTTAAAGATGTCAGTGATGAGGAGCAAACTAAGCCACCTTCAGTTCCTCACAATATAAATGAAACTGAAATGTCCTTCACATGTGCCGATTATGATAAAGAATTCTCTTTACAGGCACAACAAAGAGAAGTAAATATTGCAAATAATAGTTATCCGTCTTTAGTTCTCTTCAAAGACAAAAAACCTTTTTCAATATGAAAAAAGTCAGACTCTCTAACAAAATTTCAAGAAGTCAGTCAAATATTAAATAGAAAACAAGAAAACAGTGAAAGAGATAGCAGAATTCCGGAAATGACAACAATAAAGCACACTGTGAAATTAAATGATTAGGAAAACATAGAACATTTTGTATGAATACAATGCGAAAACTGTTTCTTACGTACATCACATGGATCAAATACAGGCTTAATATATCTAGGAAAGTAACATTTGACATAGGCATTAATCATCTTCTCGTAAGTAAGAAAGAATTCAAAACTCAATTCAGCCAAAGATGATGATAAAGATGACAGACAGACAGACAGACAGACAGACAGACAGACAGACAGATAGATAGATAGATAGATAGATAGATAGATAGATAGATAGATAGATAGATAGATAGATAGATAGATAGATGTTATTAATTTCAGGAATATATCTAAATCTGGAAAAGCTTATTGTTTAAAAACTTGAAGTATTTCCTTATACAATTGCACAAGATTCTGTAACCAAGGTGCTTTCTGCACTGGGCCTTATTCTGGATTATATCCCAGGATATGCTACTGCAGACTACGGCAGGCCCTGGGCAAGCTCTGCTAACATGCAGATGAAAGGCCCCATCGAGAATAAGGCCCTGTGCAGAAAGGGCCCAAATATCTGGGGCTCCATTCATACAGCTATTTTTGACAATGTTCTGGGTGTTGGGTGGGCTAAGCAGACAAATACTTGTGCCTCCATGTGTCCCCTGAACCTTCCAGAGATGTGATGAGGGCACCCTTTCTGTGAGTTGCTTCCAACTATACAGCATCTGCCCTCCTTGTGGAAGCTGATTCTTGGCTTGTCATATAAGCATGACTGTGTAGCAGTCAGGAGTCAATTCAATGACAAAAACACAGCTGCAACCAGTGCTGCAAACCACTGCAGTCACTTCTGGCTGCATTTCCAACAAAATTGCATCAGTGCCTGACATGGTACTCCAGGGTGGAATGATGGGTGGACTGTGTGCACATACCTCTGTGATGGCTGATTTTCATGGCAGCCCAGATTCTGAACTCATGAGGATGCAACCTGGGATTAGTTCTTCATTACCCTACCATCCTCTTTGCCAATGAAGGAAACAAAGGTTCTAGGTATTTATAATTATTTGAAGGTGATTGCAGTCAAGATGTTTATATATTTGTACTGTATTACTGGGAGAGAGGAAGTAAGCTAAAAGAAAGTAGTGCCAGAATGAACAGTAAATGAAATATTGTAATTTTGCAATGTTGTACCAACCTATATTTTAATGGCCTCCACTGGGCATAGTGGATTGTGTATATATTGGGCTGCATTTGTATGTTGTAAATAAAATGAAAAGTTCAAAAGCGCGTGGCTGTTGTGTTCTCATCACATCTCTCTTCCAATTCATATTTAAACTACTGGAGTCTTTTTTTTTTAACTGCAGGGGAATGCATCCTTGGTAATTTTGAAACATATATGAAAAATAAAAGAAGTATAGACTCGAGTCAAGAACTACAGGAAGTGGCACGGTGTTGCCCACGTGGATTTTTTTGGGTGTGTGTGTGTGTGTTCAGTTGGCCCTAAGAAGGTAACTACACCTATAATTTGCTGTGCCCTCAAACACTAATGCAGATCTCACTTGAAAAACAAATAATCTGTGTGTGCACTGATGCATTCCTAGTATATATATATCCATTTTTGAACAGTGGATTTTATCCACTTGTAATTTGTTTGCCACTTAGTCCGGCTTGCAGTTTTAGAATGAATGCTAGCCCAGATTATCTGTGTTTGCAGGGCGTTACCAGGGAGGAGGAGAAGGCTTTTCTTCCTTCCTTCCTTTCATTCTTTTGAACCTGGATGCAGCATGGGAGAACCTTTGAGAGAGAGAATATCTTTCTCCCATACACAAAAGCATAGCTCTCCTTGCTGCCTCTTGTTATGAACACTGCCTTTGATTTTCATAGCTAATTATACTAATTATACATAAGAAGCCAGCAAAGGGTTGCAATGGGCAGCTTGTTCCTCTCATTCTTTGTATCCAGAAAGTCCCAGGAACAACACAAGCATGGACAATGGCATAAACAGACAAGAGTTGATGGGAGGAAGAAATTCTGTCTGCCAACCAGACACAGACACACATCCATGCTGCTACTCCAAGGCAAATTTAGCAACCAAGCTCTGGGCTTAGATTTTACAGTTTTCTTTCATGAACTCCCCTCACCCTTTCCCCATCAATCTCCTTTATTCACTACTAGGCTTCTAGGAGCAGCATGTGTGGTTAATGGACAGACCCCCTTGTTATTAAAGTCAAAGAGGTTTTGGGTCTCTCAATTTCCCTGTCTCTGTGTATGCACATACATGCATGGGGTTGTTTTGGCTGAGTGCTGGAAAGGAGGATGGAGGAAATTATGAATGTTGCATTTGGCAGTGGGAGCAGAAGATGTGCAGGAGCACAGTAAAGGAGTTCAAAATTTAAAATTGAATGATGGGAAAGTAAGTAACAATTAAGCAACAGAGGCTGTAGATTACAGGTGGATAAGGGGAGGACTTCTCAAAGCAGACTGAGTATGGAAGAGGCACAAATGCGCTAAAAGGGGCAATAATGCTATCTGAACTTCAAACATTTGGACTAAGGCTGCAGCCAGATAGGACAAATATAGTGCAGTTACAGCCCTGGGGTCACCTCATGTATTGTAAGCAACCCCGTCATAGCCCCACTTTTGTGCTCCTAAAAAACACTTTTAACTGTCGCTGAAAAACCCAGATGTTCCAGCTGTAGCATTTTTAGGAAGCCACTTATGTTTCTGGATGGAGCAGCAACCATAACTCTATCCAGCATGCACGCACCCAGGCTGAAATAACTGACCACGCATGCACAAAGGTAGAGACATGACCGTCTGGGAAGTCAGTGGCAGCTGATCTACCCAGATACTGACCAGTGCTGCCTAGGCAGGAAGCAGTAGCAGTGGATGAGCTATACCTCACAGTGTTGCTTCCCATCTCTATAGCTGATGGCTTTCTGGGATAGTCAGACCTTAGATTTACTTCTGCACATTTTTTTCCCAATTGCAGACTTCTGCACTCAGATATTAAGGATATAGTGCCATATAATATCTGAATTTTTTCTTGTATATTTTTAGCTATTTTTATGTGATTTTTGTAAAAAAAAAAAAAAACCCACAATTTCAGCACATAATAATGCAGAAAAATAAAACTACCCTGAATCTTTTTAAAACATGGGAAGCAGAAAAGGCTGCACAGACTATTTCTATGGAATTTCTGAAAATTGCTTGTTACATCTTCACTGATGAGCCTCTACTGCTGGTCTGTGATCTCTCAACCTGCTGGTATGAAGTGAAAAATGGATAGAGGCGCGCCATTTTAGCCTGCTAATTCTGTGACCAGAATGAGAAGGGGAAAGGAGCCTGCATGTCCAATTTGCTTGCTTGTTCTCACCATGGCAGAAGTGAAGAAAAACATTTTGGCACTTAGGGCTTAAGAAATGTATAAGGGATCTGCCTTCTACAGTCACAAAAGAGGAAAGGAGACATCTGTGGGTACTAGCTGGTTTCTTTTAATACCATGGATAATGGTGAAAATGGAAAAGGGGCCCTCTTCTAGTATGCCATATGCATATGCTTCAGAAGCCACTGACACATGGCAGAGGAAATGCAAATTGTTGTGAGACATTAAAAATATCGCACTTCTTCCATTTTCTTCCTCATCTTTTCTCTTCTTCAAGTCTGTTGGAGCTAAGGAGGTTTGTAAGAGAATAATTTTAAGAAATTCAAAAACAAAGTCTACTGTTTGGATCCAACTCCCTTGGTATTTATAAAAAAAGAAAGGCTGTGTGAGAAGCCAGACTGCTAATTCCTTGAATATCTCAGGGCATTTTCTCTAACTAAAACCAAGACAAGATGCAATGGTGGCTCTAGAGCTGCCAAGTCCTTAGGCCTAGGGAGTGCTGTCAATGAAAGAAAAAAAAAAAGTAGGAATGTGGTGATGGCCCCATGAGATGGAACACTTGGGCAGTGGGAGAAGGAAAGTTAAACTCAGTGGCGCAGGGGATCACAGGTGCTTAGATCACTTGGGATGGCTGGGATTTTCTGGATGGATTAGTGATCACGGTATCCAGATGGTCAATAAGAGTAGAGTAGAGAAATCTCCAGGATCTGGCGGCATTCAACTGGGAGTTTTTAATCTGGGAGTTTTTAAAGAACTCAAATATGAAATTGCTGAATTCATAATCTTTCCATATGATCCTCTGCTTGAAGACTGAAAGGTGGCAAACGTTATAAAAATATTAAAAAAAGGCTCTGGAGGAGACCCAGGAAATTGCAGACCACGCAGACTAATCAGCTGGACATCAGGTTCAGGTAAGATGATGGAAACCATCATTAAGGATAAAATTACCATAGCTTACTAATTTGCCTTACTAATTTGCTAAAATGTTTGGCAAGTTTAAACAAGCATGTGGATAAAGTTGAAATAGATCCAGTTGATATTTTCTATCTGGGCTTTCAGAAGGCTTTTGGCAAAGTCTCTCATCAAAGGTTCAAATAAACTCATCAGTCATGGATTAAGAGGAATGGTCATGTCCTGGATTTGTAACTAATAGGCAGGAAACAGAGTAGTAATAAATTGACAATTCTCCAAGTGCAGGGAAATAAAAAAGTGGACACCCCCCCCAAGATTCACTACTGGGGCCTGTGTATAATTTAGAAGTAGGGGTAGGTAGTGAGAAAGCAAAGTTTGTAGGTGATACTAAATTATTCAGAGTAGTAAAAAACTGAAAAATATTTTGTGAAGAGCTCGAGGGACCTCTTGACATCGGATGAGTGAGCAACAAAGTGGAAAAAGGCCCTCCATCTTAAAAAGTGCAAAGTGGTGGATATTGGGGCTACACCAATTACACCTGTAATGTAGTGGGCACTGAGCTTTGTGTTATAGACCAGGAAAAACAAAATCAGTGCAAAGACTAGTTAGTAGGGATGTGCACAAATATTCAAGATATTTTGGACGAATTTGGATATTTGAATTTGAATCGAATGTCCAGGTATTCTTTTTTAGTATTCGTACGAATAATTCAGACATTTGTATGTGCAAACATATCCATACTCATCTTATCTGTATCATCAAATACGTATCAAATACTCATACAAATAGACATGAATGTATTTGTATCAGTTCAAATGTCCATACATACTTTTTTACTTTATTCTTATGGATTCAGATATTCAAATATTCAATTTGAATTGAATTGAATTTGAAAATTGCATTCATGAACACCCCTTCTAGTTAGGAAAGGAATAAAATATAAATTTGCAGACATTATTGTGCTTCTATGGTGAGCTCACATTTGGAATATTGTTTATAATACTGGTCATTACACCTAAGAAATGATAATGTGGAACTGGAAAAACTGGAAAAAATACCAAAAAGGGACAGGGGGTTAAAACACTTCCTCTATGAGATCAGGATTGAACGTCCAGGCCTAATCAGTCTTCCCAGACTAGTGGAATAAATCCTCATTTAAGAGAAAAATAGCAGCTTACCCACTACAGAGTGGCAACTGGGCAACTGGACTACAGCAGCCGGACTGGAAGCTATGAGAGCTTGAGCCGGTATGCATGATCATATGGAATGAGGCAGCCAATCAGAGTTGAGCTGCCATCCCTGTTCTTGTTGGCTCTTCTTGCTGTTCCACCCAGACTGGTGGGAAGACTCAAAGTTTCTTAATATTGCAGTTTGAATGCTGTTAAACCAGCATTAACATAAATGCACAGTAGCTATGGGATAATGTGTTACACACCATTGATCATCGTGTGTAACACTCCCACAGCGGCTGCACATTCTGAAATGTACTATTAACAAGTCTGGATGCACTCTAAGAGTGGAGTTTATAAAATCATACATGATGTAGAAAAGGTAGATCAAGAAAAATCTTTTTTTCTTTCTTTTTTCTTTTTTGGTTACAGAACACTAGAGTTGTTGATTGGGAAATTACTTTTTCATGCACAGGGGCATTGTTCATTGAAATTTATTACCCAAGGAAATGGTGATGGTTGATAGGCTGGCTGGCCTTTCAAATTCATGGACATCAGGTATAGCAATGAGTACCAGAATAGATGCTTCTAAAGGCCACTTGTAGAACATTGAGAGCAGGTGAGGGTTTTAACTTCAGTTTCATCTTCTGCTTGAGAATGTCCAGAAGCAAGTGGGGCCATCACAAAAGATGGAATACTGGACGAGTTGGGCTATGACTTGATACATCAGGGTTCTCTTTGGTTCTTATGTTCTTATTTCCCAGCTGCCGCAATACACAAAAGAGCAACCAAGCTCTTCATTATCTACTAAGCACTCAGGTTGTGCAACTATCAGCAAGCCTTCCAGAGCTAAGTGGAACTTCTTCAGTGGGCACTTACTTTCCATTTATTCTAAAAGACCTGCTGTTCTGCCTTGGCCCTTCCTTGGCCAAAGAGAAGAAAGACAAACTACAGAGCAAAGACAAGTAGCTCTAAGTCCAAATGATGCCTGTCCTGTTTAAGTTAAAAACGCACTTTTATAATGAAATCTCCTGGGTGTGGCCTAGTTGTCCTTATAGTACAACTATATTTGATAGTTTCCTGTTTTTCATAAGTAAGTAAATGCCTGGCTCTGCAAAGCCTGGGAGCCATATGATACAGGTGCTCTAGAAGCATTCATTTGGCTCTAGTCTGTGCTTGGAAAATGGAAGCTGTCTCCAAAAAAGAACAGAGTGAGAAGGACTTTCCTAGAGTGCCCCTAACCACATCTGGGCTGTTAGGAAGCAGATGGCCCATCCTGAATTTGCATGCAATGACAGCTTATGGTAAATATTTTGTCTTAAACATTTTAAACACTAGGTGGCACTATACCAGCTCTTTAAAATCTGAAAACACTATACAGTACTGTACCATAATTAGCTAAGAAACATCTACAATCCATTTTCTAAAGATCAAGGGCTTTAAACAAATCAGAAGACGCTTTATTGTTGTTAACTCAAAGTTCTGAAAAACAAATATCTCATTACCATATCAACAATCTACTACTGAACTTTTGAATAAGACAGTATATTATCTTCTAGGTTTGGCTTTTTTGTTTTGAAAGGGAATCAGCTGTGCTAGGATGGAGACATAAAATAACAACTAGTCTTTCAAAAAGCATAAAATACGGAAGGAACAGAAAAATCAGGAACAGTTCAGTTACTCTAGGTTGCCTTTATGAATTAGCTGTATACTGTATTTAAAGATCAGATTGTGATTGATAGCTGCTCATTCATCATGCAGTAAGCACAGGAAAATTCCTCAAGAAAGAGAGATTATTTGTTACCAGTCCTTACAGATATGACTGTACTAGAAACTGAACTCATACCTTGTAATATGGAGACCACACATTATATACTCAGAGAAAGGCAAAATTCCCTTTGATCTACCTGCACTCTGCTGCTACATACATGCAAGATTCTACCTTGAATAGAAGGCCAGTAGCCCAGAATATCAATAGAAATGGCTCATACAAGTGATGCAAACTATCTAGAGTATACTTTTGAAAGGTGAGCATTTTTCCCAATTCCAAAACCAATGTCTGGCACTTAGGGAATGTGTGTTGGAGAGAAAAAGGCTTTTCTCTGTTATTTGTTCATTCTTGGCCTGAAGGAAGCACATTCATTGTCCCTGAGATCTGCCAAGCACTGAAATGCTAGCATAATGTGACCCAGTGGGGCCTGCTTTGGAAAAAAAAGTGAACTTACGGGTGAAAGAACCCTTTATGGTTACAGGGACCTTCTTCCAGGATAATACACTACTGTCTACTCTGCTTTTAGCTTCTTAGAATCAGTATTCCATTCTTAAATGTACTCCTAGGCCCCATCTACATGGATTTTTTTGTTTCTCTATTGTCCCTCTATTGCAGCAGACTTTAAAAATGCTGTTTCATTCTGAATTAAGCGTCCGCATGAGGTTCAGCAAAACGCATGTTTAAAACGCACCTACTGTCCCCATGGAAGCGTGTTTTTTTGCCCGTATCTTTTTCTCCCAACCCCCTCTCTGGTTGATAGGGTGCCGGCGGGAACGGGGAGGGACTGTGCT
>MTQE01001134.1:41173831-41196669 GCA_014337955.1 Aspidoscelis marmoratus | reverse complement strand
TCTCTTCTGAGCTCTCACAGCCCCACCTACCTCACAGGGTGTCGTGGGGAAAAGAACAGAAAGCTTTGCTAGCCACTTTGAGTCCCCTTAAATGGCTGATACAAGCAGGGTAGAAAAGCCAATTCTTCTTCTTCTTCAACCCTAGATTATTGTCACAGCCAAGTTTTATAGTTTGGAAAGAGTGGATTGCTCTCGTACTAGAGTCTTGCCACTGCCAAGCCTTGACCTTCAGCACGTTTACCCAGATTTTTTATGATGTACAGTGGCCCTGGTCACACCTATATGAGACAGGATGTCCTATTCATAATTTGAACTGAGATCGTACCAGCTCTGTTCATGCTTAGATCATTATAGGTCATCCTCAGGCCATCTTAGCTTTGGGCTGCATGCTAGGTAAAAAGGAGGGAAGGTGCCTCATAAACTCCAAGCGTGCCAGAAAGACTGGACGCCACCCACCACAGCATGGTTCAGCTCCTTTAGCCCATCCCCCCCCCACTCACACTGAGGAAGAGAAGACAACAGGCTGAGTCCTCTGAAAAAGAGGACTCCAGTTAAAACGATCTATTGGGGGTAGGCTGGCTTGGAAAACAAATTAAATAAAAATAATGTAACACAACCTGAAGATGACCTGAAGTTGTCTTAAACTAAAGATATGACCAGGCCCAATATGTCATCCACAAATATTGGTAACATTTGGCTAAACGTGGCCAAATTCAGTCATTCGAATTTGAATCGAATGTTGGTACATTTGGAGATTGACATTTGAATTCGAATAGAATGTTTTGATACATTTGTATGAAGCTTTGTATGGGATTTGTATATGGCATTCATATGCTATTTGTACGTATTTGTATGGGATCCACATACTGTTGTATACATCCATATATAGCAGAGTTTCCCAAAATTTTGACATATGTGTACCCGTTCTATAATTTTCGTAACGCTGAGTACCCCTCATAAAAAACATTAGGGATGAAAATTGTATTTTATAAAAATAATCAAAATCAGTGGAACTTACTAAAGCACGGTAACAGGCGCCCAGAACTAACTATTAAAGAAGTAAGTTGCCTCTGTAACGAAGTGCAGTATATTCACACCGTGTCACGCCTCACAAGACCATTAGATAACACTGCAAATCTCCGGCGTTTAAACAGCTCCGCGGCTCAACGTCAACTGTTAATGTTCCCGCAGTTTAAAAATGGCTGAACCTGAGCTGCGTGAAGGATGCGCAGAAGTTCCCACCATAATGAGTTGTGATACGATGTACGATGGCCCCAGTTCCCATGTAAAAACTGCGATACGCACCTATTTCTTTCCTTGTTCTGTGGGCGCAGCTAAGCACAGAGCAGTGGATATTCCCATGTGATCCCCACCAAACTCCAGTGCAACACGTACCCCCACCAAACTCTTCCTGTACTCCTGGGGGTACGCGTATCACACTTTGGGAAACACTGTTATACAGGATCCATATGCTATTCATATGCATTCGTATGGGATTTGTATGGAACATTTGTATCAAATATGAATCCTACCACATTCGAAGGGTATCTATTCGAACAAATACAAATTTTCTTGAGTTCGATTCGATATGAATCAAATACAAAAGAAAAAAAATTGTGCACATCCCTATTGTCCACTTCTTTATGACATTGCCAAAGGGGGAAATGAGGGAGTTTCAGTCTGACTAGGGGAAAACCTAAGATCTTTTCATTCAGTCACATTTATCTGACCTGATTCAGCTACAGTGAACTTTAGTCCTTGTGGATCTGGTTATTCCTGAAACAAGAACATATTCCTCCTTCAGATATGAAAGGACAATGTTAAAAAATTACATTCAAATGCCTCAACTAGTAGCAGCAAGCGTCTCATTGAAAAATGGTGCTCGCTTTAAACGTTGATCTGTTTGTGTTTTGTAGTTGATGTTCAACACCATGAAGCTATCTTTTATAAAGCAGTTAATGCAGTTAAAGGGGAAAAAAACATGTCAGGGATCTAGTCATTATGGTTTGCAGAAAACAGCTCAAGCTAAAATCCAGTTCATAGTGCTGAAGTTGCTGATTCTAACAAGTATCGAGATTGGCTACAATAATCCTAAATGCCCAAATTGTTGGGAGATTTTAAGCACTTGGTTTAAACCTCAGTAAATATTACACAAAGCGGCTCTTGTGCTGTTGACCAGGGCAAAGATACAGTCTTATATTTGCTGGGCAGCCTACCTGGCTTGAGATGAGCAAACGGAATTTCCCCTGTTAACAGTTCCCAGAGACACAAAGCATAGCTGAAAACATCGGCTTTTATAGTGTACCGAGTACACTGTGTGAATACTTCTGGGGCCATCCAGCGCAGGTTCTGTACATCAAGACAACATCAATAATGCATTAACAGCATGTTTTGTTCCTTCGCAAGGGAACACATCTTTTCTCCTTTTTCATATTTGTTTGCTTTCTGGCAATACGCTAACAAAATTATTCCATTAATATAGGGAGAAAAGAATAGCGATCAGACTGTTTCCATATTAAAACTAATCCATGCAGCAAATTGCAAAGCCTTTTGTTATATTTCCAGCTGTAACACAAGGGCTTTGCTACCAGCATAAAAATGGCACATACTTCACTGTACTTCTTTGGAGTATGAAAGAAAGAAATTTCTGTGTATGCCTCTCCTTCATGAGTAATGTGCCATTGTGGGCAACCGAGCAGCAGTAGCATCTCTATGTGAAATGAATAGGACACAGGAGGGGCGCACGGAACAATTCTACAAGGATAGTAAGGAATGTACAAGTCTGGTTAGATGCCTTCTTTACATCTTCCTTGAAAAATATATTGATCTGTTGTGGATCTAGAAATGGTTTTGGGAGAGAGATGGGATGCTTCCAGTAGAAACCTCCATGCCCTTCCCAGATGATCCCAATATACACCCTTGTTTGCTTTTTAATCTTTTAAAAAGTATTTATAGTATTTGTATCCTGTTGTACACCTGGAGGTCACAGAGCAGGTCACAACATATGATAAAAAAATAAAGAATATTTAAAATATACCCAATCCAACTTTCCTTCCTCCCATCCTTGCAGAACTACATTCAGGCCCTGTCCCTATGCAGCTTTGGTACAGTTCCGAACACGGGATCGGTGCGGTCCATCCCCATGGGCTTTGGATTTAGCACAGGAAAAGTGTACCAAATCCCCCCAAACCATGCCAGAAGAGTGCCAAATTTGATATCTGTTAAAACAAGTCTCGGCACAGTTTGGGGAGCCGGACCGCATTCCTCAGTGAGCCAGGAACGCACATGGGTATACTTGCAGGCTAACGGGATGTTTTGCGCTCATGTCACTGGGAGGTGAGGTGTGCTTGCTGTCCCTGTCCTGTCTACTGAAGATCACAGCCACTGACTTTTTAAAATGCTGATCACAAAGGCATGCTGGAGAACGGCTTGGTTTTTTAATTTTCTGCCATTTCAACAGAAGTAATTCCAACCCTGATTCAGAATGCCAAGGCAGGGTGCATAATGGCTTGATTTTTGTTGCATTTGCAACCCCCATTTTCCCGATCATCAAGGCAATAATAAATAGAGTCTTGATTTCAAAGTTGACGGGCACTCCTGTGGTCCCCAGTGCAGTGGAGGTGCACAAAACTGTTCAAGCACCTACTGCCGCTAGCGGCTTTCATTGGTGCTTTATGAATGAAGCTTTATTTTATGAGTTTTAGTTATTTTTATGAATGAAGCTTTATTTATTTTTACTTGCCTCCCACCCCAGTCCTGGCTGTCCATGCCACTAAGGGAGGGGGGGATGAGGCACAGGGGTGGGCTGATGACAATCTGGCTACCAATGAGGAGAGAGAGGGTGGAGAGGAGGGGTCATGGCTCCCCCATACCAGGGTTTGGCACAGTTCTCATGGGGACACCACCATCTGTGCCCAACCCATACCTGTCCCGCGTTGCCAGGAATCTCATGGGGACACCTGAAATGTATTCCCGGACCCATGCCCGGCCCATGCGTGCCCAAACAGTGCCCAAAGTGTGTCAGATGGCCAGCATGGGGATGGGCCTCAGAGGAACTAGGACTGGTCACACCTTCACTTTCATTCTTTTTCAGGCCATCTTTGGCCCCAAAGCTCACACCTTTTTAGTCCAATCCATTTTATTTGTGCACTTTCCTCCCTTCAATCACATTTTCCTGAGTTCTGATTTCCTTTTTTTTTTCTTTACAGGTCTCAAGCCATTAGAGAGGGTTAATCCATTTTCATTTTTGGGTGTGATCAGGGAAAAGTACTAAAGGTGACTGAACTGTACTATAGTGGGTGGATCCTGCATGAATTTGCCTTTCCTTTTACCCAGTGTGCGATTACATACTGTTGAGTCTCGGAACTTTTATCCTATCAGAGCTAGGGATGTACACGAATATTAGTAACATTTGAAATTCAGCCAAATTTAGACATTCGAACTCAAATTGAATGTTACGATATTTATATGCTAACATTCAAATGAATACAAATGTTTCCGCACATTCGTAAGAATAATTGAGACATTCATTAAGCTGAGGAAATGTATCAGATACATATCTATTCATATCAGATACGTATCTGTTTGCATCAGATATGTATTGAATGTTCATATATATACATATGAATAGATTCGTATCAATAGAATTTTACCACTTTTGAATCTGATCTATTAGTACAAATCATTTCGAATTGAATGCACATCAGTCAGAGTGGAGGGTATATCATGATAGTGGGGAGGGGTGGAGATCTAATAAAGATCATAAAGGAGTCTCAGGACAGGAACAGAAAAGTGTGAGCATAGTGACTCAAACTAAGGACAAACTGAGGAAGGATTATCAGGTATTGGGTGTGGTCAAAGATAGTATGAGTCCTGTTTCTTAATAAGATAGATTATTTGACCAAGGTTTGACCACACCCTAAGAATCAAAGGCCCAGGTGATTTTAACCAGGTACCAAAATCCATATAAAGTTGATGTCTGGTGTTCCTAAACTGGGAGGCTACCCCAAAGCCATGGGCCTGCCCCAGAGAGGACCCTGTTGCATGTCACAGCCCTCACATCTCCAAGGGTTCTGGAATTACCAGAAGGCCCTCACTTTGATCTTAAATTAAAATTAAAATCACTAATAAGGCACATAAAGCAGAAGGGGAAACACTTCTGGACAAATGATACTCTATATTTTTGATGGCTTCTGGTTCAATAAATTAAGCCACAAAATATAAGTATCCACAATTCTTATGCAAACTTTGGATACTCCTGAGTATTCCAAGAGCCATCCAAATGCCACAGGTGTTGCCCATAGGGCTTTCACATGAGTATGCTCTCACTGTCAGAGTCTGCACTGCCATCTATTTACCAAGGGTAATTTTGAGAAAGTATGTGTGTTGCAAGATGCAAGAATGGAATATAAATATGGATTAACGAATTAATCCTAAACGTTCTCATAGAATCTTTAGTTTAAAAATACTTTTTCCTTGAAAGTTATTTAAGAACATAAAAGACAAAAAACTTGAGTCTGTTATACACAGGCAAGAGAGAAGACTGCTTCTCCCACCAATAGTCACAAGATGATCCTGAAAAGCAAAGAGCAAATATTAGTACTGATCATTGCTGCACACTAGAAATTCATTTCTGAGACCAAGGTAGAGGGAACATTTTGTATTCATAAATTTTCACATATCTCAAATCACTTACCAAAAAGAGACATACAAAAGAAACAAACGGCATGCACTTCTATTATACAATAGCAAGTACTTTGGCAAAAGACAATCCTAATCATATTACTTGCTTCTAGGATCGATTTTTCACATAAATTTGATAAAAATTATATAACAAGAAAAGAAGGAGACTAACCCCAGGTTGTTTTGTCATATTGTCTTCATCCAAAGACTGAAGAAATCTAGATTCTAAAGTTCGGGGGGGCGGGGGGGGGCGGGAAGAGAAGACTTAAGAATAGGTGAACAAAAATAAACATTCCTGCTAAAGGTAAATAAAATGAAATAAGACATTTTAATTGAATCACAAGTATACTCAAACTGTGCCCTCTCCACCCCAGTGTTTTTTAATTATAGGCTGTTTTCAGACTCAAGCGCTAATCAAACACAGCAAACATCCCCCAGACTTCAATGTGAGATTGTTCACACACCAGTTTGCCTCTCCCCCCTCTCATAAACATTCCATGCTAGAAAAAGATTAGAGAAGGGCTGGAAACACAGGGGCCACACACTGTTCCTCTGAGGTGTCTCTAAGGTACCCCTTTTGTTATGTCTGAATACAGACTATGTCCCAGGTCACACAAATATTTTAGGTCAACCTGAGCTGGTCCCTAGTTGTGTTACTCACATTAATTTTATTTAAGTCATTTTCCAAGACGGCCTATACCCGTTAGACCATTTTAACCTGCAGTCCTGTTTTTACAAGACTGACAGGGACTCAAACCATCCTGGAATTCCAGGACCTCTTTGCTTCCTCAAGTGTGAGCAGGGGGACAGGCTAAAGGAGGCTGAACTGTGCTGTGTGTGCGTGTGTGGGGGAAGGTACAGAGTTTCCTTTCAGCCAGTTAGAACACACAGAGTTTATAAGGCACCTCTCCTTCTCTCTTCAGTTTATGTGTATGATTCCTCTACCTAGCATTTTTACACAAATTTATTTTTATTATTTATAAATAATTGTATGCAGAAGAAAAGCACATAAAAAAGGAGGGGGGCCTGGAGGTGGGGGAGCAGGCTGGTGATGGCACACCCGGGCCTATGAGGAAAACTATAAGAAATGAGAAAGATTTGATGTAGCAAAAAGGGTGGGGATCCAAGAGTTCCATGGAGGAAACCCAGGCCGATCTGTGTGGAAATGTGTGGCCAACGAGGACCAAGGTGGGGACAGCCTGAGGACCACCTATACTGATCCAGGTATGACCAGCACTGGTACCATCTCAATTCAAACTCATGAATAGGCCATCTTGTGTTGGACTTGTGTGACCAACTTGTGTCAGTAGTATGGAACAAGTGGCTGCCTAGCACGCTTCATCCACATTGGACTAGAATAGTTCCAAGTGATCCCTTTTCCAGATTAGCTGTACACTATTTGAAGAGTACAGCCTGGCACACTCTGTTCACACTCTGTGGAAGAGGTGAAAATGGAGTCTGTGACTGGGCAGTGCAGGTGTGGTTGTATGCTGTGTTACCCAGTTGCTATGGCAATAATACTGTGTATGCATGTTGCAGCAGCCATGTGATGATTCATACTTACCTGGTGCAAGGTTAATCACCAGTTAAGTTTTGAATGCATGTATTTCCACAACTTTGCTTCCCTGGGGTGCTTTCCGAGGGAAGTCAAAGTGCAACAGGCCCTTACGAATGGCTTAGATGCGATTTGCAGGTGATATCACTCATAGGACAGTCTTTCCTTCCCTCATCTCAGGAATATTTAGGCCAGAAAAGGTAGATTATAAATAGGATAAGAACATAAGGGTCACATGCTAGTATCTCAACGGCGCTTTTTAGACTCCCCCCCTATGTGTTAATACAGCCTTAATGTTGTGTTTTGGAGAACCTTGAGGAACTAATGAAAATGCCGATGTTTTGCCTTTCTCCTAAAGAACTGGAAAAAGATACTATCCTTTTCATGCCCACACTTTTACCTCCAAAATCAGCAACAACAGCATGGCCATCTTCATACAGGAGAATATTGTGACTGCAGAAAAAAAAACTTTGTTATATAGAGCTTCTGTATGTGGTGTTGTCTTCAAAGCAGATTATGCAATATGGACATGTGCACAAGGCTCTTTCCTGTATTCTTGCTTGTTATACCTAATGTTTTTAAAATGTTTTGAGTAGCCTTTAGACCAGTCTTACTGTTATTATTCAGGTATATAAAATAATTTAGTATCAAAAACTAAAGGAAAAAAAACTCGACAGTTTAGTAAGTCCAAATGTCAAAGTCATTCTCTAATTAGTAATAGAACAAGTACATCTCCTAATTAGTGGAAGATCATCTATAGCAGGTTTATTAATTATGTGACAGAATTACCTAGAAGGAATGAAGATTATGACATTTTGGACTGAACCCAGTGATAACCTTTCAATAAAATCAGAAGGTCTGATTATCCTCTCATTTCATCTCCACTCAGTAAAGTGGTCCACTCCTAATTTACAGTGGCATAAATTAGTTTAGGAAAAGGCCCATGGTATCCAGCTGGGAGAAGACAACTACTGGCAACTTCTTCAAAAAAGATTTTGAGGGCTTATCTCAAAAAACTAATTTTTAAAATTATTATTATTATTATCAGACAATCCAAAGAGTATTCAAAGTGCAAACACAATACAATGCAATGCAATACATATTACAGTCATGATTAACAACCCTTCCAATCTTGCAAACAGTACTCTGTCACCATAGCTCTTTTCATATGATGCAAAAGAAAAATATAAGTAAAGTTTTAATGAACACTTAAAGCATTAGGAATGAAGTTTCCTTTGAAGATACAGTGATTTCCTTTGAGGGGAGAATAATAAATTTCAGATTATCATTCTACATTCTGTTGATTCTACTGACTTCAAGAACACTTCAAGCAGGACTTCCATTGACCTCATCTCTTTAAAATGAGATGTTCCTTAAACTCCTGTTGAGAATGGCTTTGAAATGAACTTGGCAACGGCGGGGGAGGGGACATTTCCCAATATGCTAAGAATATTATTTTTTAAAAAAAACAAGATGGATTGGAAGATGGTACAAAATGTGTGGCCTGATGAATGTTGTTAGATTTCATTAATTATTGATCCCATGAGGAAAAATAGGGCAGTTTTTCTCTGGACTACCTCTTTATTCTGGCCCTCAGTTAATGGTACAGTTTTCCTTATTTTTTTCAAGCTCTATTGTCTTTAGAAGTTTCTTTTTTGACTTGAATTGTTTTTACCATGACCAACTCTGAGATGAGATATATAAAAATATTGTGCGTGAAAAAATCACAGCCTAAAAAATTAAGCCATGGGTTAGGCAATGCCAAGGAAGATGGAAAGGGGGAGAGGAAGAGCTGCTTTTGCTTGTAGACAGCAATTTCTGTACTCTTTGGCTTCTTCCAGGTTCCAACTGCATTGTAGGCACCAAAGTATGAAAACCTGTGAGATTCGAACTAGATGGACTGAAAAATGAGAGATAACTTTGCTTTGTGCCAAATCACTGACAGTCAATTGTTTTAGCTGAGCAAATGTGAATTGTATTGACAAGAATGCAACAAACAAAATCTTTGATTAGGACTTGAATTTCATATTAGGTACTTTATATTGTTATATTACTGTCTTATATAATTTTTTTAAAATATGTGTATTTTATACTAACATCAACAACTGGTAAATTGCATAAAATGCAGATTTTTGTTTTGTTAATACAAAAATGTGGCAGATAAAAGAGGTGGGAGTACTAGATCACCTTATGACTGATTGGATCAAGATTCAGAAAAGAATGTGTATACAGAAAAGGTTGTATACTGTCACTTATATGCAGAATATATGATAGGAAATGCTAAAAGCTGGAATTCAGTTTGTCTGGACAAATATCAGTAAGATATGTAGATAATGCTACTCTGATGGCAGAAAGTGAACTAATGAGCCTTTTGATGAGGTGAAAAAAGAAAGTTCAAAAGCTGACTTCAAGCTTCAAGACCATAGTATCCAGTCCAATTGCTCCTTGGCAAATAGAGGGGGATGAAACGGAAGCAGTGAAAAAAAGAATCACTGCAGATGATGATTACAGCCATGGAATTAAAAGACACTTGCTCTATGGCAAATTGAACGGTATATTAGACAGTAGAGATCTCACATTGCTAACAAAGGTCTGTACAGTCAAAGCTATGCTTTTCCTAGTACTCACATAAAGAAGGGAGAACATGGAATAATCAGTGTTTTCAAACTGTGGTGCTGGGGAAGACTTTTGAAAGTCCATTGGACTGCAAGGATATCAAATCAGTCAATACTAAAGGAAATCAACGAAAGGACTGTTCATTGGACAAATAAATAAAGAAGATCAAATACTTTGGGCACATAATGAGAAGACAGGACTCATTGGAAAAGACCCTGATGATGGGAAGGATTGAAGTCAAAAGAAGAAGGGAACAGCAGAAGATGAGATGGTCAGATAATGTTATGGAGGCAAACTTGGGAGATGATGGAGGACAGGCAGGTCTAATATGCTGTGAACAACTAAACAACAACAACTTGTGCTATATCTCTTAAAAATTTCCTGTTTATTCAATGTGCAATATGACCCAGTTTGGTCTAGTGGTTAAGGAGCTGGACTCTTATCTAGGAATACTGGGTTTGATTCCGCCCTCCTCCACAAAACCAGCTGGGTGACCTTGGGCTAGTCACAGCTCTCTTGTGAGCTCTCACCGCGCCACCTACCTCACTGGATTTCTGTTGTGGCAAGAAGAACAGAAAGTTTTGTCAGCCATTTTGAGTCCCCTTAAATGGATGAGAAAAGCGGGGTAGAAAAGCCAACTCTTCTTCTTCTTCTTCCTAAGTTTTTGTCTGTATACTGTACAACATAGCTATCCGTACCTGAAACCAGCTGGTACATAATCTATGAAGTTGATGATGGTATGAAAAAAACCTCATGGAAGATGAAGAAACCAATGAAAAATCCTATTTGACTATCAGATTTTTATTTTCATTTTTTGCATTCCTTTCCATGGTTGGGATCAGTGGGTCTGGAACAGCCAGGCTCACTGATTCTGACCACAGAAATACATGATTTTGAATCATGCTGTCTGTCCAACAGTACTAGTCCAGACTCCAATGACTACGATGACTAGGAACAAATGTGGGATTTTTCACAAATTCTTTCTCTTGTCTTTTTTTCTCTTATTTCAACTGTGATGGCCATTTAACTTGAACATGGCATGGAAGGGACAGCCCTTCTGCTAATATAAAACTATGAGACTCTTTCAGAGTCCAGGTGAAAGAGCTTCCCATCAGGCAAGTGAACATAATTAGACAGAGCCCTGTGAATCTTAGCATTCCACGAAATAATCCTGCATTCACACAAAATAAAAAAAGAGTCTTAGGCTGTGTCCCCATGGGGCTGCCCTTGCCCAGGGGTGGATTCGTGGAACCCTTAATGTGAATCTTAATTCGAATTAAAGAGTCCCCATGGTTATGGAGGACAGGGCGGGTTCAAGTCGAACCTGCACATCCCCATGAAAACTGTGGCAAATCCCTGCATTGGGATGCGACATTTTTCTCCCCCCCACCCACCCCCACCGAGATCGTGATTTTGCTCCCTTTCCCAGGCAAGCCGCTTGCTTGCCTCGAAAGGGGAGTAAAAGCAAGGGGCTAAGGGGGTGCAGAGGCTTACGTTTTCTCTGTTTTCCAGGGAGGTAACCTTATTGCCCCCCTGGAAAAGACAGAAATTTCAACGCTCTGCCCCTCCTTTTGCCAATCATTTGGGGCTAAAGCAACCCCTTATCTGGGTGACTGCTCGCCCAGGCAAGGAGAGACAGTTGCAATCACAGCATTAGTGGCAGGGACAACAAAACATTGCCCACTAATGCTGCGATTGTAACCCAGCAGCGTCCCCATGCCCCCCTTGATAATCCATTTTTGCCCCCTAATTCGGGGCGAGAACAGTTATAAAGGGGAGTTTGCTCCGGGTTTTGGCATTTTGTCCCTCATGTAGCCCAAATTAGGACTTTGCATGATGACTACTGTGAGGCGAACTCATGTTCGCCTCACAGTATTCAGAGCTTAGGGACAGGGGTTAAAGGAACTTAGAGATAGTAGCATGTAGCACTCATGTTCTTATCCCATCTCTAGTCCACCTTTTGTAGCATAGAATGTTTATGAGGTAGAGCAGACTGGAACATGAAAAATACTGTCTGTGAACCATCTCTAAATTGTATCTAAGCTACCTCAGAGTTTTATTTTTTCAGCTGCATGCACATGTAGTCTAACTCCGCCTGGCTCGCTTAACCAAAAGCTAAAATAGAATCCCTACCACTAGGAGTCTGTTTGCTTGGAGAAATCCATAGATCTCCAAATGCTTCTGGATGCTAGCTTTATCGTTCTTGATCATGGACCTAATGGCTGGACCTGGCAGAAGATATAGTCCAACTCCATCAGAAGAGCTAGCAGTGCAGTGCCTCACACCATCTTACTTGTAACAGTTAGCTCCTAGCTATGTTTTTCTCTGCACCCCTCCCTCTCTTTCATGACTGTTTGTAGAATGCTCTCTCAAGACTTTCTGACTTTAGATGTGGCTTGCTTTTGATCACATATTCTGTTTACTCCCTCTCCCATTAATTGGATGGCCAGCTCAACATTGCAGAGAAACTTAGGCTGAGCCGAGATTCAGGTTTCTGTGTATAAGAAAAATAATTTCTGAAAGCAAATGCAGCCGGTGTTTGCTCTAAGTGTCCATGTTAGTCACAGGGTTTAGGTGATATCCACTGAACATTCTTCTCTGGCTATATTCTTTCAAAGAGAGAAATTATGTTTTGAAAATACAAAGTTTTGCCATTGATCTTGTCTAGGAATAAAGAGCCAAGTGCTCCCAGCTATCATCATTTGTTGTCTGTTTCATCCTTCTGAAAGCTCTGTCCCCAAAGGCTCTCAGCACTTGTTTGCCACATTGAGGAAATTACAGATCCAGTGAAGTGGGATCAGTTTGTGACACACTGCTGAAACTGATTAACCTTCTTAACAGGGAAAGCAGAACCTTCAGCCCATCTGGAGGGTTTCCAAGGGTTAACTCAGCTGAGGTAATTAGGCTTCTTTCTCATCGTATGGTGTCATTAAAAACATTAGTTTGCAACCACAGCTGCCCTATGTAAAAGCTGAGAATCAGGGAAAATATAGAAAGTATGCCTATATCTTGACAACAACATCTCTTCTCTGAAAGCTAGTACAGAGACTACATTCTGAATGTTATGGGAGCAGCACATTAAAACATAACCACTCTTTAGTGAGATTGGCCCTTTATGCATTTACTTAAACTTAACCTTTATTAACTAGGTTCAGATTAGCAAGACCCAGATCAACCCCAGGCATCTGTATTGAATGGGCTTTAGAACAACATATGTATGCTAAAGAGTGCTAGCATGGATGCAGATCACATTTCTGATCTGGATCTATTCCTATGCAGACAATGTGTTCTTAGCAGCGCCTTAATCTGGATTGTCATGCAGATGATGTGTTATCCAATGGACCAAACATGGCTGTCCTTCGGTCACATTTCTGGTACACTGGAGGACCAACATGCAAATGGGAACAGGGAAGTTACTGTTTGGGCCTCCAGACTGGGTTGAGGGGTCATCTCAGCATATGCAGCTGCCTTGAGAGTAGTTTATTGGTGCTTACTGGGAGGTTGCCCCTGGGACTGCCTGTGGAGGTTTGAGAGCTGACTCAGGGCTGATGAATATGGATGGTATGCCCCTGGAGTTCCTGAGTGGGTACACTTTCCACTCATGTGGAAGCAGCTTCAGTTTCCATTCATCTTTCTATACACATATAGAATGTCATCTCTCCTTAAGCCCTATAGTTTTGTTCCTACAACACACCACATAGAAGGAAAATGTAATGGTAGTTTGAAACACGGTTAGGGCAGCCACATCTAAAACCCCAATTGGTTTACATTGCCTGTTTCCTTACATTAGGTAAGTCAGGATTCCCTTTAAGTGGTGAATGAAGCTATCTGGGTTCATGGTGTTACATCACATCCTTCATGGCCTGCATCTTCAATGATTGATTTAGTCCTTTTATAAAGAATTGGGTAATATATAGGAAGGAGCAGTTGCTTCTACATATTTTGCACCATTGAATTCTAAACTAACAGTGCACTTTGTTTATTCCCTCTGAAAACATTGTCAGTCAGTTTGGCTGAGCATGTATATGTATGTATCTTGAATCAGGTTAGAATCCTTGGTCTTCCTGAAAGAATGCCAACTTAGCTCAGATGTGTTCTCATTCATATCCTCTCTTTCTAGGCAAGTACTCTGTATTAACAGATTTTATGCATACTCTGTATGACACATAAATGCCAAGGCTGCCTCCAGATGGCAACCAGATATAGCAAAAGAAAGCTGTTATTGCCTCCCAACTAAACAGCGCTAGCCTCAGTGTTGTCTTTGCCTAGTCTGATGACGCACAATTCAGGCAATTCAGCTGCTGTCAAATTCCAAGATGTACACATACCCCCTTTTTCCACACACAGTCAAAGATCTGGATCTTCAAGATCCGGATCTTTTAGATGGGGTCCTCCTGGAGATCCGGATCTTGAAGATGCTTGAAGACCCCATTATGGACACCTTTAATCAGGTCTGAGCAAAATCCAAATATAAGGGCCCAAAGGACCCATTAAATCTGAATTTCCCCTACACTCCTGGGGACAGAGCCTTGTGGATGGGATCTTCAATAGGGCCCAGACGGGGGGTCTATTCGCACTTGGCCTTTTTCTGGAGTATATCTCAGGATAGGGGTCTGTGGTCCACATGCTAATGCAGACTCTAGCAGACCTCACTTTGGGCCTGCTGAAGCCGGCACTAGCATATGGGCAGCAAGTCCCTATTCCAGGATATATTCCAGAATAAAGCCAAGTGCGAATAGGCTCGGGGACAGGGCCTTCCCGATTGGTACCAATTGGTTTCCTAATGGGGTCTTAGAAGGATTCTAATCCCTAGTGCAAAAAGGCCCATGATCACTTCTGCCAATGTCTGGAAGCCTATTTCGGCCTACACACATGAGTGCTTGATGGTGCTATGATAGCTGTTCCATCCAGAAAGGTAAGTGGCTCCCTAAAAAGTGCTAAAGCTGGAAAACCCGTGACCAGTGCTGAGTCTTACAGCAACAGTTAACAACACTTTTTAGTGGTGAAAAAGTGGGGCTACAGATTGCCCACCCATGCAATCCCACAATGGCTGGACGGGGCCAAATATATTTTTAATCACTGAGGAAATCAGGTCAGTGCCATGCTGCAAGAGTTAATAACAAGTGGGATACAACACAAGTCCAATATCTACAAACTGTATAGTTCACCAGTACTAATAAGGCTTAAATATTAATTTAATCTTTTTTATTCCATCAGTAATATAACTGGAAATGTACGTAATTTCTTTTGCAAATATCACTGCAACTTGATTTTTAAAATTGACTCTTGGTAAAGCTTTGATGTGAGAAACTAAACAAGTTCTGGTGTTGGGAAAGAGTAAAGAAACTACAAGGACCAGTTCCCATTGGCATTTTAAAACAGTTTAGAAATGGTTTGGATTCTCTGTGTCTCCATTACCAATCCGTTTCAGGGGTATTTTGAGGATTATTTGGCTAAAAAACTGAATAAATAAATACCTGTTTTTTCAGGTGTTTTCCCCCCCATTTTTGCTTTTATTATTATTATTATAGTTTATTTCTATGGCGCTGTACATGTACTCAGCGCTGTACAAGGAAATAATAATAAAAAATAAGACATATAAAACCTGCCTATGGTGTACAATCTACAAATAAAACAAAAATAATAAATTAAACTAATTAAAAACAAAGGGAAATAACATCAGCATCTATATCAGTACATTTTAGAAGCAAATCACACAAAGTCTGGAAATGCTTCCCTAAACAGGATGCTCTTTAACTCAGATTTAAAAGACAACAAAGAAGTAATAGCCTGTATTCATTGAGGAAGAATATTTCAGGCATGATGGGAGGCAAGGAAAAAAGGATGAATCTGGGACAGGGCAGTGGAGATCCTGGGCTGAAACAACATTCCTTGAGTGCTAGAATGGAGGGTCCGAATAGGAATATAAGGAGAAAGAAGATCCGATAGATAAAGCGGGGCTAGCCCATTCAAGGCTTTGAAAGTTAACAACAAAAGCTTGTACTGGAGATGAAAAGGAAAAGGAAGCCAATGAAGGGAAAATAATAAAGGAGAAACATGATCAAAGTGACATGCAGCCATAATGATGCGTGCCACAGAATGCTGGACAGAAATTAAATGATGGAGGTGAGAAAGTGGAAGCCCTACCAAAAGAAGATTACAATAATCTAAGTGAGAAACCACCAAAGCATGAATGGCAAGCTTTAGCAATGACCTGAATGTGGGGAATGAAGGACAAAGAAAAGTCAAAAGTGAATCCAAGACTGTGGGCTTCCTGGACCGGACGAATCACAATATCGTCAACAGAAACTGAAAAAGAGTATTGAAGAGATGGCTTAGGTGGAAAGACAAGAAGCTCCGTCTTTGACATATTGAGCTTCAAGCACTGATGACACATCCACTGTGAGATGGCAGCAAGACAAGATGAAACTTGCTGTTCAAGCCCTGGGGACAGGTCAGAGGTGGAAAGGTACAATTGGGTGTCATCGGCGTACAAATGATAAGAAAAACCAAACGAGCTGATAAGCGTACCCAGGGACAACGTGTAAAGAAAGAACAAGAGAGGACCCCACACAGAGCCCTGAGGGACTCTGACAGTAAGGGGAACGGAGGGTGAGGTCTGACCACCCGTGGTCACAGCAAAAGATCTATCTGACAGATAAGAAATAAACCAGTCGAGAACAGTGTTCAAAAAACCAAGGTCAGAAAGTATATTAACTAAAGAACAGTGATCCATGGTGTCGAAGGCCGCAGACAAATCAAGAACAGAGTAAAGGCTGTTCACCTTAGCCTGTAAAAGATCATTAGAGATCTTAGTGAGGACCGTCTCAGTAGAATGTTGGGGATGAAAGCCAGACTGGAAGGGATCGAAGATGGAGTTGGCTTCAATAAACTTGAGACAGTGAACATAAACAACCCATTCCAACATCTTAGAGAGAAAAGGAAGAAGAGAAATTGGATGACAGATGGACAAAAAGGAAGGATCAAGAGAAGTTTATTTTTAAGAACAGGGGAGACAAGGGCATGTTTAAAAACCGAAGGAAAGGAACCAGTAGAGGGAGAGACATTAAAGATAGAGAGAAGATAAGGAAGAAGAAAGAGGGCTATAGAGATTAAGAGATCAGAAGAAATTGGATCAAAAGAACAAGCTGTGGGTTTAGCAGAACTCTACAGTGCAGGGAGTTCATTCAAAGGAACAGGAGAAAACACAGAGAGTTTATTAAACGGTTAATAAAATGGTTCTTTATTGCTGTGGGAACACTACAGCAGTATTGGGTCAAATACATCATGAAACAGGTGGGCTTTCATCCTGCACAGGGACCAGCCCCTTGCCAGATTTGTTAAAGTGCCAGATCCATATTCAGCAGAGAAGTAACAATTCAGCTTGATAGGATGTAGCAATTCACCCACTCCACCCTTCACACTGATAAGATAACAAAGTTTCATTTTACACTCCCCCTTGCTTTGTCCTTGCTGGAAAGCACGCTCACACGCAGCTCTCTCTCTCTGCTGCTTCTTTTTCACTTCTCTGCATTTGCAGAGAAGCAAAAAAGCACCAGCCCTGAGTTTACGTGTGTGTGTGTGTGTGTATGTGTGTGTACCAGCCAGTGCTGCTGGTGATGGGGAAGGGAGGAGAGTGAAGGGGAAGAAGGGGTGTGTGTGTTTGTGTGTGCGTGTGTATGCGCAGGACTGGCAGGATGTCTTTTGCAAAAGCATGAGGGGAGAGAAGAGGGGGGAGCTGCAATTCCCCACCCTCCACTACGTCATTGCTGGATCTAATTGGCAGGCAGGGGTGTGGGCCCTGGCTGGCAAGAGGGAAAAAGAAAATATTCCCTTTCCCTAATGTGATTCTGAACTGTTTTGGGTGGGGGCAGCAGAGGGGTTGATAGCAATTTAAAGTGATTTAAAGCCACTGAAGTGGGGACTGCCAGAATCTGTGTTTGAATTGCTTTTTGTTTTGTTTTTAAACCATTTAAAGAAGCATGAGTGGAAACGAGCCCCAAGTAGAAAAAAGAATCATCACTTGTAAAATGGCTGTTTTTGAGCCAGGCGAAGTCATAGCCTCTTCCCTTCACTTTCTGATTAGTATCACATAAACCTTGCAGTCAGAGGAAAATTGAAATCGTCAGGTGTTAGTTTCACATTCTTTAATAACCTGGAATTGTAAAGAGAACTCTAGCACAAAGATTTTAAAATAAACCAGAGCTTTTACAGCAGGAGTTTATTTTCCTGTAGTTCCCAAATCTACACTTGAAAAGGTTGCAAATCTTAGTTCCATACAGATGTGAGAAACACACATTCCTCAGCCTTGGTGATTATCTTTGATGCTCTTTAAAAGCAACTATTTCCTGAAAATTCTCAGATGCAAGTGGGCTTAATATGTTGGGGTGCATTTGAGATGCAACCATGGAGCTTCTGTTTCCTAGAGATAGGGTTAAAGCGCTCTTGTGTTGCAGTTAGCCAAATACGAGACGGTTGTGCTGAACTGCATAAATACTTGTACTGGAAAAATAACAGCTTCTCTCATGGCAGTCACTCTGCCGATGGAGCATTCTTCCATTTGATGATGAAACTTACCAGTTCCCTTGTGTCTTTTCAACAAAAAAGTGGATGTATCTGAATGCCCAATATCTATACTTTAACCTCTCTAGACCTTCCGCCTCCACTTTGCTTATTTTCATTTCCCCATTTTCTGCCCAAACTCACTCTGCTTCTTCAGTAACTTCAGATATGACTGATTGTTACTGCATTCAGAATGCTGACCTTGGAAGTTTGAGTGGTACAAGCTAACACAAAAGATGAGGTGGATAAATAACAGACTGGAAGTGCAGTTAACTTTTGGAGGCATTTTTCTTCAGTTTTTAAAGGTATGTTTTATGTTCTTAAAAATGAAAAAAACCTGACTGTACTAACCAGATAGCATGACACATGAAAACTATTATGAAATCAATACTGCTTAGAGATCCAACCCCAATCTGTAGTACAATATTACTATCAAACCAGGGTCTTCCTGAGCATCAATTACATGATGTCAGATGTACATTGTCTGATCTGAACCTTTCACTGCTATCTCTTAACACACAGTAGCAAATCAAAAAAATAATAAGCAGTGAAGAAAAAGCATTCTGGTCACCACACTTCAGAAAGGATTCTGTGGAACTGGAGAGGGTGCAGAAAAGAGCAACCAGAATGATCAAGGGGCTGGAATACCTTTTGTAGGAAATGAGACTGCAATGTCTAGGCCTCTTCAACCTTGAAAGATGGCATTTAAGGGGTGACCTTATTGACATATATAAACCAGGCATGGCATGGAAAAATATTGTTGCACATCATTAGAATCAGGGGATCTTTTGTGAAGCTGATGGGCAAAAGAGTTGGGACTAGAAGGGGGTCATTTGCCTGTGGAGTTTATAACTAGATGAGGTAGTATTACCAACAGGCCTAGATAGCTTTGAGAAAGAATTGGACATTCTACCCTCTATTTGGACTTTCCTGAATGGAAGGTCCACAAATGAAACAGAAATGAAAAGGTGGGAGCAATCAGACCTGAAGATTTAAAGTGAAGGCGTGACCACATCCAAAGATTATGCATTAGTGGCCATGAGCATTGCTGAGCAGAGGCTAAAGGAGAGAAGAAGAGAAAAAATGTAAAAGAAACAATTGTGTGACTTGTCCACTCCACAGAAAAATTTAAATTGATTGACAGGGAAATATCCAATTATCCAGTAGGAGAATGAGGAGTAGGATAAGGCTGCTGGAGAGAAGAGTGTTCCTGTTCAGTGGACCAAGGATGGGGGCAGAGATAAATGTGGATGCATAAACATCCATTAGGAGCACACTTTTTTTTGCCTCTGTACAAGCTAACCAGTTACGGACTAAAGCTTCACAAGGGAGAAACACAGAGTAAACAACTGCAGTGTAAAAGGGCTGTAAAAATTTACTAGAAAGTTATGGTATTTGAAACATTTTTAGGAGGCTCTTCTGGTGGTTTTTGCCCCTACATTGTAGTAATCCTTTTTTATTCCAAATGTGCTTCCCAGAAATGGATAACTCCCACTGGATGGCAAGAGAAGATACTATTGACAATGTATTCCACAAAAATATCAAATAGGCACACACATGTTGACCATCAAACGCATCAATTCTGTTATTATCCAAACACATAAAGATAAGTGTTTTCCTATAAATCTTTCCTGATATGTCTGGTAAGATCCAGTGCTAGTGAGACACCTTACACCTGGAAAAACAACCAAAATTAATTCACTATTTTATTATTTCCTTTTATAAAAGGCTCAGGTAGGCAGCAATTAGAAATCACAGTGACATAAAACTCATTCCCTTTTTAAAAAATAAAAAAGCCAGAAGAGAATTACTTTCTCATATCTACCGGTAACTGCAGATGTGTACTTGAATAAAAATAGCTTCCTTTTTCAAAAATGCAATTGTAGTACATCTGAAATTACGGAAATTCTAATATAAAAGTTCTTTTGAAAGTTAAAAAAGGTTGCATTGATACAAAAACAAAGGATCAGGCTTTTGTTGTTATATAATCGTTTAGTCATGTCTGCATCTTCATGACCCTATGGACCACAGCACACCAGCCTGTCTGTCTTCTGCTGTCTCCTGGAGTCTGCCCAAGTTAACGTTACCTTCATTACTCCATCTAACCATCTTATCTTCTGCTGCCCCCCTTTCCTTTTGCCTTCAATCTCTTCCACCCTTGGAATTTTTTCTAGTGAAATTTGGCTTCTTGTTACATGGCCAAAGTATTTAAGCTTCTGCTTCAGTATAAGTCCTTCTAGTGAGCAGCCAAGGTCAATTTATTTTATTGACTAATTTGTAAGAAAGTGTTCAAAATGTTAAGGGAGCAAGTACAAGTAGCTTCCAAACGAGTGAAGTGATTGGGCCAAAGTCTAAAGGATGCTCAGCTGTGGATGTGTTTACTGGTAAAAGAAAAGTCCAGTGTTGTAAAGAACAATATTGCATAAATACCTGGAATGTAAGGTGTATGAATCAAGGTAATCTGGGTGTGACAGGGGAGTCAATAAACTAAAATGGACTAGATTGGAGAAATTTAATTCGGATGATCATGACATCTACTGTGAGCAAGAATATCTCAGAATGAATAGAGTAGCCCTCATAATAAAAGGGTGAGAAAAGCAGTACTAGGTTGCAATCATAAAAATGACAGAATGATTTGTGTCGGAATCCAAGGCAACTCATTCAATATCACAGTAAGACAAGTATCTGCTTCAATCACTGATGTCAAACAGGCTGAAGTTGACCAGTTCTATTAAAACCTGCAACATCTTTTAGAATTAACCCTAAAAAGAGATGTCACTTTCATCACAGGGGACTGAAATGCTAAAACAGGAAATCAAAATTTAACTGTAATAACAGGCAAGTTTGGCCTTAGCATACAAAAGGAAGCAGAGACCAATAGAGGTTTTCCAAAATATCACACTGGTTCTAACAAAGGACCTTTCTCCACTTACCAGTAGTCCAGATCTAGATGGTCTAGTGCAGTGATGGCTAACCTTTTGAGCTCGGTGTGTCAAAATTTGCAAGAAAACCTAGCTTAACTCGGGTGCTGTGTCACTTCTAGAAATATCCATAATTTTGTGATATTTGTAGCTCTAGTAAAAAAAGTTATATTTTTGATATATGTATTTTATTAAAAGCAAAAACGAACAACTCTTTACATTAGTGACTTTTGTTGCTGAATTTTGTTTGCTAAATCAATTGAAAGTTGGTGTTTTGCACACTTCAAGAACAAGCAAGCACTACACGCCCAGGTGCCAGGGTGACCATGTGTGTCACCCACAAGGGCTTGGTGTGTCACCTGTGACACGTGTGTCATAGGTTGGCCATCACTGGTCTAGTGGTTAAGGAGTTTGGTCTGGTGGTTAAAGAGTTGGACTCTTATATGGGAATACTGAATTTGATTCCACCCTCCCCCATGAAGCCAGCTGGGGGACCTTGGGTTAGTCACACTGTGACGACCCGAGCAGCTCTGGTACCACCTGCCTCCTTTTAGCGTAGCCTGGCAGGCTAACAGACAGCCCAGGTGCCCATTCACTCTGCCAGATCCTCTTAGATCCTCAGTACAAATTGGATCTTCACTGGCCCTTTTTGCTATTTCTTTCTAGATGTTACCACAAACAGAATACTGACTCTTTAATTAACCAAACTCAAAGGTTTATTGTTACAGAGTAAATAGAATAAAAGGAATAAAATGTATGATTGAATCAGTTATTAGTCCTATAGTCCATGTGAAAGGAACTAAAATGGTAAGGGAACAGAGTAAAGTCCTTTGCTTATTCATCCAGCAAAAGTTCTCATTTCATACAGTGGTTTCCTGACTGAAAATGGCTGTTCCTCTCTTAGTCTGAGGTAAACTTCATATGCTCACTCACAGCCTCTTAATAACTTCTAGCCCTTTTAAACACTTTCCCTCTGTTTTGATAAAGCTTTGTTTTTCTCTTCTTTTTTCTCTTAGTGTTCTGTCTCAAAGCTTTCTGAATATATCCTGTTTGTCAGTTCTTTCTCCCCCTTAAAACTTTGGTGTGTTTCCATGTTAAAATCCTCCGTGTCTCTCTCTCTCTGTCTCAGTCAGCCTGTCTCTCCCTAGAGATTCTGCAGCTCCTTTTGGCTGGAGAGGGTCATGTGATCCCTTCTACTGCTGAAAGCAGCCTCTCCCTCCCTCCCCCCAGCCTGCGATCGTCACACACACCTCTCTTCTGAGCTCTCATAGCCCCACCCACCTCACAAGGTGTTCTGTAGTAGGCAGAAGAACAGAAAGCTTTGTCAGCTGCTTTGAGTCCCCTTCAATGGGTGAGAAAAGCGGGGTAGAAAAAGCCAACTCTCTTCTTCTTCTTCTTCTTCTTCTTCTTCTTCACATTATTGTGGTTTAAAGGAGGCCTTGCCACCCTGCTATTACAGTGGTACCTTGACATACGAGTTTAATTCGTTCTGTAACCTTGCT
>MTQE01001134.1:41154893-41173796 GCA_014337955.1 Aspidoscelis marmoratus | reverse complement strand
AACACTTGTATGTCAGGGCACTTGTATGTCGAGGTACCACTGTATTCCTCTTCTGCACAGGATGAAGCATAGTCCAGACCAGGAGAGCCAAATGGCCTCCTGATCTGTTCTAGACCACTTTAAACTGGTCCACCGGTGTACGAGCTGGTGTAAATCAGATCAAGGAAGTATACAGACTCATTTCAGTGCCCCATTTGGGTGGGGGACCCATTTTGGTGGCATAGCAGGGTACATTACTGGAATGGGTCTCCCAGGGGTCAGCATTGGAACTAGACTGGAACAGTTGTCTCAGTGCAGACAGCCTTGTTCTGGTCTAGAGCTATCCCTTCCTACTTTGATTCAGATTGCTTCATTTGGACCAGCTAACCTGAAGCACTGTCAGAAATGGCCAAACACTCTTTCCAACAGCCCAAAAGGCGATTCTACACATGGACATCACCAGTTGGTCAATACTGGGATCAGATTGATTACATTCTTTGCAACAGGAACAGATAGAAAGCTCTACTTAAAAGTAAAAACAAGACTAGGAGCTGACTAGGTCAGATCATGACCTTCTTATCACAAAGTTCAGTCTTAAATTGAAGAAAGTAGAAAAAACCACTACACCATGCAAATATGACCTAAATCATAACCCGTAGTAATATGCAGTTGAGATGATGAACAGATTTAAGGGATTAGGGTTTAGTAGCCATAGTGCCTGAAGAACTATGGACAGAGGTTTGTAACACTGTACAGGAGACAAAATAAAAATCCCCCCAAAGAGAAGAGCATGAAAGCAACATGGCTGTCTGATGAGGCTTTACAAACACCTGAGAAAAGAAGGAATGCAAAAGGCAGGGGAGAAAGGAAAAGATATATCTAACTGATAAACCACAATCCAGGTTTCTATTTCTCTTCTTTTGGCTTACATTGAAGGAACCTTGAAAACTATAGAATCAAAAGTGTTGTTATACCATTCTTAGCACCTTTGCAGGGACTCTGGAGCATCTGTCAAAGTGCCAGACAGGTTTTACAATGCTCCGCAGCCCCTATGCTGTAAAGTCCAATGCTGTGAAGTAAAAAACAACAACACTCCACATACATGAGCTTCAGCTATGGAATTTCCCTTCCCTTCATATTATCCTGAGTGCTTGGGCAACATCTCACGGCATCTCATGAGAGTTCACTTTCACTCAGAAAGCAGCAGGTCTCCCAGAGCGGGAGGGACTGGCTTGCCACATGGTCGGAAGAACCCTTTCTGTTGCTTCAGAAGATTAGGAAAAGGCAGTGACTATCTGTTCTCCCTGTGGAGCTCCTTTACTTCATAGTAAAGGTAAGCTTCATGTTTTTAATTTATGTCTGGAGGCACTTTTAGACCATTATTCTGTATAGTTTATTTCCTGAGACTTGCGAGCCATTTGCAATTGATGTGTGTATTCCCAACTATCCCTCCTGTTACATTCCTTAATGTTGAACCAGTCCTGAAGAGGAGCATTTTGTTCACATTACCCTCAATAAAAGGGGTTTAAACACAATACAAATCTCATAATTCATCTCTTTGGTCCCAGTGGTTACAGGACAAATCCACTAGATTTAATAGTAAGCCTTAAATATACCTCAGTTGACAGATGTAGGAAAAGTTACACTTCTCAAGTCCTTTGCCTCTATCGCTGTCGCTGTTGCTATGGTTTCAAATATTTAATTGAAATCATTTTTTAAAAAAAATATCGCTGTGTATTGCTAATTAGTTTTATGAATGTTTCCTCTGTTTATGATTAGTCTAAAGACCTGATCAGACATAGAAACAACAAGCATATTTGAAGCTGCTTAGAGAAGGCTTCGACAAGGGATTATTTACATACCAGCCTGCCCATCCTTGATCTCATGACATTCTGTGCTAGAAAAGGTAGATGGAGAAGGCTTGGGAACAGGAGAGTTACACAATACTGTCGTTGGGGCACCTTGGAGGCAATCATTTGTTAACCACAGCCATAGGCTGTGGTCACACTTAAGGTTTAATCCAGCTTCAGTCCACTTCCAGAGTGAAACCAGCGAAGTGACCAGCTGTTTTCTTTCAGTGTTAAATAACTCAGAAAATTCACTTTGGGATAGGTAATGTGAAAAGAAAATTACTGGTCACTTTGTTGATGTGTTCTTTCAGAGAGACAGAGAAGGGTGGGAAGGAGAAGACAAGAAAAGAGGGACACTGTGAAGGCTAATGCAGGAATATTTCTTTAAAAATACCATGACCTGCAACATCCAGTTTGTGCCAGGACGTTGTCACAGAAATCAGCACACAGCACGTGATTGGGCAGCTGCACCCACCCATAGTGTGGCACTGGGAGGAGAGTATGAACACTGCTGACTGGGAGCTCATCATCTGTTCCTGATGAAGCTGTGGATGAGTTTTTGGTTGTGAGCCAGTTTGGTCTAGTGGTTAGGGAGCCAGACTCTTATCTGGGAATATCAGGCTTAATTCCACCTTCCTCCACAAAGCCAGCTGGGTGACCGTGGGCCCATCACAGCTCTCTTCTGAGTTCTCACAGTCCCACCTACTGCACAGGGTGTTCTGTTGTGGGAAGAAGAATAGAAAGCTTTGTCAGCTGCTTTGAGTCCCCTTAAATGGCTGAGAAAAGCAAGATAGAAAAGCCAACTCTTCTTCTTGTCCATAGATACTGAAGATTGGGACAGCTGGAGGAAGCTCCCAGATGTCCAGGATTGCAGTGGTGGTATGGCCCAGACCTCCCGTGGAGTGTCTGCAACTACTTTGAAAAGATAGGTGCAAACAAGCCTCTAGTGAGTGTATTATATTATACTATAGTATGAAAAGAAATGGATCGTGAATGTTTCAATATGCATCTTCTTCATTTGTATGGCTTTGTATTTCATTATCATCAAAAGACCTTAATAGTATTCTATAAACATCAAAACAATGCGGCTCATGCCTCCCAAAGGATAAATGGAACTACTGAAATGCAGCTAATTAGAAATATACCTGATTTAAGTGAATTAAATCTAGGTTAAAACATCAGCAACTTACTTACCCATAGAATATCTCTTGAGTATTATCAAATTAGATAGAACAAAACCAGTTCAAAATGCCTAAGTGAGTTACACTGTTATACACATTCTGGACTATTGCTAGATGATATTTAATAATTGGGAAGCAACCTACAATTTTTGTTACCATTCATATTTTAATTATTTATTTTTATTTGCCAATAATCTCTTGGTATGAATGTGAATACAAACATAAACAAACAAGAGTTATATTACATGGAAAGAATGGACCTTTTCATAATTACCTTTGTTCCAGTGCAGGAACCCATGGGCCTATTCAGGATTCCTCTTAAGGGCCTCATTGGTCCACACATCAGTGCAGATCAGTGTGGCCTCACTCCCTGCTTAAGCTGCATCCATACAGGATGTAGTGTGATCTAGATCAAGGGGTCCTTGATCTGGATCACCAGTAGACATCTATATTGATGTCTGTTGGTATATACCAGCAAGCCCAGGGGCATTTTTGCACCTTCTTTCCAATCTGTTGTAGACTAAAGTTTACTAGCGCTCACACTTGCAAGTGCTAGTACATAATAGCCTAGGCCCCACATGACCAGAGACTTACCTGGGTCTGGTCATGCAGCCAGTCCTCCACAGGGTGTTGCCATTTTGGTCTCAGCATCCTGTGTAACTGTGCATGCACTGTCACTATGGTGACACTGATGCTCTGTGCACATGCAGTTGTGTCAGGGGTCATCTGAGGTGCCAGTGTGCATCATGCTCTGTCCTGCCAGTCCAGTCTCCTCGGGGGAGGAAAGTGCAGTTTCAAGGGCACAGTGGTCTGGGCAGCAACTGGGGCACAGCAGCGTGGATGTTGAGGGTTAGGGGCCAGTTTTGGGGGAGCACACAGACAGCTCTGGGGATGAGAGCTCAGACAGTCAGCCCCAAGAGCACCCCTCCCCTCTGCTGCTTCAATAGCAGAAACAGGCGAGGCGCAGATCGCAATGGCTGGCACAGCTGTGCTGGCAAGGGCATGGTGCTGCCTCCCCTACTTAACTGATCAGCACACGATGGGCCAGCGGTGCAGACAAAAACGTGTGCAGCTCCCGTCCATGCCTTCACCCGTAATCCTGACTCTTGGACTCTGGTGTGACTTTGCCTTACTTCTAGAACCCCGACTTGGGCTGACCTGACTCTTGCTGTGACTTTTGCCAAACTTCTGGAACCCTGACTTTGGACTGACCTGACCCTTACTACTCTTGAGCCCCCAATGGACTGCTGTAAGTGTGCATGTGTGTTTGCCTCACGGCAGCCAAATTGACCCCTTGCACTGGAAAAGGTGCACTGGACACTCTTAGTTAAGGTTAGTTAACATCTGGGCATGCAGGAGATATTTCTAGGCTGTAAACACCTCCTGCAAGTGCAGATGCACCTTGCCAGATGTTAACTAATTATCAGCTTAAGAGGCCAAGTGCAAATTGGCCTCTGGTTTGGGATATGGAGGTATGCCATAGGTATGGCTCCATTTTCTAGATTATTAGCGTACTCAAAAGTTTGTGTGAGCTTCAGGGGGTGGTGTGGGGTTTGGTCTATATCAGCATAATCTTGTTCCAGGCTACAGCCTGCCATGATCCAAATCAGAGGAACCAATGTGAAAAGGCCCAATAAGATATCTACTTTCATAAACATCAACAATTGCCCAAATTAAGTGGTCAGCACTGTAGGATTGGGATTCTATTTTCAGACTCCTACAACTGTTTTGCTGAGAATGCTGGCATTAGCGTTAATTACTGGATCTTTTTTAGTTTGCAGTAAAAATTCATTGATATCATGTTCTTCATAGAAGATCTGTCTTCAGAAAAAGAAGAACAAGTAGATCTTTTCTGTTAAAATTCTCAGTTTATTTGGGGGAGCAGAAAATGTATGTGATGAAATTAACCATTGTACCATTCTGTATCTCAAAGGGCTGTACCAGAATCTGAGTTAGCTGACTCTATGGCATTTTAATTATCTACAATGCCTTAGTTCTGGGATATGGTGGGAAAAGAAACAGTGGCAGGTATCCCCCCCCCCAAAAAAAAAAGTATGAAGAAATATTCAGGGGGAATTCTGCTAAGTCTTTTTTTGCCTTGGAGTGCAAGGGAAAGAAATCTCAAGATGGTCTCAGGAAGAATGCCTATGAAAATCAATGGCCATGCTGGCTACAGCTTCTGAGACTATTAGCATTCCAAGGATGACTCTGTTTGCAGTTTATATGGTATACATGGGTATTTTGTATTCTGTACTTATACATAGGTACTGAACCTTCTGTTCTTGAATGGTTTTTGTTTCATTCCCTACTATTATTATTTGATCACGGTGTTGTTTAACCCTCTAGTAGTAGAAGTCTGGCAACACCTAAGCATTTGATTTGTAAACAATGCTACTTTCTTTGAGGCATTCCTAAAAAGAGTCATTTGGGGATGTAAATTCTTGGAAGATGCACACCTGTTTTTACTGGTCAGAGGACAGTATAAGAGAAAAAAGTTGCTTTCATGTTAACTGCTTTAAAATTGCTTTGAATATGCTAAGTGCCATGCCATAGAGGTTGATTCATATATAAAGATTACACTTTTTTTTCCTGTCAAGAATGTGAATGTCATGTATTCACTCATTTATCAAAGGTGAACATGAAACCAAGAGTGATGTTTAAAAAGTGTTATTAAACTAATTGAAAACAAAACAATTGCATCCTTTAGCCTACAATAGGAACCTGCTAAGAGTTCAATAGGCATGTGGTCATACTCTGTTCTCTGTCTCAGCTCAAGAACTACTACACTTGTGCATGAGATTACAATGCTAGAGCTGCATGTCAAGTGTACCCTTGCCTTGTTTTTGTAGCAAGGGTATTAGTTCAGGGAGCAATTTGAATTCAGAAGGTCAGGAGTAGGTCAGGGTAAAGAATCTTGGCAGTGTTACTGCATGTTTTTGAGCTCAGACTTAATAGATATACAGCAGTCAGATAAGCTCACAAGCTTTTCCAAATGAGGCTAGTGGGGCTTGTTCACCAGGGTTTACATTTCAAGCAAATAACTCCTTACATATCATGTAACTTTATCTGAGTTGATCAGAGTGCCTCTTTCCAGTGTTGGTCTACTGGTCTATTTACCTGGGTTCCCAGCACTACCTTTTTTGTAATTTATGAACATACAAAAATTGCTTAATCAGATGTCATAAATGAATCCAGCTTTTCAGAGTGTATGTTGCTTTCTAATGTTTTTGGTGTAACTTCTGTTTTAGTGTGGTTGGTGCCCATCAATGTGATTGATGGTTGCCTACATGAACACAGTCAAGCTGGCTTATATAGTTGTCCATCACAGAGTGCTATTTTTCTCAGCAAGGCTTTACTTCTACATGGGCAGGAATCTTGTAAATTAATTTTACACACAGAAATACAAAATCAAGAGTCTACAAAATATAAGAGGGAATGATAAGTAAAGGGAAAGGAGGGAATTCTAGTGTAATTCATGCTATGACAGTTAGAACTGCAGAGGCCCAGATTCAGGTAAACTTACCTGAATGGCATGATCTTGGAAGACCATTCCAGGCTGGTTAATATCCAGACTGGTGAGGGCCATTCACACACTGTGTGTATGAACATCCTATTCCTGCAAGAGCAGTGGCAAGAAATATGCCATGCCTTTAATCGTGACCTCAGATGCCCCATATGCTGCACAACTATGAAGCAAGTCAGATCCCATTCAGATTGCTCCTGTACCATTCCCTACGGCACGAGACATCCTGAGGACAGCTTTTGAACATACCACAACACTTAAGTGTAGGGAATAGATGGGAGGCCTTAAGGACTGTTCCAGGTAGAACTCAGTGAATGCATTGCATTCCCACACTCTGCCTAGAACTGTCTCCAGGCTGAGTGCAAGAAAAGCCCTGGGGCCTTTTCGCACTTTGGCCCAAAGTGAATAATTAGGCAACATCTGGAGAAGAACATCTTCACTTAGAGGAGGCTGTTACAGCCACCAAGTGCCCCCTGCCTTCCCAGAAGTTGCTTAATTATTCACTAGGTGAAGTGTGCTGGCAGCTCTGCTGCCCTCCTGATGTAACTGCAACTGAGCAGAGTGTCAGCCATAGCAACTGTGCTGATGCACAGTTATGGAGGGTGCCAGACTCAAGAGGACCAACCCTGGGATCAATCACAGGTGAGTGATCGATCACATGGGGATTAGGCTGTAAGTGACTAGCGCTCACAAGTGTGAGTGCTAGTCAACGTTGGGTGATTGCACTCCGTTTCCGTCAAGCAGACAGGAAGGAAAGTGCAGAAATGCCACTGGTTTTCCAATATGAGTCAATGAGGAATGAGGTCAAACTTACTTCATGGAGACCACATGGCTACATCGATGTAGTTTTCCTGGGAATGATATAGGAAGAAGCCTGCGATTGAGCCTGGGATCTTCTTCATGCAAAGCAGATATGCAGCTAATGGTCTATAGTCACACCATGCATGTTCATGAAGTTTTATGCTACTTCTAGAGATTCTAGAAGGCAATCCTCACCCTCGCTTCAGCAAGATCTTGTACTAGGCTATTCCCAGCAGCACTTTACCTCAAGCACTGTTAGGAATCGATTGCAACACTCTTCAAAGTGGTAGCATTCTGCCTGCATGTCTGCTTCTGTCCCCAGCCACACAACTATGACATCTATTTCCTGTGTTCTGAGACAAGGGATAATGGCAGCCAGATGATCACAGACCAAGTAGATTTGCTCAAGCAACAAACCGGCCACTAGAAGAGCAGTTGCTCCTACTAACTGTTCGGAGTGCTCTAGTGAGAGACTGTAGCGGGATGGCAGCTCTCTGCATCTAAGTTTGTGTGGGTAAACTAGATCCAGTGCCCTCATGGCTGGGTTATGGTGCCACAAGGGCACTGTGTAGGTCCTGCCTTAGTCTGGGGCAAGTGCAGTAGAAGTCACAGATAGGCTGGATCTCCACTTCTAGGTAAAGATGGCTCTGCACTGGGAGTAACCCCAGAAAAGAGACTCCATTTCAAAGTGAGAAGGTGCCATTTATCATGTTGTCTTTGTGAAGAATGGAAATAAACCACCCTGCAATGAACAGGCATCCACAAGAACTCTCACTGGAAAACAGCTCACATAATTGCTTTGAAGGTGCCTGCTGCCGTTGACAATGGAGATCAGGCTTCTTTGACCCTCAGAGGCACCTGGAAATGGCAAGTGGAGATGCAGCCTTAGGAAGATTTGACTGAGAGTTGCAACTTAAGGATATATAGTAGGATAGAAATGTAAATAAAACAATCATCTCAGAAAAGCAGTGTTGATTATATCAGCAAATGCGTGTGATCTGATCAAGTCCGTTTGACATATTATTTGTGGAATAACAGTTTACATAGTACCATTTCTGCACAAAAATGTCTGAGCCTGGATAAATAATCTGCATCTGGCCACACATCTAAGGGTCATTTGTATTTTCTCTCAAAAGCTGGCTTATGGTAGCATTGCAAGTTCTTCCATTGTTGCCTGCAACAAGGACCTTGGAATCCAGAGCCATTTCTAATCACTTAATACTTCTTGTGACCTCTACTTTCTAATGTGAAAGAGGAAAAAAAGGGGAAGCTATTTCAATCTCCCTCATGCTCCATGGGGAAGCGTTTTCTCCAATCTGCATTTAGGGAACATTTCTTCCTTTTCTCCATTCTCCTCTCTATTTTCAAATGTATTCCAATCTCACAGGCCCAGCCCATGCACTGAACTAATAAACCATAACAGCTCCATAACCGATCTGTTACTGTCTATTGAATCAATGATCCATGAAATAAAAACCCCTGCAACTGACTTTGATCAGAGAAACTAAAAGCCCTTTTAGAGCCCTTACAGACTCTCTCACACATAACACTTATTTTGCAAAGGTGTATTTGACTATACAGAGCTCCAGAAGAATTACCATGCACAGGTTGGAAAAGGCATAATTACAGCAATAAGTACAACAAGTTAAAAAGCACCTTTTGTCACATTGTCTAATCAGTGCTATGCTACAGCTATCGTTGGGCACATTGATAGAATAGGCATCAGAAAGACATCTCCCCATCTGCTTCATACAGTGTTTCAAATCCACTCCTCCTCCTCATTAGGTCATGTTCTGGGAAATGGTATAGGAACAAATTGGCCTTTCAACTGCACACTTTGAGTTTGGATTCATTTAAAGGAATCTATGTGCTTCCTCCTCCCCCCCCCAAGTGATTTCACTGACACTGTAGAGATATCAAAGCATCTTCGTGAAAGAATATGATAGAACAAAAATATAACTGTCTTTCCTTCCTAACAGATTCATGTCACAGACACAGGAAGAGTTGTCTGAGGGATGAGAGCAAGGGGATGTCCTCCAGAGATGTGACTCCCATCTTCAAAAACTTTAAAGCCAGGAAAATAAATTCTTCTGCTCAATTACACTAAGGGGCAGACAGGAAATCTTCCCAGAAGTGGATCATTTTCTACCCAGCTCCTGATTTGGCCATGCAGGTGATACATCTGTGCACTGTCGCCATCCTTCCACACGGTGGCAGCAGCAGTGAATGAGGGCAGCAGATGCCATGTGAATTTTCCCCCTCGTCCTAGCAAAAAGGCTATTTAGGTGGTGGACTTTTTCAGATGTGCAGACATAGGCTGTGGTCACACATAAGGTTTAATCCAGCTTCAGTCCACTTTCAGAGTGAGAGAATACATCAAAAGTAACAAGCGGTTTTCTTTTGGTGTTAAATAACTCAGAAAATTCACCTTTGGGACAGATAATGTGGAAAGAAAATTACTGGTCACTTTGCTGATGTGTTCTCTTGCTCTGAAGGTGGACTGAAGCTGGATTAAACCTCAAAGTGTGACCATAGCCCAAGTTTGCTACTGGGCATCTTGGGCTCATACACTCCTCCTATGGACCCAACTTTATTTGGCCTATGCTCATCACTGAAGATAACTACTTGTTTAGAGTGTTAAATAAATATAGCCATTCTAATTTAAAAACTATGACTTAGCTACTGAATCTCACTAAGGCTATATCTGCATTTACCTTCTTGGATACCTGCAGGAATGGCTTAGAGCATCCATCTCCGTTTTCAGCAATCTGACACATCTGCTCAAGGTATTCAGGACAAGGGAACAAAATTATGCTCTCTGGAGACATGTCCCATCCTTCATTTTGTTAGTCACCCATGCCACCAACCATGTTTGTGGGGACATGACCTAACAGAACAAGATACTAACACTACCTGTACTATGAGAATTCATTGACAGGTGGTAAGCCTATTGTCATGGAAAGATCACTGGCCCCTAAGATTGGATTTACAACTTCCTGCCTCCATGGAAGTGGGGAACCCTCTGAGACTTATAAAATCAGAACAATTGCTGAATATTCTGTGAGACTTTCCAGTCAACATGGATGGTGCACCTGGGATCACGAGAAGAACAAAACATCAACATGATCACTCCCAAATGCCCCTGATGTTGCTATGGGACCCATAAAGCATCTCTGTATTCTGTGGAACTGTGGGCAAAGAAACAGGAGTGTTGACAGCTAGAGCACAGGTAGCATAAATCCCGTCACAGGTCTGCCCAATCACAAGTTCCCATACATTATCATGTCAGTGGCAGGGCTGAAAGTGAGTTATTTCTCCACCACCATTGCATCTTCAAACTGCCATGCAGAAGATAGAATCAAAGGCATGATCTACTAAGGATTGCAAGGGAATGGATTTTGGACAGTTTTATTTAATGCAGCTCGAGGATGTGGACAAATTGCTTGCTGGGGTTCAGTCAATAATGTACTGTCTGGACCCTTGCCTTTTTTGGCTGGTAAAAGCAAGCCAGTAGAGTATGATCCATGGAGTGGTGGGTTCTTCCTTGACTGATGGAATAATCCCATGGGCTATTAAAGAAGTGCCCCCTTCTTAAAAGCCCCCCTGAATCCAGATTAGTTAAACTGCAACCTACTACCTAAGACTCTTTATAGGCAAGGTATTAGACAGAGTTGTGGCCATTCAATTGCAGGCATCCCTGGGAGAAGCTGAATATGTCTTGAATCTATGGTGACTTTAAGCTCAGGTCCAGGACATGGCCAGAAATGCATATTTATGTCCTTCCTGGACAGTGATGTTTTGACTACAATAATCTATGCTCTATTAACATCCAGGTTGGTCTATGTAATGTGCTTTGCATGGGGCTACCATTGGAGACAGTTTGGCTGTTGCAGCTGGTGCAAAATTTAGCAGCATGTCTGCTATTGGAATTGCTGCCTGCATGCATATTATGCCATCCCTAAAATAAATGTGCTGGCTCTGGGTTTGCTACCAAGCCTAAATCAAGGTGTCAAAATTAACCTATAAGGCTTTCAATGGCTTAGGCCTCACAAAAGCTGTTTTAGTTCATTTTTTTAAATTGAGTTTTAAAATTGTGTTTATAGTAATCCTCCTGGAGACATTTAGTTAGGATGGGAGATAAATTTAAACAAACAAACAAAACTTCCTCCCAAATAGACCTATGTGTGCCTTAAGATTTGCCAGCAAAGCCTCCCGGCAGTGCCAGTAGTCTCAAAAGTTAAAGGGACAGGGATGTATGAGAATGTCTTCTTTGTGGTAGCCTTCTGATTATGGAATAACTTACCCTCTTTGGGTCTTCAGGTAGGTTCTCATAGACCCAACTGCCCATTAAGCAAGACTGGCTTTCTGCTGGGACTCAATAATCAAAATGGATTCCTTCAAAACATTTGATTGGCTGCTTAGCTTGGTTCAGGCAATGGCCTCACACAGCTATGAAGTCAAACTGGAGTTGTCATTACCCTTTTGTAATCACATGTAGCACATGTATGCTTGAACTATTCCTAGAGAATTCAATGACAGTTGGATGTGGGTTGATAGTGTGTAAACAAAGAAACATAAGACAAAAACAATGAATTGTGGCCATTAGAATGCAGAAACATCTGACACAAAGGGCGAATCCCCACAGCAAGCTTATTTCGCTTTCCCTAAACCGAAATAATAGAACCGGATGCAAACACGAATTTGCCTGTTCCCATTACTTTTAACTTAATCGTGTTGGATCTGGATTCTGAGGATTGTACGTGGTGTACCTGACTCAAGGTGGGACTCAAGTGGCTACTTTTTAAAAGCTGCTTTTCGGGGCTGCCCTGCCCTCTTCCTCCTGGCACGGACGCACCACCCATAAGGGACCCCTTCACGGAGCCTAACTGGGTGGCTGGGTGGCTGCCACTTCATGGATGGAGGAAAAAATGGCAGCGGGCAGCCAGCCAGCGATTCTTTCCCCTCCTCTCCCCATTGCTCAGGGCACACAGCAGCGGTGGCAACTAAAGCCCCTTTGCTTTAAACATTTACATTCAGCTGCTTCCCTCCCTTCCTTTCCCTTTCTAAAGTCAGAACTTTTAGAATTGTGCAAAATTGCAACATTGTTATCAGGTTGAAGTGGTTCTATCGCTACGGTGTAGTGCTGCTGTTAAGGGTGGATTTTTAACACTGAAATCACTGTCTTTGGAAGCAAGCTATTGGGAGAGGGAAACCCTAAACATGGATTCTCATCCCTTAAAATGGTACTGTCCACACAGTAAAAAATGTAAAACGTTTCAAGTGCACGATCCGGAGTGAGACCTGTTGAAATCAGGATTGAGATTCACCACGCTTTGGGGTGGTTTAACACGGGAAAAGCGTGTTAAGCCAAACTGCCGTGTGGACTCCAAGGATTGAAAACGTTTTGAATCCGAGATAAGGTTGCCGTGAAGACACGATGAAACAGAGTTCCACGGCTTATGATACAAAGTTAATCATGTTGCATCTAGACATGGCTTACTTATTCCTCTATATAATGATATTCCAGAATAAAACATAAATATAGCCATGCTTTTTTCTGGAATATCCAAATATAGCAGAATAAATAAATGATGTCTGGAAGCAGCCACAGTAATATTTTAATAATGACCTGGTGCATTATGGGAACAACTGGGTGAAGTCTAGATACATCTTAGCCAATGCTATTTGGTTATGTATTATTGTGTTATTCTTATTTATAAACTCTGACAAGGTTTCTGAGAGACGAAGGGAATTTCTCAGGGAGATTACCAATATCTGTACTCAGAATGGGCATCAATACATAAAATGAACAGGAAAAACATCGCCTGATTGCATCTTTTAGCGGACTGACCACTAGAGGGAGATACGAGACTCAGTTTGGAGGCTTACATACATACACTATCGCTGCCTTTCTTCTTTCATCTGCACTCTTGTCTGTTGTGCTTTTAAGGGTATAGATTAGCTATACTCTTCAGTTACATTTTATGAGCTTAATTGAACATGCTCATTCTAGAGAGATAATTCAAATTATATTTACTTTACCAATACTAAGAAGTGCTGGATAAAGAAGCAGAGCAAACAGTAGAAGGTCTGAGAACTGCCAGGGTAGATAATGATACTGTGTTTTTACAATCTTATTTTATCACATGCACCACAGCTCTCATTCTGCCTGCCTGCCTCTTTCTTTCTTTCTTTTTCTTTCTTTCTTTCACACACTCACTCTTTCACACACATATTACGACACTGATGAACTGAAAGCACATCTCTACAATGGTTTCTCAGTGTGAACAGTGTCATTTCCTTTAAGTACAAAAGCCCCGCCACTTAATTTTCAAAAAGATGATGCAGAGATGACTGAGGGACTTGTTCTGTTTGACAGCCTCTTCATCCCCCCAGGATGCCACGGAGCCCAGCATAAAATCAGTCTATTTGAGACTCTGAACTACATCTCTCAAAAAGACAGACATAATCTATGATCACTTAGAAAGCACCGCAGATTTCAAGAACACAGCAACACCATAAGTGGGGTTAGAGAACCTGGAGGGAACGGGGAAGACATTTTAGAAGATCTAGCTTTTCCCCCACGCACCAGTAACACTGCTCTGGCTTTTAAGTGCAGTGTGATACCTAGGCTTGTGTTGTTAGTTGGCCACAATGTGATGCTTTCTCACTACAGGTGGAAAAGAGAGAAAAGAAGATGGCCGTAGAACATGGGTGTTCTTTTTCTGCCTTGAACACATTTTGTGGCTCCTACACTGTGCAGATTAATAGGAGAGGACACAGCAGTAGATTCAATTTTCTATCAAATGAGCTGACATCTTGTTGAGAAAAAAAGATTAGGAACTGGCATAAAGTAGCATTTAAATTTTTATATTGCTTCTTGCATTACTCTGCTGCCATTCAGGGTATCACAAATGAGAGGAAAGAGAGGAAATCATTTTCTTGTCGGGAGAAGGAAGTCACTGCCCCTGGAGTTTAACATTTCTCTCTCTCTTTTTGTAGAGAAGAATCCAAAGGATGAGAAAAAATTTGGCACAGCAGCCATACCTTATATATCTTATATATTATGCAGGCAATCTTTGAAAATCCAAAGGATGCCATTCTCAGCCTATTGTAGCCTGATCCTCACTTTGCACAGCAAAACCAATGGAGGAGCAAGTACTGTGGGCCAGTAGCAGCCTGAATATATCCAGAGAGACTCACTTCTGCCTCACCACACCGCTGGTTTTGCTATATGAATCACCATTCACTAAGCATGATCCTTTGCTTTCCCACAAATCTAGCAATTCTGCTTTCTTGGCAGTGTTCCCTGCTTTCTGCCATCCACCAGCACAACCCTCTCTTATGGAGATGGTGAAGAGGATATGTAAAACCTGTTCTTATCAGAGACACGCTGCTTCCAAATTCTGTGCAGAATGTGGAACACATTTTCTGAACCAAATTAAACAATTCACGCCAGGAAGATATGGTGGGGTGGGGGTGGGGTGGGGTGGGGGTGGGCAGGGAGACACCATGCCAGCAGAAGCGCTGCATGCCACAAACAGCCCTTTTCTAGGGTCATTTCCAGAAACCTGGAAAATGGCATTGTGCTCTGTGTACTCCTTAACCCTTCCAGGCACCTGCATGGTGATCCACCACCCAAGAAGCTTTGGAAGTTTATAAACAGGTTACCAGAGATCTGTTGGTAATACAGAATTTCATATGTGTGTTTGTATGTGTGTGTGTGTGTGTGTGAGAGAGAGAGAGAGAGAGAGAAGTCAGCCTAACCTGCTAAAGCGGGGAGGTGGAGCTTGAACTTCAGTTAGTTTAGTTCTTCCTATTAAGATGGCTTAGAACAGCTCAGTCTGTACCATGTTGTTCCTGTTTGTGTTTTAAGTAAACTTATATTTTCACTAGTCTTTTGAGTGGTGCTTTTTTGGGATCACTGCAGAGTCTTACACTGCAAACTCTGGGAAAATCACACAAGCCTGATTTTGCAACAAGATCAACAATGGAAATGTTTTGTCTGCAGCTTCCCAAAGGGATCTGGTTCCTGCATATTAGCAGCAGAATGCTCGACCCTTCACCTGATCTAGCAGGGCTGTCCTTACATTCTGAAGAGAAGAGAAGAGTTATTTCATGTCCTTGCCATCGTCTCTTTGAATAAGGGTGTGATGTTCAAGGCACAACAAATTTTGGCACTCTACCAGTGTGGCCCAGTTTGGTCTTGTGGTTAGTGTGCCAGACTCATATCTTGTAGTCATACCTTGGAGGATTCCACACGCCTCCACAAAGCTAGTCACAGCTGTCCTTCTAAGTTCTCAAAGTCCCACATACCTCACAGGGTGTCTGTTGTGGGGAAAAGGAGAGAAAGCTTTGTCAGTGGTTTTGAGTCCCCTTAATTGGGTGAGAAAAGTGGGGTATGAAAGGGAACTCCTCCTTCTTCTCCTTCTCCTTCCACCACAGCTGCTTTCACTGTTCAATTTAATCTTGCTGCATCCTCCTATAATGTGCTTCAGGACCAGGCAGGTAACCATGTATGAACACACAGATCTACAAAATGTTCCAGTTAGGAACATACTGAAGGGCTGGTCACACCATAAGAGATTAGTTTTAGGGCACTACAGGGACTCAGTCAGTTATTGGTTTAACACCCATCTGATTTAGTGCTCATGCAGTTCCTCTTTCTTTTCCTGCACTTTTCAGTGTTTCTGTCCTCAGTCTGATGACAGGGTTCATTTCTTCTCTCCACCCTCTCCCAAACTCCCCCTGTATCTTCCTTCTGTGATCAGGCATACTTCATTTTTTATTATTAATTTTTATTATTTTATAGCACAACCTTAAAACTTCTAACTCTCAATATGGAATCTCAAATATATTTATATTCCATCATTAAGTTGTTAAATATAGATCACTGTGAGCCAGTATGGTCTAGTGGTTAGGGAGCCGGACTCTTATCTGGGAATACCAGATAAAAACGCCCTCCTCCACAAAGCCAGCTGGATGGCCTTGGGCTAATCACAGCTCTCTTCTGAGCTCCCACAGCCCCACCTACCTCACAGGGTGCCTGTTGTGAGGAGAAGAATAGAAAGCTTTGTCAGCCACTTTGAGTCCTTTTAAAAGGGTGAGAAAAGTGGGGTAGAAAAGCCAACTCTTCTTCTTCTTCTTCTTCTTCTTCTTTTAGTATCACCTCTTTAGTGCATACTTCTGACAATCACATTTTGGCTTCTTAAGGAAGACTACCACCATTTCCAAGCAGCCCAGTGACCCTCCCATCATAGCATTTTGCCTCCTGATGATTAGCTTGCCTGAGTTCAAGTAACCTGAGGAACCTTAAACCCTAACAAGATAAAATCAGTCCCTCTACCACTTTTTTATTACAAGGATGGATGTTGCCCCTTGGTCTATGGCCAATGATGAAAAACCTGTCTTTGATGTAATACCCCATTGTTTCTCTAGTTCTTTTGACAACAAAATAATTACCACTGCTGTTCACCATGAAAACAGCAATAATCCTGACACAGTCTGAGTCCAGACACCATTATACTGCACATTGGGATGTGTAGTCCCAACTGAGCCGCCACATACGATGATCAGTTGATTGTTGTAGCATTGCATTAAACGATCGGGACAGCACACTTACCTTAATGTTGGTTCAATGACACTCACTCTGCAGTATAAATAAAATCCAGAGCTTCAAGCCAATGTAGGCAGGAGGGTGAGAAAAGCAGACGAGATGCCAGGTAAGTAGGAAGGGCAGCTCAAAATTTGATTGGCTGCTTCAACCCATGTGATGGCGTGTGCCTCCTCAACTCTTGCAGCTCTGATAGGGGCAGCTACTGAGCTGCCTTTCCAGTCAGGATGCCTGGTCATCGCTGAGCAGCGAGTATACTGTGCTTTTAGATTTAACTGCAGATTTTTTCCGCTAGTCTGGAGGCAGCCACAGGTGTTCCACCAGGCAAGTTGAAGACAGACAGACAGATGACGGACTGACTGACTGGGTTAGAGATGTGTCAAACAGGTTCAGGTTTGAACTCTTTTGAATCAAGCAGGGGTGTCTGAAAGATTTGAGTTCAAACTGAACACTCTGCCTATTTAAAAACAGAATTCAAATTCAAACTGAACAAAGAGGTGTGTTCAAATATACCTACTGAATGCACCCTGCTTAATTCCAAGTTCAAAAGTGCTCAAATTGAACCAAATACCATGTCTACTAGAAGACAAATGTTTGGTTCTGAACCAAACAAGAGTATTCAGTTCAAATAGAAGCAGATAAGAAAAAAAGAGTTTGGGCATATGTCTTCACTGGGCATAGCTGGGAGCTCATTTCCCCCTATTCCCTTCCTCTCTATGTGCAGCCTCTTTAAATCTCTGATCTCCATCCCTCAATGTGTTGCTGCTTTTCTCTTCCAGGATGAGAAACAGAGCATCCTCTAAAGGGAAGGAAGGCCAGAGAGGAGGAGGGGAAGTGGTACATCACTGTCACCATTCTGGGAAGCATATGCCACACGGTGAGTGGATACCGTTCAGTTAGCAGGAGCTAATGCTGGAGATGGCTCAAGATGATGAATTCCCATGGCTCTGCCCACTAGCCCTAACTGCCCACTACTTAGATGAACCCACCTGAGCCTTCCCACCACTCTGTGGTCTGGACACTTTGCAGAGAAACAGAGACCCCAAGCAGAGTTGCTGCCCCCACTTCATTTCCCACTCACCCAATCTCACCAAGTCCCTCTGGAGCTATTTGCAATCTCTTCCAGATCTTACTTCCTTAAATAATTTAGTATCATCAGCAAACTCTACTATCCTAATGCTAACCCCTACTAATGGATCAATTATAAATAAAATAAAAATACTGGTCCCAATACTGAAACTTGTGCTGTGATCACACCTAAGGTTTAATACAGCTTTATTCCAAGTTCAGAGCGAGAGAACATATCAGCAAAGTGACCTGTGATCCTTTTTTAATATTCTCTTGCCTAAATGTGAATCTTCTGAGTTATTTAACACTGAAAAAAAAACAGTTTGTCCCTCTTTGTCCCTGGTGTATTGTCTCACCCTGAAAGTGGACTGAAGGTGGATTAAATGTTAATTATGACCAAAGCCTTGGGGGACCACACATTTACTTCCACCCAATCTTAGAATTATCCAGTTGTTGCTACTCTGTCTTTCCTGTCCTTCAGCTAGGACAGCCCAGGACAGAACCTGTTATTTTATTCCACAACTGATTAGTTTATTCAGGAGTAGGGATGTGAATGAATATTCATAACATTCAAAATTCCTATGAATTTGGCCGAATTTGGACATCCATATTCAAATCAAATGTTGACACATTTGAAGATTGACATTCAAATTTGATTTTTTAATTTTTTATTTATTTATATTTATATTTGTATCCCACCCTATATCCGAAGGTCTCATGAGACTCATTCATATGAGATTTATTCATATGAGATTGAACATTCGTATTGAAGTCGAATCCCACTACATTTGAAGGGGTCTATTCGAACGAATACAATTTTCATGCATTCGATTCAATGCAAATTGAATAATAATAATAATAATAATAATAATAATAATAATAATAATA
>MTQE01001134.1:41122752-41147949 GCA_014337955.1 Aspidoscelis marmoratus | reverse complement strand
AAAGGATATTGTGGAACTGGAAAAGGTCCAGAAAAGGGCAACCAGAATGAATAAGGGTCTGGAACACCTCCCTTACCAAACTAGGCTGCAACATCTAGGCCTCTTCAGACTGGAGAGATGGCATTTGAGAGGGTACCTGATGGGTAGGAGAGTCAGATCTGACAAGGGTAAGAATGGGGAACAAATGTTTCATGGATTCTAAGTTTCCATCCAGGTCTATCATGCAAAGCACCAGAAACAGCTCTGAAATTCAGCCACTTTCAGCACAGCATTGGCAAGTATATTGGTCTAGTCATACAGCAGCCAGAGGAGTGAACCAGGCCCACAAAGCATTTTGCAAAGCTGTTTCTCCTGCTCTGCCTAAGCAGTGCTCAAGGGAATGTATCAGGCCTCACGCATCCCATCACAGTCCCAGAGCAATTTGATATGCGGTCAGCGCCCTCCAAGTCCTCTTTTGGCATGGTTCCTTCAGGGTATGTGAATCTTGCCAACTCAATCTTTCTGCTTGGAAACTGGTGTCCAAATGTTTTGGGACTATTCAGCATTGCCAGCAGCCTCCCACAGGAGTGTTCAACAATAAAGAAACCTGGCTGTTGTAGTGGATTAAGGGCCATTTGGTTATGATTTGACAGCTCCTTCTATGCTAGCCATGGGCTCTGATTAGAGTAGAAAATAAATGACTGAAAATGTCTTGGCTGCAAAATTGTAAGTGGAAATCCAACAATTTCCCCTGCAACATAACACTTCCAAAAGGCAGTTTGACCATCAAACACAGCCTAAGATTTTTCACTGCAGATAGGAGAGGTAACTTCCCCCTGTTTCAAGTTGTCTCCCCCTTCTGACTTTGGTACTGAAGGGTCCCTTTCACCGATGGTCAGGCTACACTATAAGACACATATAGAGAAACTCATCAGTTAACTGTAGGCAATACCTGGACAGAAAGCAGTGTCTTCCAAGACCTGATACTCTTCTCTAACCTGCCAGCTAGTCATAAAGGCCGATTTCCGTTTGCCAAATGCTGAAATAGTCCTTTCTAGCACAGGAAGTCATGACAGCCTTCACCATGTAGAAGTAAATCATATAACTGAAGATCTGGACTCTCAAAATTTATTGCACTCCCAAGTTTTCCCGTTATGACACCCCTACTTCTCATGCCAACCAAGAAACTATTCACTTTAGATCATTTCCATAAATAGCTGTCTCTTGAGGCTTTCTTTTTTGTCCTATCACATATTATGTTTTAGAATTCCCGTGTGGCAAAATGTCTTATTTTTATTGTATTTCCTGAAGCAGAACAGCATGTACTTTCTGTACTCTTTTTTTTGGTTACCCAGTGTGTGCACTTAACAAAGATTTCCCATGCCATGTGAGAAACGGATCAGGTTCTTCTGGTTAGTAGAACCCTTTGCAGGAAAGTCTCTGCAAAATAGCTTTTTATGCCGTTACAAAATGGTCCCTGTAAGATAGCCCTGCTAGTTTAGAATATCACCACTCTGATAATTTAAAAAAATGCTGTTCTGAGCCCAGTAAAGGAATGTTAAGACAAACCAAATGAAAATCAGGCATGTTAAGAGAACACAAATGAAAACAGAGCTGTACCTGGCTGGCATGAGGTCTTATGTTCCTGGGTGTTTTTTGTTTTTAAAAAACTTCAATTTTATGTTCAAATGACTTTGAACCACTTGAGCCTGAGATAAGGAATGGATAACCCATGGTGACATTTTGGAAGAAAATATTGTACAAGCACATTTAGTTTGCCTTTATCTCATCTTCAAGTCTTAACACAGGTTATACATGGATGAAAATCTTTTTATTCCCCTGGGTTTGGCAAGGACTAAGAAGCTGGACTTTTTCACCCTTCTGACTTAACTGTGCCCTTGGTTTGGAAATGTAAGCCCTACCTGGGGTACCATGGTAGATCTCTTTCCATAGTTCTTACTTCTGGATAGGAAATCTCATTTACACAGGCCAATTTTCATAGGCTGTGCTCATACCTAAGGTTTAATCCAGCTTCAGTCCACTTTCAGAATGTCTGAATAGTTCCTATGAATGATATGAAAGATTCAAAAATTCATTTGAATGTTAAATTCAAATTTAGAAACATTCAATTTGAATTTGAATGTCTAAATTTGATAGAATTTGATTAAATTTCAAATGTTTTGAATATCTGTACACATCCCTTATATCTGGCACACTGAGCACAGTAGTGGAAGAGTCAGACCATGCCAACCAAGTCTGAAAGTTGCCAAAAGTATATTAATGTAAATGCATTATAGTAAATCAGATTATTAAAGATCAATCTGTAGTTTTCAGTGCTGTGATTAGATGTTATTTAATTATAACTGTGTTTTAAAAAGCTTCCCTCTTTACTGATCAAAAGTTACAGGGACCAAGTCATAACAGGGATTTCTCCTAACTCTTATATTTCTGTTATCAGAGAAGTAGATTAATTAAATGACATCCTCAATAGCCAGAGGAAGGAAGGTATTGCTGTGACTAGATTTTTTTTAAAAAAAAAGATAATGCATTTAATATATATGTTTATCAACAGCAGAAAATGAAAATACACACATAATCCAATGCACACAAGCTGGTAAGATTGGCCTAGGATGCCAATTTTCATATTATGATTTACCTTATATTGTGGTACAGAAATTACACACTCCTGCAACTACTTCGATCCCTTATGGACACAGCCTCACACAAGCTCAGGTAGCACTTACATAGGTTCAGCGATGGAACAGCATTTATTAACTTTCTTATGTTGTTCACACAAGTTGGATAAATTTACATGTAAGAAAAGCCCTAAATAAGGGTTTGATCATACTATCTTGTATTATGAAAATACTGAATGCCTTTCTATAGACTTTTCACACAGTAACTAACCTAAAGTAGTAATGAATGATGGATGGGATAGATTTAAATTGTCTTTTTATTCAGCCTAGAATGGATAATCTTAGATTGTATTTTTAAATTTTTAATAATATGCTTTAACCATATTGTTTTTATATGTTGCTGTATCATATTTATGGGGTTGGGGTGCTTGATATATTTTAATGTATTTCTAATGTGAGCTGCCTAGAGAACATTTTGCTATAAAAAAATAGTAAATAAATTAGTCTCTTTTTTAAAAATAAAAAGCAAGTTACGTTGGCAGCAGTGAAACTAATTATAGGTTTTTTTAAAAAAATTGTAAAGACTGTCAATGCAATCAATTTATATAAAAGAACTTCAGAAAAATGAATAATGCAAGCTTTCAAGTAGTAACAATTCCAAAATAATTCTCCAGCTTAGGTATTTCCATGCTCCCCAACTAACTACTTGCAGTCATGTCCTCTCCTTATATTCACATCTGTTCCAACCATCTTCAAAATTCTTCACATGTGGATGTCATTAGCTGCTGGCCTGAACACATCCAATTTAATTTATACATACTCCTCCTTTCCTAGAATCACATGTGCCAAATATGGTGCTTCAATTATGGGCAATAAGGTCATCATGCACATGTTCCACTTTTATGGACAAAATCCATCCCTTGCAACATCTTCCTGATCTCATTTTACCATGCAAGTTTAGAAATGTTATGCTAACATGATTTTCCTCTTTGCCATAACTGACTTCTTGTATCACTTTATCACAAACGATATGGATCTCTTGTTGGCAGCAAAGTCTTCTACAAATGATTGTATTTTTCTTGGATAGCAAAGAGGAAGATCTTATCTCAAAACTTTATCAACTCTTATTACAGATACCTGATAAAAATATAGCATGGGAGCTCATATAAAAATGGGAGGGGGACTGAGATGTGGTTTGAAGAACAATGATAAGCCTTTCGGACATTATCTCTGTTTTCTCGCCATATGGGGAAGACTCTTGTATAGATATCTCTAAGATGAGAGAGCTAGAAATCCTGTAGAAAACCCAAACTTTTATCATTAAAGAGTATTTTAAAGTTGAGCTGTCTTGTGTTCCTAATCTTTTTTGGGACAATTGCTGGGACGTGATCCTTATTTTTATAAAACAAAAACTAACCCATCACTGACCACTCAGTTCCACAATTCTGTGCCTAAGAATAGAAACAGTGAGAAATCTGATATATGCCAATATTTTTATTTCTGTTCATTTTTACAAATAGTTTATATTTTATAAGTACATTTCATGCTTCACTATTATATTATGAGCTGTAAATTTAAGGATAGGCTTTAAAGCTGTTAAATATCACAAAAAGTAGTTTCCAAGAAAAAACCCAATGCAGTGAAATAAACAACATGTTTAGAAATTTCCATCAAACTTTCTGACAATTCTTTGCATTCTTCTGTCATATGATTGTCATTTAATGTCATTTAATTGAGTTCTTTAGGAAGTGTTGCAGTCTGGACAAAAGTCAGGCCAGTCCAAAGTCAGGATTCCAGAGGTTCGGCAAGAGTCACAGCAAGGTCCAAGAGTCAGGTATACAGGCGAAGCCGTGGAATGGGGTTGCGCAAGTAATTCGCCCGGCGTGTGCTGCTCGGTTAAGTAGGGGAGGCAGCACCACGCCCTTGATAGCACAGCTGCACCAGATACTGGGATCTGTGCCTCACCTTTTTTTGCTGTCAAAGGAGCAGAGGGGAGAGGCTGCCTGAGCTCTCGTCCCGAGAACTGTCTGTGTGCTCCCCCAAAACTGGTCCCTGGCTCTCAACATCTGCCCTGGTTGCTGCCCAGACTGTTGTGCCATTGGAACTGCACTCTCCGCCTCCAAGAAAGCTGGACTGGCATGACGGGGCATGACACAGCCAGAGAAAATACTTTACAATCAGTTTGTTCAATACAAAGCAAAACTTTATTAAAATTCAGCAAAAAAAAAAAAAAACCTTAAAAACCAGAAGTGGCAGCAACCAGTCAGAATTAGCTGGTAATCACCAACAATGGACAAGAGCAAAAGGATTTTGCTTCAAAAATAGTCAAGGAGACACAAGTAGTGTATGGATAAGTGTTTGAGGTAAAGCTGTTTCCCTAAAGTAAATTCTGACACTAAGGAGAAAGTAAAACAAAAGCAAAACCTATTAGTCTCACCACTAAACTGCAAAACAACTTAAAATGCAGTATTGAGAGGCAGACCTCCTCTCTTCAGTTCAGCAACAGGAAACGGGGTGTTTTTCCACTGGCAGTAAGTACCTATTTTAGCACCCATTAAGGATCCATTTGGCTGAGAGCTGGATGACCCCATTTCCACTACGGACCCCATTAGGGACACATCTGTTTCCACCACAGCTAGGGAAATCCAGATCATATGGGTCCTTCATGACCTATAATCCGGATTTCATGTAGACCCCATTAAAGCGGTCTACAATGGGGTCTTCAGCCATAAAATCTGGATTTTAGGGAGCCTGTTTCCAATGCAATTGGGCAATGGGGTCTAGAAGAGGCTCAAAACTCCGAAGTCCCTCCGAAGTCATTCTGAAGTTGCCTTTGGAGATTAGCAGAGGCTCCGAAGTCCCTCCAAAGTCATTCTCAAGTCATTCTGAACGTGCCTTTGGAGATCAGCAAAGGCTACAAAGGGGTTTTTCTGCAGAGCCTTTGCTAACCTCTGAAGGCAACTTCGGAGATTGCACCCCCTGCCCCTCCAAAACACCTGGGGTGACAGGCAGACCCCTTGTGGTTAGATCCAGATTTGCAAATGGGTGCTCTGGTATTTCCACAGCAGGTAGGCTACAACTCATTGCTATTGGGTGCTAGACCACCCATGGAAACACATTGGGTACTTCCCTTAATCCGGATCTACTAGATCCAGATTAAGGGAAGTACCCATTCCTTAGATCTGAATCTTCTTAGATCCTGATTAAAAGAGTGCGGTGGAAAAACACCCCCAGCCCAAGAAAAATGTTGTGGGAAGAATGAGCTTACAATGTTTTCTTCTTTCTTCATAAGTTGCAGTATTGAGATTGGGAAAGACCTTTATAGAGGATGGAAAGAAACAGGTTATGTCATGCTTGCATAAACTGTTTTTTAAATATGGTTTGAGATGAGAAACAGGTTATGTCATGCTTGCATAAACTGTTTTCCAAATATGGTTTTTCCTTCCTCTTGGGCAGACATGACCTTAGGTCTACACTTCTAGGTGGCTGTTGATGGGATTAAGTCTTCAGGGCTAGCACAAAGGTGTGATGTTTGACAAAATAGGTATCACCCACTTCAGATAAAGCTGATCAATACCAGAATTTGAATTCTGTTATTCCTACCTGGCATTCTCTGATAGGAACCTTTCCTGATGTTTACCATATAATAAAGGTTGGTCTAGGTTGCCAAATAACGCCTATTATTCTGTCTTGGTGTTGACCAGGGAACCATTCACATTATCAATCCAGACTTGAAGATATCATCTTTCTGAGCTCAGTTCTTCTCTTGTGCAAATTTCCAAGAATCCTGCTTTGGAGCATAGCAGATAATTTCACAAACTGCCTTTTTCCTTGTGTTTCCAAGAATTGAGGTTTTGTGCTTTAAAATAATATATTTTGGGTCTTTGGTTCTGGCCAAGTACAGAAATTTCACGTTTCTGGATCTTTCCTCTGTATTTGCAAGCTATATGTTAATGACACACAAAATATGAAGTCCAGTAATGGAGTGTAGAGGTTTCTGTACCCTGGCATCACTTTGGTGATGCAGCACTCTCAAAGCTGAGGGTTCTGGGAGGCACATGAACGAGAGAAATCCAGTACAGTACAAGAGAATCACACAGGACAATCCAGCTGATTGGCACATAGTACGAAAATTGCTCAAAAGCCACTTAGGCCCTTTCTACACTGAGCCCTATTCTGGATTATATCCTGGAATAGGATATGTTTTAATCCACTCTAAACACTAGAAAATGCACTTCCACAATGTATTCTCTGGCCTTTAATGTGGATTAGAGTTGCAATGGTAACATTAGCATCTTCATGCTACCATCCTTAGGGTATTTTGAGATACTCTTTATGAAGATGATACAGGCTGTGTCCAGACTCGATCGAAAGTCACACAGCTTTCTTTAGCCCACAGCAGCATTGTAACATTTGACCAAAGCAAAAAGCTGCTGATTAATCTGCAGGCAACAGCCCGTCCCTTCTGACTCATGGGACAGCACAGCTTCTGATCGCCCTGTCAGGCAGAGCGGAAGTGACTGCATTTTCCCTGCATCGTTTCCAATCGTTGCGTCTGTCAGGTAGAAAGCGACACTGGTGGGATGGCACAACATAGGGTAAATCTGGAAGCACCTATATATATAGATGATATAGATGCAGTCAAAGTTCCCCTGATCAACTTTGCATCAAAATGTATTGTTTTAAATTAGAGACATTTGGTAATTTGATTCTGAGCCTCCAGCATGAAAAAGGGTGAATTTACTGCAATAATTACAATTTCTATTAAAAAGTGTTACCTATTGCCTGCCTGGTGGCCATAATATATGGTGGTGGCAGAAGCTTTAGCGGAAGAAAATAACATTGCAATTAGTGACGGTGATGACTGTATTCTGATTTCATTTCTATTAAAATAAACACAAACACTCGTTTTCCATTCCAATATCACACTTCCATAAGACATATTTTATAATTCTGGTGTATATCTTGTACTTTATCCTTCTTCCCATTAAGAACAGCTTTACCTATTTTAAATGAGCTAATGCCATTATAAACGTTCATGTTACTGAATTTTGTGACCAGCTCTAAGACCCTTTAGTGAACATAAATATTCGGAATAAATAAGTAAAATACACAAAAGAAATCTTGCTTTGTTTGACCTAGGCTCATTATTCAATGCTGGGAAATAAATGTCCCTTTGGCAAGGGTTAATAACCACTTCCCTTTAAATAAAAGAAAACAAACGGTTGGTTTTATCGGAAAGTATTTATAACTTGGCTGCATTTAGAATATACCTTACATTTAATCATGCAATGGATCCATCACAGCTGATGGGTGAGATGACAAACAGTTACATTCCTTAATAGCCTGTATGTAATAGCTTGTTGTTATACTATACAAATGCCTGATGTGAGCAAAGTGCCTATTGACTTCGTCAATGTTTGAATTACTTTTCGTGTTATATTGACTTTTCTGCATAGCTGTACAAGTGTGGGCAGGATAGCCTTTTGTGTTTAAAGAAGCTGTTTAAAACCATTTCTTTGTCTTTGAAACCTTGGGTATTTCCCTGCACTGTATTTCTTCAAGCAGTTATGTGAGAAGCTGAAAGGGCAAGCCAAATGGACTCAAGCTACCAGGTGACAAATCATCTTTGTTCTGCATCTCAGGCTTTGTGGTGATGCTAAATAGCATTAGGGTTTGAAGGGGCATGAAAATGCTAAGGCTTTTGTTTGTTTAATTGTCACCTTGTGGTCAAATTAAACTCCATCAGTATAGTTCTTTTGTATTGTGCCATTTTCCACAATAGTATAGGTTTTACTAAGTGATGTAACTTGCTAAGTACATTTAGAGTAGCTGTTTTATGGCAGGATAATCCACAGGGTTCAGTGATTTCACATTTACAATGGGAACCCACTTGCAGCCATATCAAGGAAGCCATACAGGGAAAGACGATGATGATACTTGGTAGAGCTTATGGGTCTTTCTGTACTAAAAGGCCTGTGGTTGGAATCAGTGGGTCTTGAACATCCAAGCTCACTCATTCTGACCACAGAAAGATGTGGGCTAAATCAATGCTATCTGCACTGGTGAAGATGAGACCCCACCACAATCTTGAAGCAGGCACAGACTTTGATGCTGCACTCTGATTCCTCCAAGAGATATGAACTAAGGTTTCTAGCCTTGGAGCTTCTGGGGGACGCATTTCAGTGGCACATTATGTAGCACCACTGAGCTGCATCCCCCAGTGATCCAGAACATGGAGAAATGCCTTATGCATGCCTCCTGTGTTCTGGATTAGGTCATTTGGGATGCTGGTAGAGACAATTAATTGTGTCTACTGGTGATGCTTAACAGGCCCTCCGTAACCTGGATCATGTTCAGTCAAATGCAGATGGTGCGTTCCGGGGGGGGGGGGATTAATCTCATGAATCCTTATGAATGTGTGGAACTATAAGGCTCACAAGTGTATTACATTTTTCCTGACTAAGATAAGTGCAGAAAGGACCTATGATATTCTTCTAAATGAGCCAATCTGGTCTAGTGGTTAAGGGGCGGGACTCTTATCTGGGAATATCGGGTTTTATTCTGCCTTCCACAAAGCCAGCTGGGTGACTGTGGGCTAGTCACAGCTCTCTTCTGAGCTCTCACAGCCTCACCTACCTCACAGGGTATCTGTTGTGGAGAGAAGAATAGAAAGCTTTGTCAGCTGCTTTGAGTCCCCTTAAATGGGTGAGAAAAGTGGGGTAGAAAAGCCAACTCCTCCTCTTACTTCTAAATATTAGCAGTGAAGTTAAAGAGTCAGTTAAAGAATCTTTGGTTATTTAGGAGCAGGAATAAGCTACATAATGAAGGACATGGTTAAACAGCCTTTAGTACTGTTTGTGCTGGAAATAAATTGTTTAAGGAATTCCATACGAATGACTCAAAAGAGTCAGCCTTGGAGGGAACACTTATGCCATGCTATTTTAAAATACATGCCTAGCTATAAATTAGTTGCTAACCTTCATTTCAAAATCTGTGCTGAAAAAGTATGAGCCTTACATATATTGACAACAAGCCAGAGATGCGTGTGCAACTTCAGATGTCTCCAAAACACTTAAAAAAAATCATTGAGTCAGGAGCTTTAATGAGATGACTCAGACAAAAGTTGGGTCCCCAACTCCGTGCAGCGGTGGGAGGTATGCTGCTTACACAGCTGGTACCTTCTTATCTTTGAGAATTCTGCAGGTCTGAGTTTTCTGTCCGTACTATTTTAGCATTGAACCAAGAATGGACCAGGAAGGAATAAGAACTGGTAATTCACTTGTTCTCTCAGCTGTTACTCCCCACAACTGCAAAAATGGCAAATCAGGCTGCCTTTGGATTCTTTAGACTAGACACTTTTAAAAAGTCCTTTTATAAAACATGTACTATGTGTACCCAAGTCCTCCCCCAAAAAAGAGCCCCAAAACAATAATCCTTACAGTTGTTGTTTCTTTCCCTCAAATAATGGTAACTCCTCCATAGCAACGATTGCCTGCCGTTCACTGGCTGTCACTTTCCAGATTTCTGAAGCCCTCATTGGTTGATTCCTAGATCCATTTCCATGGCTACAGGAGCTCCTATAGTTTTTCATCCCATCCACTCCAAGCAGGATTTGTCTTGAGAGTAGGGATGTGCATGCATATTCAAAATATTCATTATTTGTATGAATTCATATACATTTGGGCATTTGTATACGAATCAAATGTCTGGGCAATCAGATTTCCAAATTCGAATGTATACAAATATCTCAAGTTATTCCTACAAATAATTCAGACATTCATATCTGTACCGGTACATATACATCTCATATGTACCCATATATATCTCATCAACATCCGTACAGGATGAAAACAGGATGCATATGGGATGCATATGGATACGTATGTATCTATATAGATAGAATGTCCGCATTATTCATACATTTAAATGTTCGTATATTCATGTTTTGTTATTCATACTAATTTGGATTTTTGAATATTCAGTTCATTACAAATCGAATGTCAAAAACTGCATTCATGACACTCCTACTTGAGAGTATTTTTCCCCACTGGAGGCTTGGAGATCTAGTAAATGTTCTTTTAAAATTTTCTGTCTCTCCCTGGGTCTCAAATTTGTCCCGGGGCATTCCTAACTATATGTATGAACACACCCTTTGCTCCTAGAGTAGGCTGTTGGCTGTTAGTGTGCAGGCCTATTTGCCTGCTAAGCTCTGGAAATGCCCAAGAAACACTCTTTATTAATTATTTGAATGAAGCCTATGCCTGAAAATGAATTTTAGTCTTGATATTTCAAAATTAAGCTACCACAGTGCTGGGAATTTTCCTTAGCTTCTACAGTATGTTGTTAACCACTCTGTGAGAAGCAGAAACCATACAACAACCCATGCTGGCAAAAATTTTGCCTGCTGAGTTTATTTACTTATTTCACTTACAGCCTGCCTTTGCATGGTTTTCTCTCTCTTTCATTTTATCCTTACAAATGTTGTGAAATAACAAGTAAATCACATCATGCATCATGCTTCCTGGCTAAGTGGGGATCTGAATCTGAACGTCCAAGCCTGGCACTAACAACTGTATCACATAGGAAGTGTCTCTGTACACAGATGGCTTTGGAAACTGTTTGGGAAAGGCTCTTTTCCTTTAGCGTGAATTAATATTATTGCTAGCTATCAAGGAATGCATGGCAAGGATGATGTGTTCATGAACATTAAAGTTGCCCTAGTTTTACCTGGTCTGCAAACAGACTATAATACCAACCATGTCAGAAGCCTAAGGTGCCTCTAAACATGGTTTAAAAATTGGGATTTTCTCAGGATTATATTGCTATTGTACAACATACCTGTGACAATCTCAATATACTTCTGAGATAGTTCAGTGAAAATGCACCATCTAGGAATCACAGAAAATCCAGCTCTGACACCAAGTTTTCTGTCATGATGGACTGCTTACCTTATCTATAATTTCCTTCAGAAACTGCTGCTATTGGCAAAGTACCCATAGGTAGAAAGGAGATCCTTCAGTACCCTTTTACCAGCGGCATCCCTATTTGTAAATTTATCATCCCACCATCCTCACCATGACTGACAAGATTCAGATGATGAGGTCTGAAATCATTATAGAGAACAATCACAGAAGCTATGGTTACAACAAACAAAAAGATCATATGCTGTGATCTGGTCTCAGGCAAACAGGTGTAAGAAGTTAATAAGTAATGGATAGCACACCAACAATGCATGCTAATTTGAAAGGGTTAATTTATTTATTTTAAAATTGGTAACTTATGTTTCATGTTAAGGTCCAAAGTGTGGCAACAAACAAAGTGTTTTAAACTGCATGAAGAAATATTTTGAGAAACAAAGCCTTTATTTAAAAATAAAAATACTGAAAGCAATGTATATATCACACAACAGCATGGAGAAGGGATATTGTTAGGATCGAAATCAGGATCAAAAATGTATACTGGCCAGTACAGAATCACTCAAAGGTGCTCTTTGGCCAACGACAGTAGAAGACTAGTAACTAATAAAGTTGTTTTCAATCGTAACGCATTGTCACCATTTAACAGTAGTACATTCTCACTATCAGAAGGACTTACAGGAAATTATTTGGAATTAGTCTGTGCTTCAAAGGCAGCCTCATGTATAACACATTTCAGTGCTCTCATTCTAAAGCTTACTGTCCCATGAATAATTTTTGACAAGCTATCTCAGTTCCAAAAGGACAGTAGCAGGTATATCAGCAGCTATTAGAAAAGTTTAGACATTCAGAGGCACACCTGGATGTAAAAACACCCTTACCCACCCATGCAGTCCATGATGAACATTTTAAACTCTTTAGGTAGATGAACTGCCTATAATCAGAACTCCCATTTGATCCTTATTGATTTTTGGTCCATTGGCTGACTGATATGAATTCTAAGCCCAGGTTCAGAAGATTCACTGCATCATCTCTTCCTGATAACCTACTGTGTCTTTTTAGCCCAATGTGACATGCTTGCTATTCTAATATGACACTTGTTGTCTCTTTAGTCACCTGCACTAATCATATTTCTGTTTATGTACTCTACTGGTATTTACTTTGAAATAAACTTATTTATAGCTGAGCCCTGGACACCCCCATTTTATCAGCCTTTTATGGAAGAAAGATGTCTAAGTGCTGTTTACGGCCTATGAAAATACAGTCCCTAAGGCCTAGTTTCCCCCAAAACATCTATATTGTTGGCAGTGATTTAAGGCTGAGTTTGGCAGGATGGAATGAAAGTCAAACAGTAACATATTTTAACTTGCCCAGGTTAGTGTGTCAATCTGAGATGCAGTGAAATTCAATTGTATTGTGGACTATGCTTTGTCATCTATTCAGATCTGAGACAGGCCTATTTGAAATTGCTTTAAGAAATAAGAAAGTAAATGAAGAATAGGAGGAAGTTATCTGGGAAATGTCCACAGTGTGAATAACACTATCCTTAGGTTTTAGATAATATAGATGGGATCATGGTTTAGTGGAGCTATACATGCTTTTCTTTAAATATAAAATAAAATAATGCCAAAATAAAGACTTGAACAATGAGAAGATAATAAGGTAGTATTTTTAGTTCTGTGTAAACACCTTGCTGAAATAATCTGTCTTATTAAGAAAAAGGACGCAACATGCTCTAATTCTGACCACACCCAATACCTAATAATCCTTCCTCAGTTTGGGTTGCTATGCTCACACCTTCTGTTTCCACCCTGAGACTCTCTCACAAGACTTTTTTTTTTACATTTCCACCCCTCTCCACCATTACTGTCACATTCTGGATACGCGACCCACTCAGACTTGGCTCAGAGAAATAGTCTTGGTTTACCTCTGGTCAAACTGGTCTCCTGATCTGGTTTCTCTGGGTTAGAGTCACCCAACACACTTAAACACCAGGTCACCAGGGTCCTACGTTATGCCTTAGCTGATACCTCAGAACCTGCACCTGTGTACCTCAGGACAGGGTCCACAAAATTGCCAAGCCTTTGACCAGGCCCTTACTGAATCACTAGATCCTTTACCAGATCCACACTGAACTGCCCAGCACTCTAAACCTCCTATCCCCCTAACACTGGGAAATAGAGAAAGGAGCAAGGAGAAAAAAATGAAGCCCCACTTCTGTCTTTAAACAAGGCTTTAATTCTTACTGGAATATCCTTGTCCCATAAGCTGCCAACAAGAACCCGTAGTGACTCAGCCTACCCCTCCCTTCCCCGTCCTCCACAGAGAAACCAAGTTGGAAGTGAGCATGCAACTGCCAGTTCCCTTAGGGCTTTATTGTTACAGTAAAGTAAAATAAAGCAGCAAGTTTGAAGTTTAGCTATAAAGTTCTTAAGTTCCTTGAAAAGAATAACATTGCTTTGGTAATCTCCCCCCTCCCTTCTCTCAAATGCTTCAGTGTAAACAAACAGTCCCTATAAAGCTCAGTATAACAGCCAAATAGTCCACAGCCCCTTTTGTTGGGCCTTTCCCTCTCTGGCCTGAGAGGAGAATTCCAACTTAGATGCACTCAGAGTATGGTAGCAGTTCTTTCTTTTTGTACATGGGCTCTTCTCCCCTCTGGAACTGAGCAAAGAGGCCCATGCACACACTTGGAGCAACGCTCCCTGCTTCCCCTCTAAACCCTGACAAGAAACGAGAGAGAGACTGCAAGCTGCCTGGTCTGCCTGCTTAAGTAGTCTGTGATTTGGCTGCTGCAATTGGTCCATTTGGGGGAGTCTGGTGTGGCTTCTGCTGGTGCTCCACCCCTCTTGTCAATCACGGGATTCCTAAAGCCCACCAAGCCGCTGCTGTGCTGCCTAACCTTGGCGCAAACATCACACTGGCTTCTGGATAGCTGGCTTGACACACCTTGCTAGAATCCAGATAGAAGAACCTGTAGGGGATTGAACACAAGCATAGCCTCTGGCATATGTTATTAAGGAGGTTGGACCTAACCATTGTGGGTCACGAAGGATTCTGTAATAAACTTGAGCTCTGGGTTCTGCTACTAGCTGGCCAAAATGTCTCTCAGTAGGGGAATTTTTTGAAGCAGGAAGCAGAGTGAGGTGATTCATAGTGAATAAAATCTTGGACATGGTTCCTAAGCTCTGCTGGCTTTATCCCTCCTACCTGATTAATTGATTTTAAATGTTGCTTCAAAATGTTCTTTAAGACAAGATGAGCTCTTTCAACAATGGCTTGGCCTGTGGAATTGAAAGGAATTCCATGAGTTAATGTACCATTTTTGGCAAAAGTCACAGTTTTCCAGATCGACACGCTGCACCATTATCTGTTTTGATTCTTTGTGGTCTTCCCATGACAATGAACTATTGTAGAAGATGGCTGATGATGTATTCAGCAGTTTGTCCTCGCTATGCAGTTGCCCATACATAACTTGGCACTCTGACGGAAGAAGGCATGGCTGGTAATGGGGTCTAAGCACTCTAATGGTTACTACATATTACAACATTCCCAGCACTCTGATAGAATAGCGTGTAATTATGCTCTCGACAGTGTAATCACATATTGGGCAAAAGGAAAGGCAAAGTCATGCAGTATCCACCCACTGTAGTAAGGTTCAGCCATCTTTAGTCCTCTTCCCTGACCACACCCAGAAAATGAAACCAGATGATCACTCTATAACTTCTTGAGACCTGTAAAAATCAGGACTCAGAAAAGTACAATTGTCTAAGTGTCCTGTTGCTATTTGAGTGTATAAATGAATTGTAGCTTGACTTAAATTGTTTGTGAGGGAATCGGTTCTCAAAAACTCTCAATGTAGAAGAAGCTTGAGTCCACAAGAAAAAAAAAGTCATTTTGGTTTTGATAAAAGTATAAGATTTTAACTCTTTCAACTGGACTTGTACAAATCACTGCTCTTAAGATTTTTACCTTCACCTAAAGCAAAGTTAAATTAAATTATAAAAGTTTGATGGCCTTGTGCATAGATGCTATGGTTCTTTGCATTTTCAGTGAATCCAATTTCAGTCCTCCATATATTTTTCATCAAAATCTTAAAATGGTTTGAATATGTCAAGGAGAATTATTCTTAAACCCACCCATTCACTTATAGTAGTTATCAGGTAGAAATGTCACTCAAGTAGGGATATCCATTTATCTATTGGAGTACCCAAGAATTTAAAAAAATAAATAAACCAGAGTCAGCAGATCAGTCCTGTGAACCACATTTAGCCCATTAATTCTTTTACCTGCAGTCCCTACATCCAGGTCATATTAACAATCTTTGGTATTCCAGGCCAGAGTTCTTTCAGATGACTTCCTCCCAACAGTTTCTGTTGCCCTCTGAAAAAGACTGGGATCCTAAACACGGCCAACCTATTCAAACCTACTGTGACATGTGATGTTTGGGAACCTGCCTTTTCAATTATTCCAAACCAACAGAAGAATATGCTTCTAAAGATCTTCCCCTAAAATTGAGAATTTTCACTTGTGCCACACAATCTATTTCTTCATTTTATCTCTTTCTCATTTCTCTTTTCATGAGAAAAGAATCACTATTGCTAATAGAAACAGAGCAAATAAAAGATTTCTCTAGAACCATTCTGGCTTCAATGGCACTTAAAAATGTGTAGGGAAAAAGTAACCCTTTAAGCACTATATTCAGGAAATATAAGGCGGTGTGTGTGTGTGTGTGTGTGCGCGTGCGCGCATGCCTGAGTGTGAATGAGTGTAATTCTGCACAGCTTAGACAAGGTTAATAAAGAGTTCATCAGATTCAGTATGAAATTGCTTCCCCTTAATGCTATTTCCCATCTCAAAACAGTGCAGCCAAGAATAATCCTGCTCCCATTATTTCTATGAAAACAGAGGAAAGAAAAGAAGAAACTCAGAAAAAAAGAAGTGTGTGGGGGGAACAGAAGATGCATGTAATCAATCTTGTCCTTTACAAAATCCAGTTGTTCTTCAGTCCTGCCTGAAACTGTGTCTTGCAGGGCAAACGACAGGAAATGCCTATTAAATGTGTTTTTCTTCTCCAAAGAAAGGGGGTCACCGGAAGATCCTTCTAACCTTAATATACTAGAGATTTAATGAAAGGCAACTGCTATTTTCAGATTGTATATAATGAATCGTAGGCACCCGTCCCCATTACTGGAGAACTTGCATTGACTCTTTTATCTGTATCACTAAGCTAGTTACAAACTTTCACAGATCATTAAACTTATAAATGAGAGTCGCTAAGAATGCTAGGTCCTGGCACTCAACTTTGATGCTTTCACATAAGAGTGATATGGTGCAATATCCTTATTTAAGACCCTTTCATTTTATCAGATTCTCTTGCCAATTTTCTCAGCAGCAGGTAGCAATAGGTGACATATGTTATCTTTGATGCAAACCTAAAACCAGGAGCAGTCCCATAGGCCAAAACAGGAAACTCCAAGAACTGACCCACTCCTATCAGCCTTTTTTTGAAGGCTTGTGAACGCTGGAAAATCTCTCACTGATCCACTGAAACACCCAAGACGCACCAGCAAATCTCTTTTTGATCCAAAGGTGTGCCAGCAAATCTCTTACATACACTGGCAAATCTCCTTTTGATCCAGAGATGTGCCAGCCAATTTCTTATGTACACTAACAAATCTCCTTTTGATCCAAACGGGTGCCTATAACATTAGAGTTACAGGTAAACTATTACCTTGAGTTAAACTATGCAGAACATCTCTTTAGTACTTTATCACCACTGCAAAGGATATTTGGTTTGCAGATTCCATCAAGTTTGTCTATTAGCAAAAAGGTTTCTCAGAAGCACTTTTCCAGGCAATGTTCATATTTATTTGTCTTTGTGGGTAGAAGTGGGAAGTGTTGGACCTAATCAAATCAAAATGCAGTCTAGGCTTAGATCTTGGGCCAATTCACACTGGCCCATAGCTGGAAATTAGGCAACATCTGGGCAAGCGCATCTGCACTTGCCAGAAGCATTTACAGCATAGAAAGATCTATACCCCCTGCCTGCCCAGAAGTTACCTAGTTATCAACTAGCTGTGAAGCATGAAGTCGTCCTCCACAAGCTTACCGACCCTTACCCCAACTTACCTGATCGTGTCCAGCCAGTGACTATTCGCACCTCTGCTGGACTGGCAGCTCTGCTGACTTCCTGACATGACTACAACTGTGCAGAGCATCAGCGTCATCATGGCGATGGCGCAGCATCATGGCGCAGTCACGGAGGGCACCGTACACATGATGGTGCCACCCTGAAGGAAACTGGCCAGTGATCAAACGGTAGGTATGTCTTCTATTTCTGGAGGCGAGGTATGCTAACATTTACAAGTACAAACACTAGTAAATGTTAGTTGATTGGACTCCTTTCCTGTCTAGGGGATGGGAAGGGAAGTGTGAAAACGTACCATGATGTTATTCCATGCCAGATGGAAAGAACATAGGACTTCTCCTATACTTTCAATGCTTGCATAGAAGGTGAATTTCAAAAGATGTTGCCTGCATGGTATGCTACACAAAGAAACAAAGCAAAAGTTTTCCCTCTGTTCAATTGTTAAAGGTTTGGAAAGCCAATCTTCTCATCCACCTGTCCGCCCTAGCCAGGAGTAAAGCTGACTGCTGGAGGGTCTGCTCTTAGGAGAAGGGGTTATAGTCTCAGTGGTAGAGCAAACTGCCAGTTTGATTCCCCAGCTTCTCCTCGGATGTAAACTATGGCAAACCACTTCTGTATCTCTGCCAAGAAAACTGTATAAAGGTGCCGATGGAGGCACCCCTACAGTCAATCAGGAGTACCGAATAAGAACAACAACAATCTAATGGAAATTTCCTCCGTCTTAAAGACCCCAAGTGTCTTTCCTCCAGAGTCACCTTTTAAAACAATGTTTAAGTCCAATGGATGCCAATGCTTAGTGAATCTATCATTCAAGATTAAAAGCAATAAGTGATTTTTCTCTTTTTAAAAAAGAGCTCTCACATACAGCCACAATTCTTAAAATGTCTAGGCATTTAAAACAATGTAATCTATGCACACACTTTTCCTGAGTTGTTTCATTTCCAAAGTTTAATCCTCAAGAAGGATTTCATTTGGTCTGTGTTCACACCCATAGCTCAAGACAACCTCCCGCCATCTTCTCTTTTCAACATGCACATTTCTTTTTTCAACTGGGATTGTCTTGTGGGTAGGCTGTGCTTCCTCAAGCTGGTTTCTCTGGAGTTCACTTTTACACTGGACTCAACTTGTCTTGGGGACTCAGTCTATTTTCTCTTGTCATGTGTAAGCAGGGAACTGGGCTAGAGGGACTGAGTAGATCCAGCCTTCCCTCCTGTCCAATGCCTTCCCATCCTGCCCCTCAGTTCCCCATTGTTTTGACTGCAAGCTTGCAGATTCCATCTGTCATTAAAAAAAAAACACATAATCTATGTTGTGCTAGACTGATAATGCAATCGATCATATTTCTTTAATTGCTCTTTAGTGGTTTTGCAAAAACCAAGGAGGGATTTAAAAAATAAATGGCCTGAAAAGCACTGTTGGGAAGGGCAGCAAGGAAGAGAGGAGCAAATGTATCAATGATACAATTCTAAGAACAATGTATCTTCCATTTTCTTCCAGCAATGTGCAAGGGAAACTGTTTTGTTTCAGTAAAAAGTATAACCGGGAAGTGAAAACTGAGAAGTGAAAGTGTTTCAGCAGCTTGAGGGGAAATGGCTGATTACAGCCTCTCATTTTCTATGAGAATGTCTGGAGAGGTGGAGGCTCTTGCTGGTTCGGGGCACAGTTCCCTTACCCCAACAGTACTCTGTGTTAGCATCAAGTTTGCCATCAGCACTACACAGCTCCAAACACACTTTGTTGCCGCCATTGACTAACTTTGTCATGTCTGAACACAGCTTCAGTGTTTTGCCAGAGACAACCAGTGTGATCCTACAGAACTATGTGGAAAATGTCCATTACTATTTCAAGAAATGCCATGCCTCAACTACCTTTTTTTTTGGGGGGGGGGTGCTCATCAAAGGAAGGAAGAATGCAGTGAAAAAAAATCACATTCTCTTGCTTTTATAACACAACCTTGTATTCAGTGCCATCTTTCAGAATCAATGTGACGTGAAAAGCTGTTTAGTAGGGTAGTTTGTGATCTATTTTCTCAGGAGGCCCTTTGGCTACATTCACAAATTGCAAAATAAGCATCTCAAATTTTCAGCTTCATCCAGACATCACTTACATATTCGGCATCCTTAGGTAAATCCAGAATAAATCACATCCATACCCATTTTATTCTGGATTATACATACTTTATTCCAGATTATCCAAATAATGCAGAATAAGTAGGTGATGTCTGAATGAAGCTTTAGAGACAGTAGTGTTTGGTCCTTATGTTTTCAGACCATTCTCAAAGCCCCTTCAGAAATTCTTTCTTATTTATTTCTATGCATGAACAGCATAAAAAAGGGAAGCATTTTGTGACATCAAATGCAGTGCTGTGTTTTGAATATTCTACATAGTTTAAAGATGAATTTCTTTATAGACAGCAAAATCTACACAAAATTGTGATCACACGGAGGCATGGCAACCTTCTTGTTTGCACGTTTCAAGTATCTTATGTAGCAATAGACACTTAACACAATTCGTACTGAGACTGTCAGGTGCACAAATGGTAGGCTTGAATTGTTCATAAACGGCTATTCAAAACTTAATAACAGCCTTTCCTCCTGATTTGATTAATGAACCGTAATTAGGGTTTTTTTTAAGGTAGTAATTGCAAATTCAGATTTGGGTATCCTACTACCACTCTTGCTCCAATTGTTAATCATCTTTGAAAATGCATATCACATTTTTAGAAGGCTTCTGTTAGTATGCCTGTAAACATTGCATTCATGTGTATATCCATTTACTCAATTCTGATAGATCACAAGTGAAGTCTGACATTTAAGCTAAGGACACAAGTATTAATAAGCAAAAGAAGTTGCATTTTGATCCCACCCATCTCAGGGTGAGTTATAGCAATTAAAACAAAATGTAAAATGAACACACACAGTGTGTGGAAGTATAAAATGAAGGTGCCTGGTGCACCTCAGAGGGAAGACTACTCTATAGCCTGGGAGCTACCACTGAGAAGACCCTATCCCATGTCCCCACCCTTTTAAGTAAAGAAGCTGGGGGTACAATCAAAAGGTTCTTCCCTGAAGACCTGAATTGCATAATATTAGGATACAGTTCTTGATTTAAACCCACAAGGTTTTCCATTTAGGTGGATGCTTAAGAAGTAAAATAGGTGTTCCCATGGCAGATTATTCAAATACATCATCCTCCTTAAACCAGATATCTTCAATTTATTTATTTATGTAGGACACTCCTATACCACTCTTTACTGCAGTTACAGAGAAGTGTATAGGGTAAAAAAAAAAGAAGTGTATAGGGTGAACAACAAGAACAATAAAAAATCAGTAAAACTGTAAGAGTTATTACAGCAAAAACAATAAGAAGAAAAAGAGGATGACAATAGTAAAAATGATAAAAGAAAAGAATAAGCTTTTAAAAATCCAACTCAAATAAAATTCTAAAATTTATTATCAATGCAATACAGTAAAATACTAGCCAGACTAATTACCAAATGACTGGGGAGGCAGATGTTATTTCAGTCTTCTACAGAAGGGGGACTATTATGAAGAAATTCCTGTTCCTAGTGGCAGTCCCCTAGCATTCATCAAATGATGGAGTGACCGGGCAGGATTCTTCCAGAGAGCTCAGACAGTGGGTTAGTTTGTATGGGAAGACACACTCCTTCAAATAAGTGTAGTTTAGGACTTTATGCCCAAGCATTAAAACCCTCAGTTGGGCACAGACATTTACAGGAGATCAGCACAAATCTTAACTACATAGATAATGTGACTGTGACTAGAGGTTCCTAGCTGCTGTGTTTTGCAGCAACCTCCCATGCAGCACATTGCCATAATCCATCCTAGACCCCACTCCAACAAGAGACCACTTTGAAGTGACGATAGACCAGTTTTTTAAAAATGGCACCGAGTGGTTGGGCCACTTTACCCAGCATGCAGAACGACACTATTTTGCCAGGCTCTCAGAAGCTGCCTTGAAAGTGGACTATTTCGGAACACCCAACTAGAACAGACCCAGCCTTCAAAGCTGTGTGGGGCGGTGTCACCACAATGTAGATGGCCCTTGGCCCACAAGATGGGCCATCAGTTTTATCTTGGACTGGTATTCTATCTTTAGGTTAGAATTGCATTTACAACTGCAATTAAATTATAGATATCAGTATTAGGTTTTTGTTTTTGTTTTAAGTCTCATACAAATAGTCAAGGAAGCAGTTCTCAGTGCTCATGCTTTAGCTATTTCCTACTTCATGATTTGTATCAGTGCACAACAAATCTCTGTCTTATATATAGGCCCTGGTCACACGAGAGTTTGAGGTCAACCTGAGCCAGTCCCAAGGTTGTGTTACCCACATTAGTTTTATTTAAGTCACTTTCCAAACCGGCCTACAACTGTTAGACCATCTTAAAATGTAGTCCTGTTTTTATAGGACAAACAGGGAATCCCAGGCTGTCTTCCTCTTCCTCACATTTGAGCAGGAGGACAGCCTAAAAGAGGCAGAAATGTGCTATGGTGGGTGGTGCCCAGTATTTCCTTTTGGCCAATCTGCATGCACAGAGTTCATAAGGCACCTCCCCTCTGGCCAATCGGCATGTGTGGAGTTCACGAGGCACCTCCCCTTCAATTTATGTGTATGATACCTCTCTCTAGCAGTTTTACACAAATTTATTTTTATTTTTTTAAAAAATATAATTGCAAGAAGAAGAAAATCACAAAAAAAGGAAGAGGGGCATGGAGGTGGGGGAGCAGGCTTTAAAAAGAACTGCAAACACACACCCTCACCTCCCTTGAGTGACATGAATGGCATCCAATGGGAAACGAGATAGATTTGATGTAGCAAAAGAGGTGGAGAGCCAGGAGTTCAGTGAAGGGAACCCAGGTTGATCTGTGCAGAAATGTGTGATCAACAGGCCCCAACCAGGGATGGCCTCAGGATGACCAATATCAGCACTGGTACGATCCTAATTCAAATTCATGAATAGGCTGTCCTATATTGGACTCATCTGACCAGGGCCATAGTAACAGTAAGCTGGTTATAGTGATAAATCAAAAAGAATTCAAAAATATAGTAATAGCTAGGATGTCAAGGACTGAATAATTTTTAACAAACTGGTAAAGTAAAAAAATATAAGTAAAAAAACAAACTGGATATAAGTAAAAAAGCCCTCTATTATTTTATATGTTCTGATTTTGTTTGGATATATTTTTAAGTTCAAGAGCTGATCAGTGAACATAGTAAACATAGAATTTATTGATCTTGTAATTGATTTCTCCAATGTATTTTATATAGTCAGAAGTAAGTTGCACTATGTTCAATGAAACATACTCTTTGTAAAATGCACATAAAATGGCTGCCTATACATGCAAAATATTATAACTTTATTATAAAATTGTGTGCTTCTTTTAATGGATTAAAAAAATAAGAAACAAAAATATTTAATAGCAACATTCAAGGCTTAATTATTAGACTTATGAATCATATTTTGGCTATTTTAGGGCAATTTGCAGTAAAAGATATTAGTTTTGAAAGTATCAGTGAAGAAAAGCTTGCAAAAATAATATTAGAATGCAAAACCTAACAACAACGTTTCCTTGAAAACAATAAATATCAGTAAATGTCTATAATTTAACACCAATAACCCATGCAAGTTGAGGGCTCTTCTAATGATGATCACCTGCATTCCCACTGAGTTAATAAATCAGGACGAATTAATTATTTCCGAAATTATCTCAAGCATGACAAGCAGTTGATGTCTTTCAAGCTAGGCATTAATTACTACAATGAAATTTATAAAAGGGGGAAGTCACATAATCAGTTGTGAACATGGGCATAATTTTGAATGAGTCTGACTTTTTGCTAGGGGTATAGGGGAACTAAAAGGGGGTGCTTTGTAGCATTTGGGTGACTGCTGAATTTTGTGTTAATTCATGATCGATATCACTCATTGCAGTATGAGGGACCCATATTTCTTCCTTGCCAGAGACCCATGACATCCTAGCTCCACTCTTGGATTACATCCTATTTGTGTTCCCTGACTCCTTAAGTCAGTGGGCAGCTGTATCACCCTATCATCATTATTGTGAAACTCTTCCAATAGTACAGTATGACTGGCAGCTTAAGGAATCTCCCAACCTATTGAATAGCAAATTAAAGGCCTTACTCAAAACCACTCCAAAAAAGAAGAGCTGCATAATCACTTTAAAGGAAGTTTATAAACATAGGTGTATTTCAGTAATCAGCCAATATTCATCTATCCTAGCTTTTTATGAAGGGCTTCATCACAGATTTGACTTCCCTTAAAAGTCACTAGCTTTCCTACCTTCAGACTAGTTAGTATCTTCACTCAACTCCTAACTAAACAAACAACTGAACAATTTATTTTTACTTCCACCCCCACCATCCCCACAATTTGTTTCATCCATGAACTCCAGCATGCCTGGTTAAAAGTTTCTCTGTCATCTAGACCCTAACCAGTCTAGGACCCTGGGCCAGTCCCCATGCTGAAAACATTCTGAAATTATTCCGAGCCCACCTCGGGAGCATCTCCATGCAAAGCCCCAATACGGGCTACATATGAGACATGTTCAAAAAACCCCTACATATTCTGCAGGTTTATTTAACTGTCAAATAGCAAGACCAGCATCATACTCAAGAGGTAATGGGTTCAGTATTGAAAGCATCTCTGCCATGATTCATTTCAGCAGCTCAGTTTTGCAGAGTTTTAGAATATATGACAGTGGACTTGAGAAATGAATAGAGAAAAGTACCTGTTTAAATCACGATGTATAATTGGCTGGGTAAGATTGTGAAGATACTCCATTCCTTTGGCGACATCTACTGCAATTATTAATTTTGATTGCAAGTCAAGATTCCTGCGGTAGAAAGAAATCATAACATTAGTCAAATCAGGTATAGGAAGAATTTGACAAACTTTCTGATTATTAAGAAATCTGAAGTTCTGGCATCTTCAGATCAAGCAGAATCAAAGTAGTTTTACACCTAAGAAATTTAATTTGTGGACTGGAACCTTATAATAGACAAACACTTCTGCCTACTTGGACATTTTGCACTCAGGTACTGTACAACTGGAAAAATGGCAGGAAAGGGAAACCAGAATGATTAGGGAGATGGAAAAGCTGGGTAGAGAAAAATTATTTTACTATCACATGACACTAGAACAAAGGGTCACTCTATGAAACTGATAAGCAGGGGTAGTATTTTTACACCCAGTGGGTTGTTGGTCTCTGAATTCATTACCTGAAGAGTTGGTGACAGGCGTCTAGCTTCAATGGCTTTAATAAGTATTTGGGCAAAATCATGGAAGACGGTTATATCAGTGGCTATTAGAGTTGATGTCTAGTTACCAGCTCCAAGTTGGAAAGGGAGGAAAGATTGTAGTAACGATTTAGGGCTCACACGCAGGATGGTTGCCAAGTGAAAGTAGTAAGCCTTAAGCCCTCTGTATTAACACATGCCAAAGCTTTTATACAGTTTCTCTGAACAATGGAAAAG
>MTQE01001134.1:41108088-41122667 GCA_014337955.1 Aspidoscelis marmoratus | reverse complement strand
TTCAGGAAACCCATATTTGGTTACAGCAAGAGAACTGGACAGAACCAGTATATACCCACATATAACAGCCTTAATGCAATAATAACGCTACCTAGGAAATGCCATATATGGTGTTATGATAAGGACCAATAGAAGCCTGTCTCTGTGCATGTGGACATCTCGTGTCAGCATCCTTGGATGCTGCACATTGATTACATGTACTGTGGAAGTGATATCGATGTTATGCCTTTTCTGAGACCTTGTTTTAGAGAGATATTAGGAAAGTTACAGTGACCCAGGAATGTATCCTTTGGCCTAGTTACTTTAGTAAGAGTTGCTTTAGCTGAGATGGGCAAATTGCACCCCCACACGAGATGCCTCTAAAGGCCAGCTGCAAGGAATCAAGAGCACATGAAGGTTTTGCCGTTGTCTTCTGCTTGAGATACCCAGAAGCAAATAATGAGTTGCTTTGTGAGAGAGAATGTGGGGCTAGATGGCTAGTGACCCAATCTAGCAGGGCTTCTCTTATGTTTTTGTTTTTACTGCATTTAGCCTCACCAGTGATTTGCAAAATGAAATATTTTTTTAAAAAAGTATGAAGTATTTTTATCTACCTTGACCTCAAGATTACTTATATGCTGATTATAAGCAAAGCTGCCTTCTGGTCCTTTTTAATTTTACTTCTATATAAATGCTATTGTACCAAATATAAAGGCTCAGAATTTTTACTCTCCTTCCTTATGAGAGTGCAAAATCTCAGTTTTATTATATGCTAATATAGTCTGAATCTCTTATGCCCAAGTCTGCTTTCTTGCTTGTTAATTATCAACATCAATAAATCTAAGATAATCACTTCAGTAACAGGAAATTTACCCATCGTTGAAGGTTAAATTCCATTATATTGATTAATTCTCCAGTAACAAATATTTAAGGATTCATTTCTATAAGACCTTTGGCTGTGTTGATCTTGGTCTTGAAGCAGTGTGTGCACTTTGGTGTTGGTGTTAAGTGAGTTGGTGTTCATTAAAAGAGAAATTAAATAATGTTCCCTTATGCAATCATATATATAGCATTCCAATAAGAAATGTATTGTGCCTTCCAAAACTTGGTCCCTACAAATACAAAGCCTCTCATGGTGTGGGTTGTTTGACATAGTGATTTATTACAGTGAGAGAAATATGCAAACATTTGGTACAAAGCTTCATTTAGTTAAATAATTTAAGGACTGGGACCTGGACAGCAAGCTATCATTATACCTGTACTCAGTGTATTTATTTAGTTCAGACCAAGCAAAATAGAAATCATCTTCAGTGTAATATTGACTATTTTTGATAAACTTTTCCATGACAGATTATTGCCATCATGATGAGATATTCAGATCCTTCCCTGTTTTCCAGGATTTTGCTACAACTTGCAGAGCAGCAACAAATCAGAAAACTATCAATCCTTTACTCTAAGGTATCATTTGAATTTTGGGTTAAATATTTTTAATTACATTGTGATTTCTATTATTTTAATAATAAAAAATCTAACCAAAATATTTGAATGATTTCACAAGCCCATCACAGATAGTAATAAATTCTTATTTTTCTTCAGACAGATTGAACTTAGTTTATAACTTAGACCCACCACCTATTTGAATTGAAGTGGCTTCAGTCTTCTGGAAAATGTAGTACCTTAGTTTTTTATTGGTGACTTTTTTGTGTGATTAATGCTAAAACCATCAAATAGATTATTTACAAATTCTAAGGGACAGGTAATGAATGTTTACACTTTTTCTTTTTTGTTTTTTTCCTGAGATTTTTTTAAAGTTACTATTTTAGCATTTTCGAGTCTAAAACAAAATATGCTGTTATCCCTAAATTTTAATGTAGTCCTGGCTTAATTATATATTTGTTTTGATTTTAGTAATTCATGTGTTGATTAATTCACCTAGACGCACTGGCAGGAAGATTTGGCTAGACGATAGCAAAGGGTGCTTCTGGTATTAAGTGAAAATGTTTGCATTTATTACACTCTTGAATAATCCAAATACATAGCTGATAATGTTTCTGTGGAACTTCTGCCTTACTCTTTCTAGGAATAAAAGTCAGATTTCAACCATTCATTTAACTAGCTGCTCTTTACAGGTGTACCAATACCTATAGATACTGTCACAGATAAATAAAGTTATAAATCAAGATACCTTTTCTGTTCATGCAGCAGGGAGAAGAGGGACCCTCCAGATATGTATTGTGTAACTATGGCAAATTGACTTGGATCATCTAGGCAAGCACCAACAAACTGGATGACACAGGGATGATTGAGTCTGCAAAGGATCGAAACTTCACGGCAGAACATGTCAACGTCAGATTTGGAGCAATAGGTGTTGGCCCGATAACTGGTGAATGGAATAAGAAGATTTAAAAAAAAATCAAAGAGCAAAGTAATAAACAAAGAGCAAAGTAATAAATAAACATTCCACTATACTTACCGTTTAATTGCCACTATTTTGTTTCGGCATCTCCCCTTATATACTTTTCCAAATGATCCTAAAGGAATTAAATAAATTGAGAAGGAAGCAGCATGTGAAAATACCTGTTTTTAAAATGGAACATGCTTTGCACTTCTATTTACCTGAGCCAATAATTTCATGGAACTCAATTTCTGACAGCTGGAGGTGAAAATGGGATGGCAAACCTGCTCGGAGGAGGAGAACATCTGCCTTTTCTACAAAAGGAAGTATTGTAAATATAGTGTAAAATACTGATCTTAAAGCACCAAATTTAATCACAAAACCCCCCCAAACATTAAAACTTCAATTATTATTACTATTAATACTATTACTCTTATTTTAAGAATTATAAACTGGTTGACCTTTATTTCCATTCTGTTTTGTTCTGCATCCTACAATAAGACCCAAGAATAAACACATCCTGACTGCCTTAGAGCTTTTTGGTTTTAGAGGCTTATCACTAAGGAACACCATTCCATATGCATATTCTATCTGGATGATATAATGACTGAAGAAAATCCTTTATACAAGGAATTAGTTCCCTCCCTTGTTTCTCAAACAGTGGCTAGTGATGCTGTGTTTTTATTGCCATTCCAATACACTGTTCAGTGACTCCTGGAATTGAATTTGTTCCACAAGTGAATTTGAAGGCTCACTTGCTAGGCCACGTGCTCTGCTATAAAAGGTTTATCAAAACATTGATTATCACAGCACTTGAATATACCTTCTGATTATATGGCTAAGATACAAACCTTTGATGCACCCAAGGCCAAGATATGAGGGAAAAGTTCTAAATGAAAATATGTCAAAGAAACCATCCTTGTTGACCAACACAAATGAATTAAGTCTCAAATGTACAATATTTCCTACAAAGCTTTTTTTGTTTTTTTTTAGACACCTTGTTTATCTATGTTAACCATTCCCTTCTGTCTTTAATAATAAAAGGAAAATGAATCTAGTTGCTTACAGATAAGTCTTAAAACATATTCTTTGTGGTTGGAAAGGCTTAAGGGTGCAACGGATCCAGTGCCTGCTAACTTACTAGGGAGATGAAACAATTTCAGCAGTAGCTAGCACCAGAGGTCCCTGAAACAGTTCTATGTTGATAAGGGAGCTGTTTTATCCTAAGCCAAAAAGGACCCAGCTACACCTAAGTTTTAATCTGTCTTCACAATGGGGGACTGCTTCAGCAAAATGACAAGACATTTTCTTTCTGCATTTTTTTTTATGGGTTGGATAATATGAAAGGAATATTGTTTGTCCTTTTGCTGACACCTTTTCTCACTCTGAAAATTGATCAAATATGGGTTGAAACTTAGGGCCTTCCCGCGTTCATTTGTGCAGTTATAGATCCGTAGATCCAGATCAGGGAGGGGTTGGTCCCAATCTGTTCTGGACTAGCCACAAAGTTTCTTAAGCTTCAGAACCAGTCCAGATGGCCTGGAATGAATGGTCCTGGTCACAGAGCCCCTGGGACAGAGTCCTATTTTGTTGGTGCAACCAGGTGCTCTGCTGAAATGGGGGGCCCAATGCCCTCATTATTGAGGTCTATCATATTCCAGACCAGAAATAGACCAAGAGGCAGTTTGTGTCCTCCCGATTTGAAATATGCTTCCATTTATGCAGTCAGAGCATATGCGCGGTGTCCAGGAAAGGCAGAGCCTCTCTAGTCTGCACCAACATGCAGGCAAAATTGGCCAAGAATACAATTGAGTACAGTAACAGAGTTAAGTATAGAATAGGACTGGGGTCCTATTTAGGACTCTCCACTGTGGTGGCTTAAGTGGTCTAATGAAAAATTACCAAGGATATCTACCTGGCATTCCTGCCTGAGAAAAAGAAGAGTTGGCTATTCTACCTCACTTTTCTAACCCAATTAAGGGGACTCAAAGTGGCTGCCAAAGCTTTCTATTCCTCTCCCCACAACAGAACACCCTGTGAGGTGAGTGGGGCTGTGAGAGCTCAAAAAAGAGCTGTGACTAGCCCAAGGTCACCCAGCTGGCTTCATGGGGGAGGGTGGAATCAAACCCAGTATTCTCAGATAAGAGTCCACTCCCTAACCACTAGACCAAACTGCCACCAAGGTAGCATTGAATCTTCCATTCTATCCAGATTCTGAGAACTAGGATTATCCTACCTTCTATGTTATATAATTACAATATGGATGTACATATACACATATGTACATGTGCAGGTAGTCATTCACTCAGATATTTCTATTTTGTCCCTTCACCTGATGATCCCAGGGTGGATAATACCCCTCAGTAAAAAGAACAAAACCCAAATAAAACATACTTAAAATTTAACACTCTCATCCTGGCAGGACAACATTAAGAGGAAACCGGGTATCAATAATAGCCAGTGGAACTCTTTAGTGCAAGAAAAAACTGTTTCTCAGGCCATGGTCACACCTGCACTTTAAACCATCTTAAACCTGCACTTTAAACCATCAGAAGTTCTGATCGCAAGGTTCACACCTTTTCATTTCTTTTCATTTTATTTGTGGACTTTCTACCCTCCATTTAGACTTTCCAGGGTAGAAAGTCCACAAATAAGAAAAGTAGAAATAAAAAGATGTGAGCATTGCAATCAGAAGATGGTGCGATCATGACCTCATTTACAATTCTCATTGAATTTAAATAAGGTTATAATACTAGACACAAACTCCATAGAAAGTCAACATCCACAGAACTGCACTGCATAGAAATCTAAACTGCACTGCATAGAAATCTATCATACTTCTCCTGTATGTTCAGTCTCTGGCTCAGTCTATATCCAGGTCTGCACCAGACAAGGATGGTTCTGCCAAGATTTGGAGATTACCAGGCATGTATGGTTTAATGTTGTCAATAGTTATAGCTGCTGCTATTACGCTTGGTTCTGTCCTACTCCACAAGGACTTACTGGTAGTTTGGCAAATTAAAACTTTAAAGCGGCATGATCAGCTTTACTCATCAAAATCCTCCAGACAAACTACAGAAAATATAGGAGTGTTGACTTTTTGTGTGTAAAGATAGACAGATAGATGTTCCATGCCCAAGACGGCAACACCCTATAATTGTATAAGTGCATGTGGATGTCCTGAGCTAACAATCCATCTCTCTGCCCTTACAAAACTCTGGGATGGGAAGAAGCTTTGGGATGGGCAGTCATGCATTCTATCAGCAATAAATGATTTATGAAATGAGATACAGAACATTTTAATTTTTAAAATACCTTTCGTCATACTTTTAATCTTCCCTAGAGGAGATGGAACAGATACATAAGATCCGTCTGAAACAAAAAGAGTGAAGCATATAGATATTCAAAATTCATTCAATATGCTATTATTTATTTTATACTAACAAAAGAAAAGCCTAGCAATACTATAAAGTTTGCTTTGGAAGCTGTGGAGTGTTGAAACTGCAGGTAGTGGTGGACTGATTTAACTTCATTAGCATTAATGTGAATTTTTCATGTAGTATCATTACATTTCAGGGAGCTTCCTGAATTTAACGTTACACTTATGAATTAAATAAATTTCTGGGTTCACATATGCACTGCACTGTATCAGAGCTAAACACTCACGATCTTCTTATGAAACAAATGATTCTGTATGAAATCTTTTATGCTCAATTTATCTGATTACTAAATTAGTTATTAAATTGATTAGCAGACTGGGACTCCTGATCGAACCGCCTGTGTTTTCGTGTTTTTGCTTCCCAGTTGTGCATTGCCCTAGAGAGTAGGGGAAGCTGTGGTAGAACCTATGCTTGTGTCACACCAAGTTGCTGCCTCTCTAGCTTGGCTGCTTCAGTCATTGAAGAATGCAAAACCAGCTTGGTGTAATTCAAGCAATGTAACTGGCTGGGGAGACAGTGCACCACAACAATCTGAGGGTTCTGAGAGATTACGTGAAGTCTGGACATAACAGCTAAATCTATATCCATTTAAAAAGTGACTTCAAAGCAGGATAGACATGGTCATATGCAGACACTAGTTTTCTGATCTCACCTCTACTCCATATTAAAGACCTTTCAAGTTGGGATGTGCACGAATGCATTCTTTGTATTCGAATTCAATTCAAATCAAATATTTGAATATTCTATTCTAATCAAAATTCAAAAATCTGTATTTTCAAAAATCCAATTCGAATTGAATGATACGAATGTCAGGAACATTCATATCCAATTTTCAAATCTGTTCACATCCTTTTTTTTTTTTTACGTTCGCATTCCGTTTGCATCCCGTATTATATGCACAAATAGACCCGATATTTGGATGTGACATATGACGTCAAATTCATTCAAATCATTCAGGTTTTCAAAAATGCGGATTTGATCTGAATTCGGAAATTCGGATTTTCAAAAATGCGATTCGAATTCGAATGGCGGTATCTGTTGAATTCAAATTGGATTTTTGAATTTTCGAATTTTCTCTGCTTTCAAGATGCATTTTGGGGGCTTTTAATGTGGATCAAGCCATTAGCATATTATAAAGGCTACCATTCCTAAGCTGCTCTAAAGCCACTTATTTTATTATGTGTAGATGCAGCGTGGGACTGGGTTTGGGAAACATGAGATTTAAAGAGAAATGCTGACATTGCCTGGGAGGCTGTCAGACTGGTCATTTTATGGCCACAGACACTGCCATTTATGACTTAAAATACCACCAAGTTGAGCTGATCTGGTGCCAGTGCAGGCCATGCGCAATGACGTTCTGCTCTGGTACAAGAGAAATGCCAGCTTTTCCAGGAAGCCATTCAGCCCAACTGAGGGATGGACCAGGAGTCCCACTGGCCATTTCCACATTTCCCCTTATTCTGGAACAAATTCTGGAATAAGGTACACCATGCCTGCACACTAGTGTGGACCAGGCCAAGCCCCAAATTCCCTCCCATGCTTTGTCTTCATTGGCTAGCGTGCAACAAAACTGGCCAGGCCAGGAACTGAAGGCCAGAAACTTTTGTCCTGCTTTATTGGCAACACGTCCCAACTTGAGATGGGTTGCTTGTTCCGGGACGTGGCAGACTGTCTCATGTCAGAATACTGCACACAAGTGTAGAAAGGCACAGTGTTAGACCTGTCTGCCTCCCCAGGCCTCTGTTTGATTGTGCGTTGGATTTTTAAGTATGTCTGAAGATTCCCTTAGTGCAGCTTTAGATACATAAAATAGCTGGCAAAAAGAAAGTATGTTAAAATCTTTATTGAGATTGCTTTGCAGTACTTGATATAATAAGTGGAAAAAGAACTGTTTGCAACAAATAATACTGAACTAGAGGTAAAAGGGAAGCCATATCCTTTTTTCAAACTACTTAGCTGTTTTGCAATCAGGCAAGGAATTGTCCAAAATATATTTTTCTTTCAATATGGTCACTTCATTAGCTATTACGTTTTGAAAATGTATCACCTGACCTGTGTAAAGTAGAAGCCTATTCCGTGCTTTCACACTCTTGCCATTCAGCAGTGAGCAGGTGATGTTAAAAGAAAAGTTCAGGAATTAAAGAAGATAAAGCCACTTCAAAGCAAAAAAAAAATTCCCTTGCACCACTGTTACTCGAGGGCTATGTCACTGATTTTAATAAACTACCTCAAGAAATAAAAATTTAGCACTGTAGTTATAATGTACAAGTAATCAAAAACACATCAAAGAAAATCAACACAAAGGGAATGCTTAAATAACAAATCAAATATGTAGGAAGGGATTGCTACCCTCCCACATTCTTTCATGGCATGACAACTTTTTTAAGATAAAGAAGAATTCTTAAAACAGAAAGCACACAGAAAATAAGGACACTTGAGTTAATGAAGTTATATTTATTTGTTAGATTTAAGTCCTGATCTATTATCTACTCTATTTGGAAAAGGAGCTGTGGCATTTTTGAAACTGTGACCAGAGCAAAAGTACATGCAGATACATACTGATTTAACCATATTTTTGCTCATGTGAAAAGAATGAAGGATAAGTACTTGTAATCAAGGCTCTTCCCAGCTATGAAAAGAGGTGAGGAAACTCACTTCTAGTGTCCCTATCTCTCTGGTTAGATTCTATTATTTTCCATTTCAGATTTCAGCTATTCTTTCTGGGATCTGGTTCAACAAGTGTCAGCATCTAGCTAATCTGGTTTGATCACAGAAAGCTGAATAATATGGTTAGCATCCAGGTGGCGAACCACAGTGAAATTCCAGGACCATAAGCCAAACTAGGAATTCTCTTTCCTCCATTAAAAATGAATTCCAGAAGAAATGGAAAGCCACTTCTGTATTGCTTCCAAGAAGGCTACATGGCCATGTTGTGGCTTGTAGTTGAACTCAACTTACAATCTTTTTCTTTGTCCTTGGCTTCACAGGCCCCTATCTTAGTACTATCCAGTTCTAAACAATGACAGTCTGTATATCGTGTCTCCCCTAGTCTACATTCCTCCTTCCCTCTGTGCCAAACATGATTCATTTTTTTGGGTTTTTTATTTTTTTCTTATTTTATTTTATTTATTTTATTTTTTTGAATTTAATTAATTAATTTATTTTTTATTTTTTCACCTATTTTCTTTCCTATGTCCCAGTCCATACGTTCTATGCTACCAGCAGTGTATAGCTTTTCATAATAACTCCTAAAGACCTTGGCGATCTTCTCAGCCTCCACTTCCCCTTCATGCCTTTCATTAAGTATTCTTGTAACATGATTCTTATCCTTCATCTTTTTTAAACGTCTCATTAGTGTCATTATACTTTGTGTATCTTCCGTCATACTTTGATTTTTAATGTATAAAAATTTCTTTGCCAGCTTATCACTTTCAGTTTTTTCCAGATCTTTATTTAGTTTGATCCATTCTCTTCTGTATCTTATTGCCCCTGTTCTCAGATATTCCTTATAGGCTGTGTCTATTTGTCTTCTTATTCTTTCCTGATGGTCTCTCTTTGCCAAACATGATTCATTTAAACTTCTGAAAAAAGTTTATTCAGCTCCACAAGAATCTGACTATATATTTAGAACAAAGTGAACAATTTGACAATACCACACCTCCTCCAGGTTGGGAGTATTCATTACAAGGGGACTCATCCTGTGGTCTTTTGTAATGCTTCAAGAGGGTGACAATAGCATCATGTCCTGAAACACACCAATTTTAATAATATAGGCAAATGGTAATGAAATGACAAAAATGCACCTTCTCAAATCTTGTTATCCTTTCAGACAACTTAAAGTAGGACATCAACTAATAAATAATTAGGTTGGAGACTACAGTATTAAATTGCATCACATCAGATGGGAAGATATACAAAATTTCATACCACAAAACCACTGAAGAGAATTGTACCAAATGAAGGTACCATTTGTAAAGAATGGAGACTATACATTATATTTGTTTCATGTGGAATAAATGAAATTTATTATATTTATACTTATTGGTAGTCTATAGAAAGTCTTATCCAAATTCTATGGCTGTTGGAAAAGTTGCCTTAGGTTACATCTAGTTGACAAGTGAAGTAGATGAGTTCTGAGGTAAAAGTAAGTAATACAGGGGGTTGGGGCATGTATGTGTCAACAGATAATATGACTACATATGTTCCAACCCCACTTTGATTATTCTGACAAAAAGTGCCTTTAAAAAAATTGATTACTTCTTCTCATACACCTGGGGAAAGGGAGTGTCACATGGCTAGAGAAGATAAAAGTACAAACCACACACACATCCCTCTCCCCTCTGAGCGTGTGGTGACATGTTCTCAGCTGATATGGCACTTTTGGGCCAAGTGAATCTTGCCTTTGTCACTGTGTGTGGTTTCTTCCTCCCTTTACTTCTTCTTACCATGTAACACTCCCTTTCCTCTGGGACATGAGAGGAGGCAGATGATTTTTTGTTTTGTTTTTTAAATCTATGCTTCTGCCATTAAAAATCCAGGTGAGGTGGAGTATGTGGTATTACTATAAATATGGCACATTACTCACGATAGCAACTCTTTCTGCACCTGGCCTCCTTTCAGATTTTACACTGGAATAGAGACCTGTTAGTCACAACTTAGGGTAGACTGTGGCAAGCCCTGCTCATGACTTGTCATACTCTGCACCAGCATGTGAATGGGAGGTCCTTATTTCCAGGATATAATCTGGAATAAATCCCAATGCAGAAAGGGCCAGTGTTATGAAGCTTGTTTCTTATAATATGGAACTGTGCTATGCAAGACAATATTAAACAAGTTATTGCTGGTTAGAGGGAGTGGTTGGTATTACTATGTCCTCTTCAGGAGAGACAGAACCACCTTGCTATATGAGGGATAAGTGTAAAATTTCATATTGGGCTTAGATACACATATTTAAATAAGCCTGGATAGCCTTGAGAAATAGTTTTGTATTACAATCAAGAATCTGATAGAGATTTTGATGTAATCCACAAGGAGTCTTTACAGGTATCTTCATACGATCAACAAAGGTTTAAGTGAGCCCATGAACATCTCCATGTAAAAACATCTGGCTTAGCATAAAAAAACCCAGAAACAGTCTCTCCAAACTAACAGTTAAGTAGCACAGTTTGGAGTTCAAGAAGCAGTGACATGTGAATCTGAGCTGTTGCCAGGCAAATCTGTGAAATCCATATTACACAATACAACATAGCACAATCATGCAGCTTCTTGAAGGTTGCTGCAAGAAATCAAGGATACCTATCTATCTTTCAAGGGTTTATGCTGCTGCCCATCACAGTAGAACAGCATTTCCTTTCACATAAAATCAATAGCAGTCCCTGACTTTGTAATAGACTTCATGGATAACTGCATTCTAATGCTGCCTGTGATACCTTGTCCAGTGATAAACAGTAGGAGTTGTGGCAGGGAGTATATAGTCCAAAAGCCCTGCTGTTTCTCACAAGGAGAAATTGCTTTTCCTTAGCTGGGGTACAAAATTATGGATTTCTTTTTTTTATTGGAACCAAACAAAAAGTGTGTGAAATTAAAACTTGGCTTAGCATTTCTGAAAATATAAATCCTGCACACAGTATTCCCCATTCTCTCAGAAGCTGGCAAATGATAATATGTATTCTTAACATAACTGAGCTGGTATTTCCCCCCTTATTCTTTATGCTTTCCTGACTGTAACGTTAATATAGAAAGTGCAGAGCCAAAATCATTATACCTTTCTCATAAGCCCACATCAAACAGGTCTGCTCATCTTTCTCGCCACTAGACCTGCTGGGATCACAGGCTACTAGATTCATATCTGCTCCGTTGTCCAATAAGAACTGGACCAGACGAATGTGCCCATGATAGCATGCAGAATGCAGTCCTAAAAATAAAGGGAGTAGAGAAGGGAAGAGAAGAGAAGAGGGCAGAGTCAAGAATTGCCCTAACATTTTCTTATAACAGCATTCTGTCTAACAGTAAGAAGCAATTTTATTTTCATTTGCTATAATTCTGCAATAGCAGATTTTAAGCTATATACTCACATTTACTGTCATTGCACAAATAAAGTAATTTTTTTAAAGAAACCCAGAAGGATAAACAGGCTTTCTCTATCTCTGATCCAACATGCAATCAGGTTAGGCTCACTTCTCAGTGACAGTTTAGACAATGCTCACTATCTTGACATGTCTCTAGTAAGATTGTGAGCTCTTCAAAGGCCATTCTAGTACTGTAGTCTTTTTTCATCCCATCTTGTCCTTTTTCCAATGCTCTCTACATTGCCTTTAGTTAGCTCACTATCTACCTGCATCCGACACTCAAAAGAAGGTGATTGATTGATTGTTCTTTCAATTAATAGCAACCTTCTCTATTTGAATAATTTATGTGTCTTCTTTGTATTCTTTATCAGTGTCCAGCTTTTTAAGCTGTACATTATCACAGGATAGTCTGTTGTTTTAATTATTCTGATCTTGATGCTGATCTTTGCCAGGCAAATGTTCTCGCCCTTCTTGTTCCTATCAAAAGAGCCACCTTCCCTGAGGGGAGAAGAGAAGAAAGAGCTAGCTGGAAAAAAGAGCAAGCTGATGGACTCCCAGTGATGACTGAGCCTCATGTTGGAGTGAATGCTGGTTATGCAAACTGCTCTAGAACCTCAGATGAAGAGTGGCATATAAATGTAAATACTGTATTTTCTGGCGTATAAGACTACTTTTTAACCCAGGAAAATCTTCTCAAAAGTCGGGGGTCGTCTTATTATATGACGAGTATATCCCAAACTCTGTATTTTAACTAGAAAGTTGGGGGTCGTCTTATACGCCCATTCGTCTTATACGCCGGAAAATACGGGTAATAAATGAACAATCCTCTCAGTTCTTCAAACACTAGCCAATTTTACCATAAGAAAATAAAACTCTCTTCACTTTTTTACTTTAAGTTATCTGACCACAAGGTTCAGCATTAACTTTGACTTCTTTGATCATTAAAGTTAACTGAAATTTTACACATTCCGTTTTCATTTCTTTGGGTTTCTTCTAGATCCTTTCAGTCAGCCAGTCTGCTATGGCAGTGGGGTACCAAGCCCTGGGCACTTCCTCCCACAGACTTAAAGACTGTAATTACTGTAGCTTCGAAAGCTTCCCTCTATTACATATGTCATAATTTCTCTGAAGAATGACAGTTACAGAGGTGGAACTGAAGCTGAGCAGTTCAATAGGTGTAGCAAAGGCTCAACACAGTGAGAAATGACCCTTTATCATGCTACTTAGGCAAGTGGCAGTGTGTGGCAATAGGACTCTTATCACTTCATTCTGATCTACAGTGGTTTAAATGCCACATAAAGATAACCCCTACACCTCCTTATATTCAGGTCTTACAGTACTTTCTTGTTCACTATAATGATTATCTTTAGAATAATAATCAGGTGTTCTCAGACACCTATTAGGCTTAGTATATTTTTCACTGTGACATAGGTCACATTCCCACCTACTGCGAATCCGAAGTAAACCCGGATTACTCTGATAAAGGTTTGCTCCAGGTTCTGCTGCTGGTTGGGTTGGAGGCTGTGAACAGCACCAAGTGTGTGTCAGGCTGTTCCCTCCCCCCCACCCGCTGCCAATGGCAGCCTCTTCCTTGTCCTAAGCAAAGGAGAACAGCCAGTGGCTGGGTAAGTGAGCAAGGGGATGTTGCCCCCGAGGAGCAGCCTCACCTCGTTTACTTACCCGGCTGCCAGCTGTCCTCATTCGCTGGGCTTAGGACTGAGCTTTAACCTAGCCAGCCTTTTCCTTCCCCCTGTTGAAACAGGGGGAAGGAAAAGGAAGGCAGCCGAGGACATTGGGAGGAGGAGGCTGGCAGCGGCTGCCTTCCTTCCTTTTCCCTCCCCCTGTTTCAACAGGGGGAAAGAAAAGGATGGCTTTGTTTAAAGCTGAGTGAAGGAGGACAGCTGGCAGGCCGGGCCGCACCCCCTCACTCACTTACCCAGCTGCTGGCTGTCCTCCTTCACTCGGCTTTAATCTGAGTCAGCCAGAAAATCCCTGTTTAAACAGGGGTTTTCTTTCCCCACATTTTCTGTGGAAAATTCGAGGAAAGAAAACTGGCATGGGGACAAAGCTAATAGCAGACATGATCCAAGACTACCTCGAAGACCACAACATCATGCCAGTAGAGCAAAAAGGAAACAAACGGAAAAGCAGGGGCACAAAAGACCAGCTACTGATTGACAAAATGATTCTGGAGAACTGCAAAAGCTGAAAAATAAACCTGCATATGACTTGGATTGACTATAAAAAAGCTTTTGATTCACTGTCACATGGTTGGATCACAAAGTGCCTGGAAATAATCGGGATCAGTCAGAACATCACAAAATTTATAGAAAGTGTGATGAAACACTGGAAGACTGAGCTTTTTGTTGGAAATGAAAGCTACGGACTGATCAACATCAAAAGGGACATCTTCCAGGGGACTCATTGTCCCCACTGCTTTTCATCATCACTATGATCCCACTGTCACTCATCCTGCAGAAAACAAACCTAGGCCATCAAACTGCCAGGAATTCACAGAAAATTTCACACCTACTATACACGGATGACCTGAAGCTTTATGGAAAAAATGAAATCAAGATCCAGTCACTGACCAACACAGTGCGAATATTCAGCTGTGACATCAGTATGTAGTTTGGCCTAGACAAAAGCGCCACAGTGGCACTGAAGAAGGGGAAGATTGCTGAAAGTGAAGGCATT
>MTQE01001134.1:41069335-41103056 GCA_014337955.1 Aspidoscelis marmoratus | reverse complement strand
GTCTCTGCTTGAGATGCCCATGGGCAACTGGTGGGCCACTGTGTGAGATAGGATGCTGGATTAGATGGGCTGTGGCCTGCTGCAGCAGGGCTCCCAACATAGCCCTACAATACAGGAGTGACATACTGGACCAAGGTTATTTCAGAAAAAATAACTCCCAACCCAGGTTTTACAGAAAAGGACTGACCTAGTCTGGATGCTTGCTCCTAGAATCTGCCATTTTGGAAATGCCCAAGGCACATGTGCAGGACAGGGACAAATTGAACCTAAAGTGACAGCTGCACATGTATGTGTGGTGGCAATTTTGCACTTCCAGGTATTTAATAGCTGAATCTACATGTCACAGATAAATTGTCCATACCAGATAAGTCCTTTTGCTTGCCCCATGTTGTTGGGCAGCCATTTGGGCAGTTATTTCAGAGGTGCTGCATATCTCTAAATAGCATTATTTGTAGGTGGCATCTGGAGGTAGCCTTAGTGAAAGATGGTCTTTCGGTCATTTTCCAGCTTCCTATCTCCCTGCTTGTCTCTCTAAGCTAATCTAGATATAAAAACGTTACAAGGACATGGTACTTGCCATGCTGTAAATAGAAATAAAGAAGCAAAAAAGGCTAGCAAGGAAGTGGGTTTATTAGTGTCTCCAGTAGGGTTAGCACCAAGAAAAGGCAACAGGACTCCTACATCTTAAATAGTTAAGAAAAATGAAGAGTAAAAGTACTTGGCTCATTAATAAACAGGAAAGATTAGTACATAAACAAAAGTAAGGAAGCAAGGGAGAAAAGGACAGAGGGCACAGGCTGCCAGTCACACTCAAGGAGCATAGGACAGGCTGTAAGACAAGCCATCACAAGGGAGCTTTTGCACTGAAGGTGTTATCTAGTTGATGTTACCTGGCTATAGATGGAAGATGCAGCTCAGAAAACTCCAAAACCTAGTGTATCGGCCCTTAGTTACAGGGTGAGAAAAATTCATGTGGCATTCATTGCATTACAATACAAAGCAACACTACCCACTTCCCCTTTCTACTACTTACTGCCTTTAGCGGGAACCAGGTGTGATGTTTGATCAAACACAACTTGCAATGCAGAACTGGCAGGGATCATAAGTGTCTAACCACTGCTTTCGATCTTCCTTAAACCAAATCGACCAAAATGTAGTTCACAGAGTTCAAAGGGGAAGTTCAATGGGAACATCATCCTTCCCTGCTGCCTTATGGGTTCTACTTCATGACTCACTGCTGTTAGGTGTGCTTTTGCACTTAATACTCATCTCTCTTTTTAAAAAGGCAAATATCAGCCTTTTGAGTGCTGAGCATGCAGTTACTGAGTATGCAGCAGATAAGGTTCAAAATCTAGAGAAAAGCTGGGATGACAGCTTTTGGTGACATATTTTAGGATGCTAGTTGCTTTTGGAAGAAGTTGTCCAATGTAGCAGACACCATCATATAAAACAGCTTACCTGTGAAAGGCAGTCTCACTGAATATATTTTCTTTGGTGAGACTTTCTGTTCCTGAGAGCTTAATTAATTCTTTTACTACTTCAAACTTCCCATTGTAGCAAGCCCTAGGGAGGAGGAGGAGGAGGAAGAAAATCAGTATAGAGTTGACAAAGCAAGTAGAGGCTGCAAAGAGCTGACTTGTATTGTTCACTACTCACAGGTGCAAAGGTGTATCTCCATAAATATTAACCACATGGGGCTGGACATCAGAATTACTTTGGAGCAAAAACTTGACAATATCATAGTGCCCAAATCGAGAGCAGAAGTGCAAAGGAACGTGGTCTTCATTGTCTTGGGCGTTAACTGCCATTAAAACAAAACAAGGGGGGAGAGAAATAAGCTATTGATATTTAAAGTAAGCTTTCTCCACAAATGAGTACACATATCATGAAATACCCATCAAGCAAAATCTGAAGAATCTAATTGGTCATGAAGATGGATTCTGCCCTTGAGGCAAGGTTGTCCACACAACATTGATCCCAGACAAGAAAGCCAAGCCATACACAAAAGGTTGCTATCAGTTCCATTTAGTCTTAAAGATTAAAAAAAAAAAAAACCCCTACAGAAGAAAGCCTTCCCCTACTATGGTTTCTAATTTTGACCCAGAACCAATTCTTTAGCCATTGCTATACATTTCCCCTGGAATACTAGGACTAGCTGACAAAGGATTTATATGCTGAAGTGGATCCTTGATACAATTTTTTTGTAATTATTTAGATTGTAATCAATTACAATCAATTACTGCTGTAACAATATTTCTTGAATATTGTAGTAGGGTTCTCAGTCAAAGAAAATAAGAAAGCATCATTGAATTAATGACCTTTTCAAAGAAATCCTGCTGCCTGCATATTAACAGTGCAGAGCAAAATTATGATCCAAAAGGCAGGAGTTAAAAGGAAACAAGCACCTGAATTATTACAAAATGAATAAGAAAGTAAAGCTATTCAGCATCAAGATGCAATGTTCCCTGGCATGAAAATCTCAACTTCTTTTAAAGTAGATTTAGTGCTCTTTCTGAATACCAACAATAAAACAAAGTTAGAAGAACAGTTGCAGAGACTTAAATGAGTCGTGGTAAAGGTGAAAGGGACTACTCAGGTAGGATCCTCATGAGATCCATTTCCTGGGTTTGAATAGCCCTAGGCTATGGCTGAGGGGGACATACTAGAAATGTTTTTTTAAAAAAATGTTATAACCTTTGTTTAAAAAAAAAACAATTGAAACAAAATGTTCCAAGGGTTCCACACAGGGAACAAAAAGACATTTTGGACAAAACCTGTACTTGCTAACTTTGAACCTTTCCAATTTTTTGGTGGCAGCTTTCAGGAACATTGCAGAGTTTTTACAGCTCTGTTTCTGCCAACAAGGATAATTAAAAAACAAACAAACCTGAACTTCCATGGCCATTTTTTGTGGAATGGTTTATAGATTAAAATAATCATATCATACCACCCAACTAGTCAGTTCCTGTAATCCAAATAGGTGGGAATAGGAGACATGGAATGTATCCCAAGCTACAATGCTTTCTCAGCCTTTGAATGTAAGAGCTGAGTGGACTTACAGCCATTTCGTTAGAAAGGTTGCCCTCCCAATACATTTTAATCCCAAGGTAGCCCTGTTTTGACTTAAGTGGCAATAACCTAAGTGGCAATTACTTGCTAATTACCCTAGGATCTTGTGGCCAGAAAACTCTACAAGCACTCTAGCAAATAAGTAGGGAAGGAAACCTACATGGCCCTCTAGTGACCAATTAAATCTACATTACATCTAGAGGCAGGCAGGTAGGACCACAATAAGTCTTTACTACACATGCAACTGAAAGGAACTCTCTTACCTGCACTTGTTAGTGTGGACTCCAAAAAAGGGCTAACTGTAAGTATATTGTAGTTTTAAATACCTATCTCCAATGAGTACCTTTCTCGGCTTTCTAGCAAGGAAAGTAATAGTACATATGAGCCTTTTTAAAACCACCAGGTTATAAGCTTATAATGAATGATGCTTCACTTCTGCATGGAAGGTTTAAAATCCAGCCCTAGAAGCTGAGCAGGTAATACTCTTTCTTCATTTTGAAAGACGCATTAACATGTGATATAAGCACCAAACCAGTAATGAGATTAAAAAACATTATTTTTGGGTGAAGCACAAGTTCATGTCATCATCATCAACATCATCATGTTATAAATCCTGCAAGCGCGTCATCATTTTTAGGAATTTTAAAAGAAAAAAAATAGAATTTTAGAGAAGTCTACTGGGATAGTTCTTACAAGTTGATACCTGTAAAACTAGTTGTCTTTGTTGTCAGGAACAAAGAATCATAGAAGGTAAAAAGAACAGACATCATAAAAAAGATATGCTATAGTTAAAATAAATCTTCTAAAACTGCTAGTCCTGCCAAAAACTCAGTTCAAATAACAAGGCCTCAAAAGAAGTGTTACTTCCAAGTTTTTTTCCCCCGCCTAAAATACCTATGGCAGTAATCTGGCAATAAGTGTGTATCAAAGGATTTGGAGTTTTGCACCTCTTTTTTGCTGGATTTCTGCCTGATTTCAGCTGGCAGTCAAAATCCCAGGTGCACTTTTGAAAACCTCCAGTCTTTGACATATTTGCTTAACATGGAGAATAAAACATATGAGGGGAAATGTGCAACTGATAATGCATTCTCATTTCCGCAACATATTCTACCAAGTATTCCCTGCGTAAAAGTCATCTGGTAGAAACTGGTCAAGGGATATGGGACAGGGAACATAATCATTCTTGGTGCTGTTCCTACATAACTGCACAAGATTTGTTGAAGGATGTACTTTAGATGAGAACAAGCAAGGGACTGCTTGAGTACCTAGAATAATAAAGCCCTATTTATCACTGTCCTGCCTTGATGGGACATTTCTGGGTTCTGGGTTGGAGCTGGTATCCGTACCCAAACCACACAACTTGTCACATTGCCAATTTAGTGACATGAAGCGTCACAAAAGTCCTCCATTGTGCAAAAATGGAGGAGTGTGACTTATGGTTCAAGATGATCACAGTGACAATATGATGGAGCTAACTAAAATTACCTAGCAGAAGATCAAATCTTACTCTGGAGGTGACTGTAGTATTAGAATAGTACAATCTATCAGTAACAGTCCAAATGTAAACAACTCAAAGGTGAGAACAGGCAAGCAAACATATTCCAGTGGTGGCCAGTTCCCACCCTAAGCCTTGGAAAGGATGCACTGGATGGAGATCAGGAAAAGCTGCCTATCTCCATCTGGAAGCTTGCATATAGTGTGCCATGCCGACCAGAAGACAGTGGACATCTGGAGCCCCTGCGACCATTCCAGTCCACAATCAGAGTTCTAGCCATATTTTCAAATGCTACAGATGGCATTCTGTTTCTTTGGCAATTTCTCTTTCTGAATCAAAAAGGATAATCAGGTGGATGAATCAATCACAACAGTTCAGGACAGAGATTAATGCAGGCACCATTTACTTTAGAGGTCAGGAGAAAAAGGGACTGTGCCTGTAAGGTTTTAGGACAGTCTTTCTCTTTAGATGCAATATATGCATCAATTCATACACTGTTCTCTTCTTCCTACCCCCTGCCATCATGACCAAGGGTGGAGTAATTATTCTTGACTGAGCCTAGCTTTTTTCCAGGACTGCAAGAAACAAAAGTGAGCCAGTTGCTCGACTAGATGCTGAGACTGGTCTTTATTTAGAATTGTATTCCATACATGCTTTTGGTCTCACTCTGCATCATTTGTTTTCTTTGCCAAGGACCTTTCCACCCTACGTGGAAGCACTGTAGCTCAGTGGTAATGTAAGCACCCGGGAAAGCAGAGGGTTACCAGTTTGATCCTCAGCCTCCCTCCAGAAGTAGACAATGACAAACCACTTTGGTATCTCTGCCAAGATAATTACACAGAAGTGCCCATGGAGGTGACCACGCAGTCAACCAGAAGTTGGCTATGACTTGTTGCTACCAAACAACAATAATTTTACCCGGAGCATACCATTGTGTGCATGTACATATAACATACATGCAGACCAGAAATGATCCATTTTCTGTCATGAAATATTAGTATTAACAGTCTAAAAAACAGTGACTGAGAATGAAGGCAATGCAATTTTTATATGGAGTAAAGGCTCAGATGAAAGGCTCCTTCCTCTGCAATTATTTCAACAAATGAGAAATGGCTTATGGAAATACTGTATACAGTACAACCTGTCAAGGCTCTTCCTCTCTCTACATTTACCTCATACTAGCTGTCTTGGATATATTGCACTTAGTCCCAGCATGAGAAAGAGATGCAGTGGGTGAAAACTATTGGACACCCTTGGTTTTTCCTCTGACACTGATATGAGACCTAATATGGCAGGAGCATGAGAGTATATCAGCAGTTGGTATCCAAATTGAAGTATGTGACCTGTCCAAGGATACACAGAGGAAAAGGACAAGAACTATTTTTGAAGAAATATTCCAATTTACTATAGGACTCCCCACATAGTAAAGATTTTAAACATGAAACAGCACTGGCAGTATCTGACCTTAACTTGAGAGAGTTCCTATTGTGTATGAATAAGACGGCCTGCTGTTGTATAATGGATTTTACAAAATCCAATATTGAACTAAACAGTGACATTATAGTGCACTCCACTTAAAACATGTGGGGTTACAAGAGACAGCTGCTTGCAGCAAATAAGAGCAGTCAAATATGTCACAGATGGAAATGAATAAAATGTCTGCTCTTTCTGATCACCACAAGCAAACTAAATCTGCACCACTGTGCCAAATAGAAATGACATTCCTTGTACATATTTTAAAAATAATTTAAAAGGTATCAAATTTTGACCTGCAAATATTTGGGGATGGGATGAAGTACGAGGTGGGAATGCAAGTATGATATTTCTGAACAGCCCCAAAAAGATTTCATGGGAGGGGGGCTATCCTAAACTGGGAATACTGGCATAATCAAGTCAGTACTGAGTAATGGTAATGCTTCCTGTACTGGATTGCTTTTCAGCTCCACCAGTTGGGGATTAAATGTAGACTGTGTGTCGGATCGGCCAATCAAATTGAGTTACATGATGTCATCAAGGAGGGTAAATACAGCCAATAAAAACAATCACATCCTTTCCCCTTCTGTGTATTATACGTCCCCTCCCCCTTGAACTTTTACATAGAAAAATTGTTCATGAATAAGCATTCTCATATATACACCAAGTCTCTGGTCTATCACCAAATAATTTGGTGCTCATACACAGGGTGAAATGGTACTTCCACTCCTCAATTCCAGACTGCTGATTGAAACTCCCTTTGATACTGGCAACACTAAATTTAAGGAAACAGTCTATAAGGCACAGACAGGCTTCAAAGCAAACCAGCCCTTCTCAAGCCTCAAAATAACAATGAGGCTGAAGGATATAATGTATTGAAAGCATGGATGATGCTTACCTGTATATTTCTGTCCTACATGAATCTGACAGCCCATTAGGCTGTAAGCTCTAATGGATTAAATAAGGGTCAAAACAGAATTATCTTAAGTTAGTGGTCCTTTGCATTGGCCTAGATGGAATAATTATCTCTTTACAAGTTCAGATTCCAGGCTGTAACTTGAGGCTTAGGTAAATTCAGTGATGCAGAGTATCTATATCAAGTATCAGCTTGTACATTAACTATGAGTCTTTCTAGGAAAAAAAAACAACTAGCATCTGTTCTCCATGGCCTGAGCATCTTTTATTTTGACTACCGCAACGTGCTGTAAATGACACTTCCCTGAAAAGAACAGTCCAGAAGCTGCAGCTAGTGCAGGAGGGCTGTTGGGGTATTTAAAGCTTACTGATATCATATTATTATGAATCTGCCACAAAGCTACTAGCTTTATAAGGGCACAAAACTCAGAATTACTCAGGCCATCTTATTCAACTGACTTCATTGGTTCTCCAGACATGGATAAATACAGACTGGACCTGTAATGTTTTTACATATAATAACGTAATCTAAACCTCATTTTAATTTATCTAAAAATGGTGGTAGCTGCTTTTGTTGTTGAAATGGGGTGAAGTGGCTCCCACCAGCAAATGGTGAAGCCCAAACCAGGGACCCTCCTTACTATAGGAAGTATGGGGAAAGGGGGAGAATCTACATAGAAAGGATAAGAGAATATCCTAAACCCTCTCTGGGGAGTACTGGTACTATAGATAACTCAACAAATGTTTGACAGGGACTGGCCAAAAGGTTTAAAATACTCCTTTGACCTTGTCAGGCCAAGTATTTGAAGACAGATACTTAATTGTACTTTTAAAACATTATGTAAGGGAAGTATTATTCTTCATTAGTCTTTCTTAATCTCTAATATGATAAACAAGATGCTTATCTGGTTTGTATGTTTCGTCTGACGTTACATAATGTCATAGGCATTACATCTGTGCAGCCAACACAAGACAGAGTCCAATTGCTGTGATGGAGAAAACTTCTGAGCAGACAGCTATTCCTTTGAAATTTGTTCAGCTGATCCTCCAGCTTCCCTATGAAACGATTACCATGATAAAATTACAGGAAACAGCAAAAGGTGTCCCAGGGATACCATAAAACCTTAATTGTCCTTTTAACAGTCCTCTCCAAGAGACAGGGCACATAAATTTTCAGGAAACTGTGATAAATAAAGCATGATCCACTGAGTCTCCTTCCTGATCTCATGTGCTTTCAATGAGGAACATCATGATCCCAATTTGCAAGTGACACTAATTAAAAATTGAGGAACTCAGTGTTTTCTAACTTTAATTTGGACCAGAATCACACTTCAGGGACTAACGTGTGAATTATGTTTTTGTCATGAGCTAGCTTTCATATTTTCTCATTCTTGGCTCAAAAATGGTTTTAAAAGACACTTTTTAACATTTAAATTTGAGAAGAAAAAGTCTTTAGAAAGGTACATTTTTCTGAAAACAATAACTTTTAGTATGTTAAGTGATTTTTCCAAGAGAAGTTAAAAATGTATCAGAAATCAATAAGATGGAATAGATTTACAAGTAAACTTCAGAAAAGAATTTAAGAGAAGTCCTGCTGTATCAGGCTATAGCCCATCTCCTCCAGCATTCTGTCTCACACCATAGTCCATCAATTGCTTCTGGTCATCTCAAGCAGAAGACAAAGACAAAATATTTCCCCCCTCTCGATTCCCTGCAAGTGGCCTTTAGAGGCATTCTGCCTGTCTCTCTAGCCCGGAGGTGACTTCTTCTGAATCAAGTGGAAGAACAAAGCACAGCAGCTCAGGTGAGAGATTGGAACCTCTTGTCTGTCCTTCCCTCCCTTTCCAAAATTCTATTCCCAATCAGTGTTATTCTAAAAAAGAAAGTAGAGTCCCTGCCCATCTGGACAAGAAACCTGTCTTCAGATATACGTCAGTGATTTATTGATTCTCTTCAAGATCCTGCAGGTTCAACATTTTGTACTGATTATTTTTGATTGAAAGTGAAAAAGACTTTTTTTTCTAGCCATCTGGTTGAATTTTAGTTTGAATTTAAGGCATATAGCTTTAGAAAAAAGCTTGGGTTTTCCTGTTATGTGATGATGTCATCAATGTATTGTGCTTATTTTTGAAATAACAAAATTTGGGGGTAAAAAAATGAATCTGCAAAATACTCCTGGTGCTTATTTCTTTGTGGTTTACTAGTAAATGCTACCTGTTTTGTTTGCTTCCTTGCTAATAAATATATTATTAAGTCAAGCTCACCTCCTGGTGATTTCATGGAGACTTCAATAGCTTATGGGATTTGTAGTATCTTTTAAATTTCAAAGAAGTCAAGCAGTTTTTCTTGCTCTAATTCTTGGTCTGCTTCAGATGCTGGATGCTACTGAACACATCCACAGTTTTCTTGGTAACACCAAACAAGTGTTTTGCCATTGTTTTTCCTGGTAAAATGTTGAGCACTGAATTTGGCACCTTCAACATACAAACAATTTGCCTACCATAAGACTAGGGGTCTGCACGAATATTCAGCTGAATTCATCTGAATTTCGACAATCAAATTTGAATCAAATGTCCATACATTTGAATTTAAAAATTCAAACAAATTTCAAATTTCAAATCTATTTGTTCAGATTATCCAGACATTTGCATGTGTATGGGTTTGTACACGATGAAGGTTTGCAGATCCATATCTTTCCCGCATCCATATGCATTTGTACTGATCTGTATGGGATGAAAACGGATTGCGTACAGAATAACTATGGGATGCTGTTGTTGACATTTGTAAGTGCAAATTCAAATCAAAAGTTCAAACGAATAGATTCAAATTGGCTTAATTCAAGTCCAATTTGGTTTAATTCAAATTTAAAGATTTGAATCAAATTGAATTTTTGGATATTCAATCTGAGTTGAATCAAATCTTGAAAATTGCATTTGTGCACACCACTACATAAGACTAATGCCAAAAAGAACAGGTGAACAGATGCTCTGCAGATTGGAATGACACAAAAACATCCTTTCCTCTGAGACAAAAAATCTGAAATAGAAAAGAGTAGGATTTTTTGCCTCAAATCTAAAACTTGGAAAACTAGGAAAGCAACAAAAAAGTGATAAAACATACTGTCACAAAACATCATTATCTCTATAAATTGAAAGCTTAACTCAAAAAAGGAAGAAGACCTGGGAAAATAATCAAATTCCTCCTTGAAAGCCTGAGCTTTCTCCAGGGTCCCTATAGTTCAATACCTGACGTGCACAGTGAAAACCTTAACGAACACCTCTGCTCATGGCTGTGAGTACATGACCATAAAATTTTCGTCTCTCTGGGTGCGTCCCCATGCACATTTTGGTCTGAATGGAATTGGGTTCGGCATGGGGTGTCCCCTTGCATTTTAGATGTGGTCCGATTTCCACAGACCATGGTCTGGGCACAGTTTGGGGGGTTGACATGCATTTCTTTGCGAGCTGAGTCTGTGCATGGGGACAGTCCCGGGCTATTTGGGGAGGAGATTGGTGCTTGCATCAGTGGGGGGTGGGGTTTCATGTCCTGTGCTTGCCATTTCTGCCTTGTGTATTGGAGATCACAACCACTGAGATTTTTTGGGAGTAAATGGTGTTAAAGCCAAAACACTGAGAGGGTCAAATGGCCTTCGCTGCCCCACGAGACTCTTTTATACAACTATTCCAACCCCATTTCTTGATCGCCAGGGCAGGCAGGATAATAGCTTGATTTTTCTCCCTTTTACATGGAAAATATTCTACCCGTTTCCCGATTGCCAAGGTTGGCATGACAATGGCTTGATTTTTCTCTGTTTTAAGCTTGCCAGGTGTTCTCATGGATCCCAGGTGAAGCGGAGGTGTGCAAACCATTCAACTACTGCCTAGCCTCATACCACCTTTGGTTTTAAAAAATTATTATCTTTTCCATTTGGTCCTGGCTTCTGTGCCACTAAGGGTGTGTATGCGGCATTTGCAGTGGGTGGCACAGGGGTGGGGTGATGTCAAACCCGCTTCCAATTAGGAAAGAATGGGTGGAGAGGAGATGGCACTGCTCCCCTGTACTGGGGTCTGGTCCGGTATGCATGGGGACAGCTGAATCTGCACCCAGCCTGCGTTACCAGGAATGGCATGGGGATGGCCAAGATTCAATCTTGGTCCCGCACCCTGTCCGATGCATGGGGATGCAGCCTCTGTAAATTGTAAATTACTTAATTCAAAAACAAAGAAGCAGAAGACCTATTAAAAATATCCCCCCTCCAAAAAAAAAAAAAAGGAACCTTCTGTCTCTTGTTTTTCAAAAGGTCAAGGTGGAAAAACAGTTAGTGATTCCATGGAAAGGGAGGAGGGGGAAAGAAGAAAAACACTGATGCTACCTTCATTTATGTAAATATTTAGCCTCATTGGGCAGCATTTTGATCTTTTTGTTTTGCTTTAATGATGAGCAGTTCCCCTGAGCTAAATGGCTGCCTCTCAATGGCTGACCAGTCAAAACATTTTATATTGAATAGGTCAAATGAGGGAGGCGATGTTTGGTTGCGTTTCAGAAGAGGTTTGGAAAACATCTTGAGCTAATTGTAAATAATGAATTATTTTCCCCCTTTTTAATGCTTGCAACTCTGTCTTCAGTTGCCATGGAGATCTGAAGTTTCAAAAAAATGTGCTATTTTATAGCAAAACATTTTCCACTTCCAGGTTCTTGGCTGCTTCCCTCATTCTCTCACTTGCCTTCCGAAGAAGATACAGATTTTAAAATAAATCATCTGTAACACAGTGTCCTGATTTCTCCTTCTTTAGGAATAAATTAACTAACCCATAATAAGTCTTTTTCTGCCTTGTGTGCACATACCTTCTCTTCCACCACCCCCTGGTATTATAATTATATTGGTTCAGTGCACACACATCAAGCTTTTAAATATCAAGGGCTCTCGGTGGAAAAAAGAATTACTTACAAATCTGAGTCATGCTGCTTCTACAGTTTTTTAATGAGGGAGTAGGAGGCCTGTAATGTATTCATGACTCATAGACAGTATGTTAAATTTATACTGGCAGGTACTACTCACTAGCATGGAAGGTGTAGCCCTTGCACTCCCAGCTTGACACAAGCAGAATGAGATTGCACAAACAAGTGGGATGAGGAATGACAATTTGGAAGTCTAGAACTTCTGAATTGTTTTTTGAACAGTTGCAAAAAAAAAAAGAGAGAGAGATTAAAATAAAGTGCTGTGAGGATCGATGCATCTTGTTTTGTATGGCCATTTGCTAAACAAGAGGAGGGATGGAACTGCAGGCAGCTCCAGTGTGAAAGTGAATAAAATCCTCACTGGGGCAAAGTGGCACAATTCATGGGACTTCAGCTACATATCACACATGAAGATCAATCACTGCCTCTCTCTTTTAATGAAAGTTGCCTGTCCTATAGCTGTTAAAGAATACTCGTTTCTGATGGGAAAATATGGTAATCTGATCCAAATCACCTCCTCCTTTAAGCTATACTGCCAGTATTTGTAGAATTAATTCAAGCACAAAAGGGGGCAAGATAAAACTGGAAAAGGACAAGATTTGCTTTATGTCCCCTTCCTTCCTTCCCTTCCCCTCCCTCCTTCCTTCCAGCATTTCATTAGAAAAAAAAATCATATTTCATTAGTCCATTAAGACTAGGAAGAAATACCATAGGATTACTTTGTGAGCCAGTTTGGTCTTGTGGTTAGAGTGTTGGATTTTATCTGGACGTTTTCCACTTCAAGTCCACAGTCCTACACAAAGCCAGCTGGGTGACCTTGGGCTAGTCACAGCTCTCACAGCCTCACCTACCTCATGGGCTGTTTGTTGTGGGGAGAACAAAAGGCTTCTCAGCCGCTTTGAGTTCTCTTAAGGGTGAGAAAAGTGGGGTATAAAAGCAAACTCTTCTTCTTATATCGCATGAGTTGCATGCAGGGCCTCCAAATTCACTTCAGTTAAAAGGACCCATATAACTTCCTTAAGAACATCTTTCAGACAAAGTAAACTATCAACTTATTAAGGAAAAAGTGCACTAGGCTGTACTGGAATGGAGGAAAAAACTCTCCCAGACACAGACTGATAAAGCAGGACCTTATGATTTTGGTTTTAAATATGAAGAATTAACTGGAGTGACTCAGAAAATTCACACAGGCAACACATAAGACTAACAAAGCTTTATTCAAAACCCAGCAGAAAAGCCTAAAAGTCAGTAAAAACCAAGAACAAACAAAACAGGTGATTCTGATGGCTTTTAGAGTCTACAGGCAAAGCATACGGGCAACAATGCAGTACATTTTGTCCAATAGATGGCTCACTGCAGGTATTAACTGCATGTGCGCAAAGGTCTAAAAAGTATGCAAGGCTAGAGTGAGGCTGTATAAATGAATGGAAGGTCAACTGTGCCGAATTTTGACAGGAGGAAGAGAAAGGGGGTTGTTAGAAAGGAATAAGAATATACAACTAGCCCTAGTAGCTAACAGGATATCCTAAACTACCCAAAGAGCACACAGATTTCTCACCCTCCAATGTGGTGTAGTGGTGAAGTCTTTGGTCTCTGACACAGGAAACAAACAGTTTATGTAAAGTATTCAAATTATGGTAAAGTGCAGTTTGGAAAATGCAAGACTCAGTGGACAAGTTACTTAGAGGCAATATTCCAGGTTGAGAGGCTGCTCCAGCTGAAGTGGTGCTCTTGCAGCTGGTCTCCAACTTTGGATTTGGGCCCTTTCCACACATGCTCCGTTTTTCGGTGAGCCATTTTTCCTGAGAATCTGTCCCAAGTAGGGACAGATCCTCGAGGCCCCATGCATCCGCACATGTGCAGGGTGGTGACAGCAAGGCCATATTGGGGAAACAGATTGGGATGAGTGCTGTGTGGACACGCCAGCACCCACCCCAATCCGGCCTCTGAAAGCCCTTCCCCCAGCCTCACCCATTGGTGAGCTGTCAAAGAGGGAGAGCACATGCACTCCCTCCTTGACAACTGGGCCCTCCCCCTGCCTCCCCGATTGGCTCCCCTGGGCCCTCCCCTGGCCTCCCCGATTGGCTCCATTGGAGCCAGCACGGGGAGGCTGTCAGATGGCTTCCGCAGGTTCCCCCTCGCCAAAGAAGGCACAATTGCGCCTTCTCAGGCAAAGGGAACCCACAGCCTTCCCCACCCCAGCCCACCCGGGGTCACGTGTGCACAATCAGCTGCTTACCTGATCGCTGCCAGTCTGCTTCTGGCAGCGGGAGGCCCGGCGTGCATGCATATGCATGCGCTGCGGCTTCCCATTGGCCAGCCACCCTCCACTGGCTAGCCACCCTCCAATGGAGTCAATCGGGGAGACCCTCAGCCTGCCCCTTCCTGGACCTCTGGGCTAGAATGGGACACAACTAAGGCTTGCTTGTTTGGCCCAAACTCCATGTGGTCAAGCTCCAGTCATTTAGATTCAATCTTACCGTCCCTGCCACAGCATTTAGACAGTCCCTCCCTTCTGAATGTAAGCAGAATTCAGCCTGGTTAACTTTTTAATAGATTGTCCAAGAATATGCACTTATTTTCAGTGTATAAACAAGAAAGGATCCATGGATCTCCCTTCTGCACATAGGTGCAGTTTAAGGAAACTCCCCCCCTCCAAGTATGCTCTGTCGGCAAAGAACAGAGTGTAGACAAGGCCAGGACATCCAAAATGGCATATTGGTAGCTCTCAACGTCAAGGTCTACCGACGTATTCGGGGGTGGTATCTGGACTACAGAAGCATGTTGGCTGAATGCATCCATGATATGGTACAGCTCTGAGGGAGGGGTACATTGGTTTAAAGTCTCCAGATACAAGAATAAGATTGAACATCTTTACTGCACAAGTGAAACTGTTAATGATCAGAGTGGTAGCAATACATTCTCTGCCAGAATTTGAGTTGTTCTGATGTTTCATAAGTTACAACAGGCCACAACTAGCACAAGCATAAAGTAATACTTACCATCTGCTTTGCTGCCTTCTTCCATCAAAAGTTTTGCAATATTAAGAAATCCTTTGGCTGAAGCTAAGTGTAGGGGTCTGTCCCCAACTTCGCCACTCACGTTCACATCAGCACCAAATTTCAGCAAGAGCCGGGCTACCTAATAAGATTTTATTAAGTCCAAGTAACAGTTTAGACAACATTTGAAGCATGAAATCAAGATCTACTACTACTATATGCAGAAACACAACAATATAACACAACACCAAACATGTCAGCTTTGATATTTCATAATGCATCAGGATCTTCCCAAGATCCTAAGATGACGTTATATACCAGCAGATATTGTGAGCAGAACCCAGCAGGGTGGCGTTTTGCAACTGACGGTAACCTTGTCAATGTTAAGCTGTTTTAAGTGCCATCCAAGGTCTTTTGGAATGGCACTTTTCAAAATTTGATTCAGCATGTCCAAGATTTTTCCTTTGAGTTCTTGCTGTCTAGGAGTTAGTGCTTCAATTGTTTCAGCACTGACTTCTGGCTCTGGTTGCATGCCTTCTTGCCAGTTTCCACCATAGTATTGTAACTGTTGTTGTGAAATGACTCCTGATATTGTTAGGGATTTTTCTGTTGTTGTAGTAGTTTTTGCCATTTGTTTTTCATAATTTTTCTGAATTTCTTCAAGTTCCACTTTACTGAACACTTTGTTTCTAATAATGAATCATTGCTGATCAGCAAGGTGTTGTGTGATCAGTGATTCTGGCTGTTTTTCTTTCCATAATTCAAACATTCGCTTCAAATAGTCAAGAGAACTTTTATTTTTAATTTTGTTTATTTTCAACTAATTATTTACATTTGTGTGTTATTTTTCTCTGATTTTATTGTATACCACCTTGAAACTACAATAATAGAATGGTAAAATAAATTAATAATAAATAAATTAATAATAAGAGATATCACATCCCAGAATAAGAGGTCAGCATAATGATTTGTAGACAAGTTCAAAACTAATTGCCAAATTTTAAATGGAAAACCATATCACTACAGCTGGTATAACAGTGAGTAGTGACTATGTCCCTGCTGTCCTGGTGTTAACTGTTGCTGGGCAACTTCCAAACTCTTGTAACTCTGTTTTCTAGGGTTATTTCTTGATTAAATTGAGACTAAATTTCTTTACAAGGAAAGAATGCCTTCCTTCTCATAGACCTTCAAAGAGGAGGGCACTAGATTTCCCTGGTGTTTAAGAAGCAGACAACCCCCGTTTTTAAGGGGGGAAAAGACTTTCACGTTGCACAATGGATGTCTTCTTTGGTCATTGTAAAGGGATTGGAATAAACCAGTTTGCTATGAATCCTCACCTGGTTTTGGAAATGCAATCTACAGCAATATGTTTTGCCCATAAAAACCAAAATGTGTGTGCTGGGTTTTATTGTCAAAAGGAAGTTCTGTGGCTAATTTAATCAACAACAGTGAATGAAAGCTCCTAAGTCAGTGCTTAAATTAACACTTTTCTGTGAAGATGTAGTTCATCAGTAAATCTTCAGAGAAACTGAGATACTAGATGTGTAACTGTATTAAGCTGTGTTTGAGCTCTCTATATCCCCAAGGTTAAGTAAAAGAAAGAAAATAAAACTTCAGATTGCTTTTGTTTAGGGTGCCTGCCAGCCCTGTTATCAGACATCTCCTCTCTCCTTCCTATTTACCATCAGAACCCTGCTATTCAAACTGTAATGAATCCTCAAATTACACAAATAATCAAAACACAGGTAAGGCCCACTCAGAAGACAGGACAGTGCAATCAAAGACAGAAGTGGGCATCCTCAAAGCACATGCCTTCTCCCAGGTCAGTCTAGCCTAGTGGTTATGGAGCCAGACTCTTATCTGGGAATACCAACTTTGATTCCGCACTCTGACATGAAGCCAGCTGGGTGACCTTGGGCCAGTCACAGCTCTCTTCTGAGCTCTCACAGCCCCACCTATCTCACCTATGTTTTGTTGTGGGGAGAAGAACAGAAAGCTTTGTCAGCTGCTTTGAGCCCCTTAAATGGGTGAGAAAAGCAGGGCAGAAAAGCCACCTCTTCTTCTTCTTCATATTAGAGAGACACCCATGCTGGAATCAAATGTCAATGGATCCTCCCCTTTTACTCATTTTACTTTTTCTTCTATCATACCATCCACATCTCTGCTGTCTTTCCTGTCAGATAATTCCCCTATCCCTTTGACACACTCATGAAATTAGGCCAGGAACCACAAGAACTAGGATAAAGGTATTCAAGTAATCTCCCCCTGACATAGGTAGCCAATCAGGACATCAATATTTGTAGGAGAACAAACTGAGATATATCTAACACCAAAATATACTTCAACAATCTTTGCACTGTCTGCTATAGGTCACACATTTACACCTAGTGCAACAAGCTGCCCTTAAGATAGAGGATCAGCTGATCACAGCTCATCTAGTCCAGCATCCTGTCTCACACTGGGTCCCACCAATTGCTTCTGGGAATTTTCAAGCAGAAGATGAAGACAAAACCCTCACCTCCTCTTGGCTTCCTGTAAATGGCCTTAAGAGGTATCCTACCTGTCTCTCCAATCAATTAAGCCCTAGGCTGCACCAACTATTAGAATGGTGCAACCCTACAGATGCTGCCAAACGGGGCCAGGGAAAGGACAGTCTGTCCTACTGCATCTGCACTACAAAATAGAAGGCAGACCTTATTGAATGTTATTCTATTATTTACTGTTTCTTTATAGCAATTTTTCATTTTGTCTGAAGTTCCTCCTCTGCAAAGGAATTTGTAGTCCTGGATTATCATTCTGACACTGTGTTAGTGTAAGCCGTACCAAATACAACCAGTGGCAGAACTGGGGAAAAAAACCCTTCTTTAAAATGATATTTTGGGGGACATTCTGGCAGACACCCAGGGTGCCTCCAGATACCATTAAAGATTCACAGCTGCCACACCAGTTCCGATCATGTGATTGGTGATGTGACAATCAATTATCCATCACGAGAGCACAACAGCAGGGAAAGTGTTATGCCTTAAGATTCAGGCACCAGAAATCTCTCATGAGTTTTATTATTTCACATATATTTCAGGTCACCTGTTAGCTCAAAAGCAGTTTAATGAAAGCTTGTTTTTCTCTGTCTGAAAACAGCCTTGTCAGCAGACTGAAGTCAGTTCATACATGCATGTTTATCACTTGGTGGATGTAGAATAAAGCGATTACAGATGAATAAGTCATCACAGATTAAGGAACTTGGGCAGCAATGGCTTCATTTCAAATCATTCCAGACAAAACAATTTCCCATAATGGTATTCAAACTTCCAGCTGTAGATTGTATAACATGCAACCAAATTCTGTACATGGATGTACAACCAAAAGCTGCCTTGGGGAAGGGGGAGCGATGCTGTTAGTTATTTGGTTCACACAGTTTCATATAGAGCCTGTTCGCACTATTTTTATTTATTTATTATTATTTATATTTCTATCCTGCCCTATAGCCAAACATCTCAGGGTGGGTAACAACCTTTAAAATCCAGCATATTAAAAACAAAACAATATCAAATAAAACTGTAGTGTTTGGAGTAGGGGAAACGTATCCCAGAATAAGGGCCTGCTGTCCATATGCTAGTGAAGGCTACAGCAGGACGCAAGTGAGGCCTGCCAGCATCCGCATTAATATGAAAACCTCAGTCTCCTATCCTGAGATATAATCCAGAAAAAGGCAAACAAGCCCATATAGTACTTATCTTTCTCTACCCATGCCCCACAGTGCCAGCTTTGCCTTACCTGTTCATGACCATAGTATGCTGCTATATGTAAAGGGGAGAAAAAAACGGCATCTTGAACATTGACATATGCCCCATGTTGCAGAAGAATATCAACAGCCTAACAAGAACAAGAAAGGAAATATCTGTTAGACACACAGTAGTGCTAGTCAATTACTTTGTGCGGTGAAATGTTGCAATGAAGCACCAACTTCTGCTGAGTTTCACTGTATTTGCCCTGTAGAAACATTAGGAAATGCAATTTCTAGTGGAAGAACTAATTTGCAAAAGCTGCAGCTTTCAATTTATTGACATTTAGATTGATCGGAATAACCTTTCTTTGTTGGTAAAGCTCAAGTTCAAACAAGAGCAAACACCCACGCTTATAAAACTTACAATATATATCTTTTAATTAAAAATGCATTCAGCTAAATTGCAAAACATAATTTTCCCCAAGTACAAAGGCTCCTTCACAAGGGACCTTCCTTTTGAATAAATAATACTAAGTGGTTTCTTTCTAGCTTGCACTCTCATATGCACTGAGAAGGACAATGTTCAATCAAAAGAGCTGTAAACCACGGATCGTTTGTTTGCTAAACAATGACCAGACCTGACGTGTCAGTGAGAATGCTTTGTATATTTACTGAAAATGACCCCCCCCCACTTCCCTCCTTGAAAGACATATGAACTTCATACCAAACAAACAAACAAAGTACTGTTTGCAACAACATAGTTTAATAATTGAAATTTTCAGTGTTTGTCACTCCCTCCCAATTCCCTACCTATGACTGAGGTCCAACTGGAAGAGCATTCATTAGCCTTTTTGGACCATGGGTGCATATTTAAGGGTGATGGCATTCCACTGAAATCAATCGTTCTCATTGCTTCTTTTGGCCAGGAATTTAGCGGGGAGGTTCAGATAATTTGGTGAGTCAGAGAGATTTCCTAGGTACCACATGGGCAACCCTGTGATCTTCCTTATCATTGGCTGCAGTTACATGCAGTGACTCTGAGACAGCTTTGAGAAAGTCTGCCCATCGCCCTATAAAGAAAATTCTAGACTCCACCCATGGCAAGAATGTGGAATCATGCTCTCCACTCAAGCACCTTATCAGCCACTTTGCTGGATGCTCATTTTTATCTGTGGATGCTACAGGATGCCTGGTGACACTGAGGGAGGGCACCTTTACAAAAGCTCCGTCACATCCCACAATAACTATGGAGCCATTGAGATCAAAATGCATACCTCTGGCAAAATCATGTCCAGAGTATAGGCCTTCTCCATCTTAACACTATCATTACAATATTTTCTATTAGAATCATGTTTTATGCGTTTTTCTGTCACATAGATTAATCACAAAAGCTACAGTTCTGAAAAAAAATGAATGTTCTCTTTTAAGAAAACTTCCTGAGGAAGTGAAGATTGGGGATAGTTCCAGCATCCACACTTTGGGATATCAGATCTATCCTTAACAATGCCAATGCTTCACTAAGCACTGGCAAGGTGAGAGTTACTGCCGTTATCACAGCGATTGCCTGTGTGGTGCTGTTGATGAGGAAGATCTGCAGGCATGGAGCTGCATCTGGGGAAGAAGCAGCTTCATGCAATGTGGATTGTCCGTGCAGGAGTTTCCCCAGAGTTCTCCCCAGAGGCAAGTGTGAAAAGGGTCTGAGTTCTCAGAAACCAGCTTTTTGATGCCATCTGGTTGCTTTCCACCTAACAAATTTCTTTTATTGGCAGTCTGGCCTTTGCTCTTTCCCCCCCTTGGTGGCTATCTGAATACTTCTTCATGGAGGACAAGTTCAAAAGCTTTAGAAGCAAATTATGTTCGCTTCTGGAAGAGATAATCAGTTAAGGCTTATTTAAGGGCTGGAGCATGTGTCAACAAATGCTGCATAAGATAAACTGAGGATTCTTTTCCCCCCTCTTGGGCAAGTGTAACAGATAAGAATTCTTCTAACAAAATTTAATCAATTATTATTGACTTTCTAGCAGGTGAAATTAAAACTAGAAGGACAGCTTTGACAATTAAGATGTACACATGAGCAAAAGCCACTCTATGTCACTATGTTAACACATTTAAAGAATTTCTTGGCTGCTTTGCTGATTCCCCCTCCCTTTTTTTTAATTAAGCCATCTGACCCAAAATACAATGAATTCTGAGCACTGGCCTAATTCTTTCCAATTCAGTAGATGGTGATCCAATCAGTCATGTATGTGCTCTAGATATGATTTACTTAAAAACTGGCAAGATTAATTAACTCCTTACTATTCTGTAGGAATTTCAGATTGTTTTACAATCAATGTAAGACAAGCATCACAAAAGCAAGATTAAGCTACTGAGTACCTGAGAGCTCAACAGTTATAAGATATAACAAATGGAGTTATTTACTTAAAAAAACTAATGAAATTCTGTGTGTCATCTGTCTTTTTTAGGTACAAGAAGATGCACGAAGACTTTGAAACAAAATTAAGATGTGTTCTCTTTGCTTGTGTTCATCAGGTTTCAACAGAAGTGCTATAAATAAATACAATCTGAGTATGAATAAAATAATAAAAACTGATACACATTGTAAAATAATGGCATTCTTCCTATATTATTGGTACCAGGAGCTGTTTGTTGTGAAGTTTTTCTCTGGGCTTTCTAAATATAACTTGTTTTATGGAGTAGATATCACCATGCTCTTAATATAATTATGTATCTTCAATTTCTACCTCCCCATCATAAAACATTAATTTTATATTTTCATTTTATAACTCTCATGAATAACTGGATGAAGTAGGCAGCAGACAGAGTGAGAAGCATGATTTTAAAAGAAGGAAAATAAGTGAGAACTGTAGCAAAATGTTCCCTCTTAAGAGAAGCTAAATTTGTTTAAGATTCCAGCTTGCCCTCCCCTCCCAACAAGCTGTTCATTTCACCACTCCATCTTTATAATATGTCTTCATTGGGTGTTGTGTGAGCTAATTCATTCCTCCACTTACTCAAACTTTAAGCTTTCACTGATCATACTGATACTCAGTGACTGCCCACACTCTGGGAATTTATGGAGTGATGGGGATCAGGCCATAGCCCATCCAGTCCAGCATCCTGTCTCACACAGTGGCCCACCAATTGTTTCTGGGTATTCTCAAGCAAAGGTAAAACCTTTACCTGCTCTCAGATCCTTGTGAATTAGCTTTGGAGGTAGTGCCCAGGCATTCATTTATAAGAACATAGGAATAAGATTCCTGTCTGGAAGACGCACTTTAATCTCAACAAACAATTCTGTCTATGGATAAACCAAAAAGCAGCTCTGCAAGATCAACACAAAGGCCGTGTCCCCATGCAAGCCATTTGGCTCAGAATGGGCACACATGGGACCAGGAGCGGGTCTGAGATCAAATCCTGCGCATCCCCATGCCATTCCTGGTGATGGGGGCTGGGTGTGGATGCAGCCGTCCATATGCAAACCAGGCCAAACCCTGGCATGGGAGAGCAGCGCCCCCTTCTCTCCACCCCCTCTCTCCTCATTGGAAGCCAGATTCACATCAGCTCACCCCTCTTTCGCCAGCTGCAAATGCTGCATCCCCCTTCCCTTAGCGGCACAGAAAGCCAGGACTGGGCTGGAGACGTGTGAAAAAAATTAAATTAAGTCTAATAATAAAATAATTTTTAAAAACCCAAAGCCGCTACGAGGTTTAGTGGAAGTTGGGTGGGTTTGCACACCTCCACTCCACCAGGAACCACAAGAATGCCTAGCAAGCTGAAAAGAGAGAAAATCAAGCCATTATCCTGCCTGCCCTGGCGACTGGGAAATGGGCATGGAATATTTGCCTTGGAAAAGGGGAAACAATTAAGCCATTATTCTTGACGATCGGGATCTTTTCACTCCCAAAAAAATCTCAGCGGTTGTGATCTCCAATGTACAGGGCAGGAATGACAAGCACACCCTACCTCCCAATGACGTGAGCGCCAATCTCCTCTTTGGTACACATGTGGATACAACTTAAGTTGTTTAGACTAAATTCTAGTTTCTAGAATAAACATGACAAGCTCAAAAACTATAGGCTTCCTGTCACATTCTGAAGCAATACCATTGACATCCCTTTTTAAAGAGTCCATTCCTCATCTCCACTTTCATAAAATGGCAATGATGGAAACTGTAAAATATTTATCTTTTTGTTACTGCCTAATGTCTAATGACCTCACAATTTCCATCCAATTATTGAACTGCAAAATCATGGGTCCATTTTAATTATATTGCCATCATAGTTTTTCACCTTCAGACTACCTGAAGAGAAAAATAATCTGAAGGAAAAAAGCAACCAAAGATCTAGGGTATCCTCAAAATTCTTAAGAAGTCTCCAGGAGTTGAGCAACTCCTGTTTAAAATTCCTAACTATAGAAAACATTTATTTATTTTTTTCCAGTCTATGCATATACTGCATTTCAAGGAATTCTCAAAGATCTTTTACATCCTTGCCTTGTTTTTGTTCTTTGTTTTTTTAAAGAGAAAATGAGAGCATCTCTATGCATATTAATGCACTCTTCTGCAAAATAAACTGTTCAGTTTAAACAATTCTCCAAAGACCATCAATTTCAAATTTATACAAGTGAAAGTTAAAATTTGAATACTTGAATATTCAGAATCAACATGATCAGCTAAATGAAATGAGACAGAAAAAAGGTTATGCCTTGTTCATTAACACTGTGCTATATTACAATTCCTTTACGATGAAATGCAGTAACACCATGCATTTTTGTAAACTGGTATTAAAATGATCCTTGTATAAATAGGTCACATTCAGCACAGTTATGAAATGAGTTATAAGCAGACAGTGGAAATTATATCACATACACAATTTAATGTAGACTGTTACTCATTAATTTATTGGAAATATGTAATTTATTGATTTCTGCATCTGTCAAAGATGCTTAATGTGAAGTGGTCTGCCAGTTTTGGTATCAAGTAGAGGCACAACTTGGTTATTTACTCTATAGTTTTTTCCCTTATAGAAGAAGAGGAGGAGTTGGCTTTTCTACTCCGCTTTTCTCACCCATTTAAGGGGAGTCAAAGCGGCTGACAAAGCTTCTATTCTTCTCCCCACAACAGACACCCTGTGAGGTAGGTGGGGCTGTGAGAGCTCAGAAGAGAGCTGTGACTAGCCCAGGGTCATCCAGCTGGCTTTGTGGAGGAGGGTGGAATGGAACCCAGAATTCCCAGATAAGAGTCCGGCTCCTTAACCACTAGACCACTCGAATCCTGCTGATGTGGATATAAGTAGAAATACGCAAGAACTCTAAAATTCTGGCTGTTTGGATCAAAATAAACCACAAGACATTTGGTTTAAATTTGAACCAGGTTGAAATGGATCGATCCAATTTGAGTTCAAAACTTGAACAGGTTTGAACTTATTTGGTTTAAAAAAGAAACTGGAAAACAATGGAGAAAAGCCCTTTTTTACGGGCAATTGTGTCTAAACCCAAACCGGTTTTAATTGAACTGGTGGTGTGACCCATTCAAATAAACACTCTCTGTTTCAGTTTGAATCAAACTGACTCTTTTCAAATGAGGTGGTGATATGGCCTTTCTCCCCAAAACATGAAATTTTAGAGTGCTGTGCCACTAAAAGGGTGATCTGCCAAGGCACAAATAACCCCAGACTAAGGAAGTGGATCTCATGATTGGCATTTTGATTGACATATAGTTTGGAAGTACAGGGAAATGGACTCAAGAGACTGAATTCCTGTATCAGACCAGAATCCATTTTAGTACACTGGAACCTGTATTAGATGTCAGGCTTTCATTTAAAAAGGCAGGGAGTGTTGTGAAATATTCTGTTTCTGCCCAAAGCAAAGGCAAGGCAAAGACACATTTACAGAAACGAGGCTTACTCAGAGAAAATTCATGACAGGAGATACTTGATATATGCTCTGGGCATAATTTAAAGGCCAATTGGTATCTCAGACCAATTGTTAAAGAGCATCTCTTGATATACATCTGGAACATACCTATCAGATATGCCAGCTTGGACTGATGGGAATATGTCCCAAACCTGATTGGCTTTGATCAGTTGAATGTCACCCATCTGCATCCCAGATTTCACTTTGTGTTTACAGGTATCTTGGGCTAAACCAAGAGTAAGAGAGATGTGTCCAGATGTGGTTAAAAGGCCCTTAGACCAGAGGCCTATTTGCACGAGGGCCTCCAGTTCTGTTTGGAACCACCCCAGCCCGTCCCAGGGTGCCCACTCGCATTCTGGGTGTAGAGTGCAAAATCGCACTCTACACCCATTTCCGGCTGTTCTGGGCCATCCCACAGTTAGAGGCAGTTTAGCAGAGAAGCACTTCTCTGCTAAACTGCCTCATTGTAGCGGCTTCAGTTAGCTTCTCAGCTGGCAAGCAGCTTCTGAAGTTTACCAAAATTAAACTGCCTCTAAACATTGTAGAGGCTTTTGTTAGCTTTTTAGCTGGCAAACATCAGAAGCTGCTTATCAGGGAGCGGGGGTGGAATAAGCTAACCAAAGCTGCTACAATGTTTAGAGGCAGTTTAGCAGAGAAGCGCTTCTCTGCTAAACTGCCTCTAACTTCAGAAGCTGCTTGCCGGCAACCGGGGAGTGGGGGTGGAATAAGAGTTTCAGGAAGAGGCTTGTGGGACAGCAAGGGCCAGATGACCCCCCTCATCATTGCATCTCACTGGGGCGATCAGTTCTTTTACGTTTGCCTGGCGATCACATTGCAGAGAGAAGAGGCTCATTTCTGTTTGATCACTGTTTAATGCCCAGCAGTTGCGATCGGGGAAGGGACGGTGGGTGGGATTTCCCTGCCCTTGCTCCTATCAGGAGAGAGGGGTGGAGAGAAAAAGATGTGGTTTCCCGATGCAGGGTTTAGCACGGTTTGAATGGGGACAGGTGTATTCAACTTGAGCCTGCGCTTTTGTCAATCACATGGGGATGGGTCAATTCGAACTCGACTCCATATTGGGAATAACCTGAATCCAATCCAAAGTAAACGGAGTGCATGGGGACGCAGCATTAGATTCTACTGACCTGTTTAGAAGGACAGATAAAAATGAATTTAAAACAAAATAAAGTTGTGGAAGTGGGCTAGACCAGGGGCTAACATTTTAAAATGAGGTCTATAGACTATAGTGTCTTCTCTCTCGGATGTAATGAACATAATGCAAGTTAATTGCTTTTATTAAAAGCCCCAAAAGCAGAAAAGGTAAATTAGTGCTCATCTTGGTATGGTTTTAATGAAACATCATGTATAATTGGGTCAATGTTCCTTTCTTCCTTCAAGCAATCTATCTGCAATTAAAAATTAAAGAATTCAAACTTGTACATTGAAAGAACTACTCAGTACCTGGGAGTTGTAAATTAATCTGTCTTGTTATCCAGAAATCAAAATTTATTAGCAGAACCCACACTTCCTCACTAATTGTTCTTTGGTAAGAGTGAAGTAACAGCAAAGAGTCTTAAGATGCAAAGTGGAACTAAATGAAAAATGTAATGTTGCCAAGTAATGGTCATTGATAGGAACCAGTAAAGTAATGTGATTACGCAAAGTAGATCCAAACAAAATGTAATGTTGACAAGTAATGGCTGTTGACGGCAGCCAATAAACTAACATGATTAAGGATAGTTGGGATTTGTGCAATTTTGGAAGCTCTAAATGGCTGCTAATATTATCAGGATCAAGCTAACTAGGGGCAATTGGCTCTGCACATGCAATGCCTCAGTACTCACATACTACTTCTTTCATTAATTCTCAAGTAGGCACAATCACTGAAATGTTTCTGAAGAAATCTGACACTCCTAGAATGTCAAGTCAGCACCTGACATTTATTTTTAGCAGGTGATAGCTACTCAATGGAATTAGTGAACACAGGCCTTGAATACCATCCAATAATATCACAGTTTTGAAAGTGTGGCTGTAAGTTCTTAAATGAAAGATAAGCAATGCCTTTAAGAAGGAGCATCTTTTCAGGATTATTATCAGTATTTTTATTTAGTCCTATGCGGTGCTCCACACAGAAATACATTTGTCAATTCAATTGGCAAAGCATATTATACAGGCATGGGATCTTACATTTTCTGCAACACAACAAATATATGTGGTCTTTTTCATTCCCATTTAGCTTTAGTTTGAAGAGCATTCTGGGCCCTTCCTGCCCAGAACAGACACTGGCTACATTGAGCGATCCAGGTCAAGATACTGTGGGTGGTGGGAGAAGCATGCTAAGGGTCACTAAGGTCACTCTTAAAGTTTCCAGCTTCGAAATTTGCTGCTCAGGACTATTTTGGCTAGGTAATTAGAAGCAGCACCCTTCAGGATGCCTGGGTAACAGCAACTGCGCTTCCTGGTCCTAGATATCAGAACAGCAACTTGGTAGGATACACATATGAGTGGCTGGGCTGGTTCACCATCCAGGAATATTGCACGGGCTGATTTAAAATGCTCTACCATTGGCAGAAACCATGGCATCATTCTCCTAACATAGCCTAGGCCCTTTCCGCACTGGCTCTAAAAACGTATTTAGAGCCCGATGTGGGAAGGATTAAGATGCGGCTTCCACAAAGGGAACCCAATTAGGGACCGTTTGGGGAAGCCATGACCTCATTTCGGCGTGCAAGACTGGTTTCTTAAACCGGTTTTGCCGCCAAAACCCTACTCTGATTTAAAGACCTAAAAAATTAAATCTTACATCTGACTCTTCTCCTGAAATGGTTTTGGAAGCAGGATTGCCAGCACGTGCCCAGCTGCTCTCCCTCTTTGACAGCTGGGCCCTCCCCCCGGCCTCCGTGATTGGCTCCATTGGAACCAGCACCGGAAGGCTGTCAGCCAGCTTCCCCTTCACCCGAGAAGGTGTGATCGCGCCTTCTCTTGCAAGGGGGAAGCTGCAGCCTGCAGCCCACACCCCACCTGAAGGGCCCAGCGTGTGTGCACGTGCATATGTCACGGCCCAGCATGCTGTGCACAGGAGGCCCGGTGTGCATGCGCGTGCATGTGCTGCGGCTTCCCATTGGCCAGTAGGGTGGCTAGCCAATGGGAAGCCAGCTTGCCGTCCATGTGTGTGCTCCGCGGCTTCCCATTCTGCACATGCGCACGGGGCGGCCCCTCATTGGCCAGACACCCACCTGGCCTCAACTGGCCATCTGCGCAGGCGCAGGTGCAGGCGCCTGGACAATAAAGGGCCACCCCGCGCAAGCACAGAACATCGCAAGCCTATTCCAGCCAGAATCGAGCCAGCAGCAGCAGGTAGGTGCCATTCACACAAGTGCACAACTCCAGGGTGGGTTGGGGGGTGCTGGCTGGAGGTCACGCCACTTGCATGGGCCTGATTCAGGCCTATGCAGGTGGCGGGACCCCAGGGAAGGGACCCAACTGGCCTCCCCACCCGTGGCTTCAAGGCAGCCAATGGAGAGAGGCCAGGGGAGGGTCTTTGGCCCGAAAGCGTTGAAGCCACTTTCCCATTTCCACATAGGCAGGGAAAGGACGCATTTGGAATGCGTCGTTTACCTGCCAGGGCAGTTGGGAAAGTGGTTTCAACGCGTTCAGGCCAAAGCATCCTGAGGCGTCTTCGCCTCAGTGGGAAAACACCTCTGGACTACAGAGAGGTGAGTGCAGAAATGCCCTCTGTTCCTATCCCTTAATTTATATTTGTCTCATATGATTTCTATAGCTCAATTGCCTCAAGCATTTATTCACATTTCCCCACTTTCACAGAGTTTGTTTTATGGTTATGGCAAAGTGTAAAAACAAATCAAAACTTTAAACATACATATAAAAGCAAAAAAAAAAATATTCTAACTAAATATGTAAGCTTTAAATTGCACAAATGTTAGCAATTGTAATGTCTTGTTTTGTTTTAGATTGCCTAGTTTGTTTGCTTCCTTTGTTTGAGCCTTTCAGATGCTTTGTTAAAATCATTTTTGTACACATCCAAGGCTCAAACTGGAAGTGGAAAAAACATCAGTTGGCAAAGGCAAGTCTTATTTCTATTTGACAGATGTAGAATCTTCACATACAGGATCCATAAAGCTCATTGTCCTCTCTGAATTCCAGCTGGCAGTTCATTATTTGCCACATGATGTCGACAATGAAAGGCTGCACTTCACTCTCTATTCAGATTTAGCTGCAATTGGAGAGGCATTGCCACACTCTTAAGGAAAGTCCAGTTTCCAATGAAAAGCAATTGTTACACTGGAATTTCCTTAGGAGTAGTTGGTCCTTAATACTAAGTGGAGAGAAAATGGTCAGTCTGGCTTTATGTAGAACTGAATATAGGCTGTGTCAAGTGGCAAAGAACCCACCGGCATGGACGAGGGGAGGAAGCCCGGCCTCTGGCTATCACAACTGCCCCAGGAGCACAAAAATCCAGCTGCACCAGGCCCTAACACTGGCATGGACAAGGGGAGGAAAGCTTGAGGGTCGGCTGCCCCCCCTGCTTTATAGGTTTCTTTATTATTATGTAATGTATTATTTGTGATTCCATAATATACTATTTATTATAACGTGATGTATTATTTGATACTGTATTTTTCCCCCTGTATTATGTAAACTTGGAGGGGGGGAAAGGAGGAGGACCTGGCATTATTGCCCATTTGTTACCCTCCCCCGATGTTTTGTATAATTTTGTAGTGTATTATTTTGTTTATATAATTTTTAAAAATTATATTTAACTTATGTTATATTACTTTCTATTGTACTTTTCATAATTGTTGTAAACCACCTTGAGTAATTTATTAGAAAGGCGGTGTCCAAATAAACTGAATGAATGAATGAATGAATGAATAATAGTCAAAGGTTGGCAAATAAATATGATACTTAATTTAGAATACCAGCTTCTCCTTGAAGAATACTTTAAGTCATTTTGAAAACAGTAAAAATGGATCCTCTTTAACCCTTACATGTTTGTGTTTCCCACCCTTTTTAATCCATCTTTTCTAGCATAGAATGTTTATAAGAGGGAAGAAATAGTGTGTGAACAATCCCACCTCCAAGCCCTCTCTTAGCCATCCCAGAGGCATCTTGGAGATGCCTTTGTAAGTAAAGTCAAAATATATTTTCCTCTCAGGCATCATGTTCCATCTTTTTCGTTTTCATGTGTAGTAGTCTAGCTTTCTTTAAGGCAATGATATTTGCTTTATGCCAGACCCACAGATTACTATGTAGATTGCATAGACTTGTGCATGGACTCTAAAACTGTGGTTTGGTTAACTTTGAATCAGACTGAACTCATCTGAACTACATGGTGTTTAGTTTGAAACTGAACTGAATCTAACAGGATTGAATTTGGATTGAATTTGAACCTTGGACAGAAAAGAACCTGTTAGTACAAGATGATAATTTTAAAAAACCTTTAAAAATAAATGGCAAGAGCTCCTTTTAAAGGCAATCTTAGATCTGTTTGAATCAAACCAGATGTTTGACCCATTCAAATGAAAACTTCCTGGTTTGGTTCTATTTGAATAGGCCCCTTCCAAAAAGGGTGGTGTTCACTCAATGCAATTTGAACTGGATCAAATCTCCCAGTTCAATTAAAACTGGTTCCAATCAAAACTGGTTTGGCATGTCTCTAAGAATCCATGCTAACAGCTGTAAGGCTGTGATTCTAAAAATAAATGACCTGCAATTAAATCTTATCATATTCAGGGGGACTAACCTTTCAGCAGACATGTGAAACTTCTGCTTTAAAATGCTTCTGCACTGTGGTGGTTGTGATCTATGTCAAACAAGCCTCCATCATGCACTAAAAATGTCTATTGAACCAAATAATTATTTATTTTTACAGGCTTTGGATGACCTTGGTGATTTTTCAGTTAGCTGAAGGCAATGCAGTCATGATAGTGATTGAATAAGCCAGTAAAACTGGACAGTCTTCCCTGGAGGTCACAATAACTTTTATACGCTTCATCGTTCATGTATTTGTACACAATCCAAGATATTCATTGTTACACTACACATGATACTTACAGCTACATGCTAAGAGTAATGATTTTATAACTGTGAAAAGGAATGTATTATTATATGAAAGAATTTACAGAAGGTTAAACTATGGCTAGGCATAAAGTATGCTTCTAGTTTCTAATACTTAACATTTTACTAGTGAAGTTTTAAAAGGAAAAACACTTTCATGTTTTTATCCTACTAGGAATTTACCAGTGACAAACAAACCTCTGGAACTAGTGACGTTATCCTTCATCTATTTATTACAATGGTTCTCACTTTATTTTCACATTTTCAAGTTCTGCAAATTTTGTAGCTAAAGAAAACCTCTCTCTTCTCTTGGACTTTGATTAGCCTAAGAGATATTATGCTACATACATAACACACACCTATCTTCCAACACACCACTAAATTAATTTGTTTTGACAGTGGAACCTGATGGGAATTGAGTGGGTAAAGCATAAGCAGATTTTGAAGATACCAATGGCACTATTTGCAAAATCCAAATAGTGAGAGGTGTCTATCATTATAGTGGTAGAATCCTGGGAATAGTTCTAACTGGGTGGTAGATCAGGCCATATTTTGATCTAGGGCTCTGCCTTCCACATGTTATTGTGACCAGCAGAAGCCCTATCCAGTCTCCTTAGGAAGTTTTGATTGCACCAGCAAAGCGAAGAAGAGTTGGTTTTTCTACCCTGCTTTTCTCACCCATTTAAGGGGACACAAAGAGGCTGACAAAGCTTTTTCTTCTTCTCCCCTCAACAAACACCCTGTAAAGTAGGTGGGGCTGTGAGATCTCAGAAGAGAGCTGTGACTAGCCCAAAGTCACCCAGCTGGCTTTGTGGAAGAGTGCAGAATCAATACCTGGTATTCCCAGATAAGAGTCCAGCCTCTCTAACCAAACTGGACTAAGATATTGTGCCCAAATGGTCCTATATTTTGGTCCAAGCACGGACGTCTTTAAAGTAGCGCCCAACCAGACTACTGACTGTATCCCAGACAATGAAGACCATGTGGAAAGTGTGCCCCATAGTCAGGTGCACAGCTCAGCAGCAAATATGGAAGTGCTGCTGGAGACAATGGCCCTGGTCAAAAACTGTGAAGGTTGGGATCTTTTGTTCCTAGCTCTCAAAGGCTGGGCTTGGTTGGCTGGAATATTGGGAGCTCTATCCTGGCCCACTGTCAATCTGTTCCATAATTAATACACTAAGGATTTATGCTTATATTTTACATCGAAGTCCAGCTGCACCAAAGAGAACAACAACAACCTAGAAATAATTAGACTTCCTGCATGCACATCTTATTAGAAAAAGAACTCTTAGCTGTGGATTGTTAAATATATGTGCATGCTGATTAGTGTTTGTGCATTTAATGCAGGAGCTCTTGTAAACTGACATTTCTATACCTCTCACTCAGGTGTGAAACTTCTGAAAATAGCATGAAAACAGGCCCATTTCAAGGGTGGGACTGGTGGTTGTCTGTCCTTATATTTGCTGCCTGACAAGCCAGTGATTTGTTTTAGTTTTCAGCTTTAGTTTTCAGAGTTGTGAAAATATAGCTCTTTTGGCATCTAATTATCTACCTACCACCTTAGAAGCTGGGAAGAATCTGCATTAGCGTCCCTGGTTGACCTTGATATTTGTTGTGCAAAGTACTCCAGAAAGCAGAGACAAAGGTATGACAAATAAGTCTTTAAAAATCCATGTAGAACCTGTGCTTCTATGAGCCACATTATCCTGGACCAGGATAATCAATAGTCAAGAGACCACATGAAGAAATGAAACCACTTTCTATAGTTGTTGCATCATCGAATCTCCTCCCCTTTCTGTGGTTTCTGAAGAAATGGCTTTTCCTGCTCATTATTGAGGTATGTGGATGTGCCCTGGGAAGGTATGTCAGATATCTTGCCACATTACCACAATAAAGATGTAGTATTAAGCACATCTAGACTATGCCAGTATTCTTCCCAGTCAAAGGAGTCAGAAGCACAGGCACTGAGTAAAGTTAATTTACTGAGGCTGAGACTGTTTTCAGACATTAGAAAAAATAGACACCTCACAGGAACAGTCCTGTGCATTCCTTGTGTCCCAAGTAGGGATGTGCACAAATAGTCACAGGCATTTGAAATCCGATTGAATGTGCTGAATTTTGACATTCAAACTCAAATTGAATGTCCCAGAATTTGAATGTAAACATTTAAATCGAATTTCAAATTTCGGATCTATTCATTTGAATCATCCAGACTTTCGTATGTGCACGGGTTCACATACGACACGTACTTGAAGATCCACATCTTTCCCGCATTCGTACACACTTGTACAGGTCTATATGGGACAAAAACGGGTTGCAAACGGGATAACTACAGGATGCATACGGACCTGTACAGATGCATACGGATGTGGAGAAGATGCAAATGGGTACATACAAATGTTGTTGACATTTGGATGTGCAGATCCAAATAAAAAATTTGAACGAATAGATTCAAATTCAGTAAATTTGAATCAAATCTTGTTAAATTTGAATTTAAAAGATTCAAATTGAATCGGATTTTTGGGCACATCTCTAGTCCCAAGGCCTTCTCTAATCCACTTTTTCCAGCACAGAATGTTTAGGGGGATTCAATCTCACCTCAAAGCCTTTTCTAAGTTGCCTCAGAGATGCTTTTTTTTTTTTTTGCTGTGTTTGATCATAGCCTATATTTAATGTAATATCCAAAGAGAATTGTGCTTAGATTTTTTTAAAAGATGCAATGTATATGGTGATATCCTTCCTTCCTTCCCCCACTAGAACTATGTACCCATTAAGTACTCATTTGTGACTCAGTAAGGACCCATTGGCCTCAGAGCAGGACCATTTCCACTGCAGACCCTATTAGAGCCACATTTGCTTCCACCAGTTCTAGGGAAACCTGGATTTAATAGGTCCTTCAGGACTTATAATCTGGATTTCCTGCAGACCCCATTAAAGGGGTCTACAATGGGGTCTTCAGGCATCAAATCTGGATTATATGGAGTGTGTTTCCACCACGATTGGGCAACAAGGTCAGGGGGGCTCCGGGGGGGGGTGGACCCATTGGGGGGGTGCCCCCAAACCCAAAGCTCCAAAGCCTGTGCACAATCTCCA
>MTQE01001134.1:41039415-41052682 GCA_014337955.1 Aspidoscelis marmoratus | reverse complement strand
GGGCTGGGAGGGAAGCGGTTATATTTTTAATCATGTTTTAATATTTGATATATATTTGGTGAACGGCAGGATATATATTTCTTAAATAAATAAATATAGGGATAAAATCGTGCTTTTTCCTATTCCATTAAAATCCAACAGTCATGCGCAACACTCATCTGGAAGCTCAGCAGTGCAGTCCTTGCTGAATAAAATGCTGCCCTGCACATGTGTATGCCTGAATCTAAGGTAAAAATGGCTACTGTGCATGTCTGAGTGCTGGCAATACTCACACATCTGGATATTTCACATCATTAAAATGCCCAGATGTGTGTGTGACACCAGCATGGAAGAAAGTGCTTTCCTTGCACTGTTGTCCAGCTGCCTAGGCAGCAAGTGAGCATTTCAGAAAATCTTTATTCCAAAATATTGCTTTAAAAAAAACCCATGATTTTCCAGAGACATCTGGAAGCAATCATGTTTTGCTGTTTTATCAGGTGGCTTGTCAAGGAAGCTGAAAAGACCTACTTAAAAGCATAGAGGCAGGGGGCACAACCAAGGTTTACTAATTTTCCCCGTCCACACACTCCTTGATATAATGTTTCAGCTCTGTATACTTCCCAGAAATGCTGGATTTAAGACTCTCTTACTGCAACAGATTGTTATGTCACACTGAGATTTTATAATGAGAAGCAGTATATAAACGTAAAGCTTCATACAGCAGGGAAAGTGATTGCGACAGGAGACAAATGGAATCAACAAAGAGAGAACTTCATTAATCTCCCATGACTATAAAATCAAAAACAGAGAATGTATGAAAAGACATTATAGATTGAAGTTTTTTAGGAATTATCAGTCCACTTTGCTAACTACGACAAAAGAGATACTTTTGCCCGAACCCTAACCTGAATAATTTTGAACAACCTTCCAATACCCTTAACACTGTGGGATCCACTAAAACTAATGATATATTCCCAAATAAGAACTAGTGTTTGTATGAACCTGTAGCGGAGAAAATAAATCAAATTTATTAGGACTTCCATGTTTCTGAAATAAGGGGAATCCTTCAAAAATTAAGAAAAAGCAGTGGCCAACCATTTTGATCAAGGCGGTAATTAAGCAGTATAATGTCCTTTGCTTATTAACCTGGAAAATACCTCCAGCTACGTATTTACCACCACCGATTCAAATGGAAGATACAAAGGTGATTGTGGAAACCGAAAATTCCTTTAAATATACATCAAATACAAAAATAGCTTCACATAGAACCTTCACTCTGGAAAACAGACACTAGTTTTGCAGCCTCTGAACTGCCACACCAATGTGCCAGGGAAACAGCTGCTTGGTGTGATGCCAAAAGAGACTATGCCAAACTTCCAGGCCTTCTGAACAGTTCCAACTTAGGAAGTTTGGAAGGTTCGGTTCTGAACCAAGGCACACGCATTGCAAAGAGCAACCCATTTCCTAGTTTTCAGAATGGCGGAACTTTGCCATTCATTTTTTTTTTTTTACTGAGCTTAACCTATATCCTTCCGTACTGCCCAACTAATTAAAAATCTTAACCACACCTATTGTGATGAGTGGGGATCTCAAAAGGCTTCTAAAAACAATAAAAAATTATAACAGTATTTATTACTTCAGTTATGAAACCGTTACACCACATTTGCAGGTTTACTGTTACCAGTTGCCATTATTTTTCATATGCGCAATTAAGGGTTTCATTTAAAGGCCCAACACTCCTTAGAGAAACATCATTTTATCCTCTGTCTTTTCTCTGCATGTTCTGTACCAAATGCACTATGCACACATTTGTGGCATACTCTCATGTTGCTGAATACCATTTAAGTGCTGGAATATTCTGCACTCTTTCTTTTTTGAAAATAAAATCTCTTACTTTAATAGTATACTGTAACCTGTTTAAATACATATACATCTTAATGATTGCTGAGGGCATGCATGGACAAAGAGAATAATTAAATTGAAGCCATTATTGTTAATATACGTCCAATACTATGTGTCTCAAATAGGATAAATAGCCACACAGCCTCATTAAAATAGGATATGCAACATTTATACCTGGTGCAAACAAGCTTTAGCAAAAACTCAGGATATACAGTACTAAAAATGTTACAAAATCTGCACGTTATGATTCATTAACTGTGCTTGCTGGCTAGCATCCTCACCACTGCATGTGAGAGAAGCAAAAGAGAATTCATTAATAAAAAGACAGTAAATTGGCGATAGAGTAAATGTGTACAACAAGCTTCACTAAGGTTCTCCAACACACACACACAGACATATACATGCACTATGCATTTTATAAGACGGATGGCAATTTGAAAGGGCACTTTCTCACCTCTGTCATGATTTGAAGCAGAATGTTATGGAAAAGGAACAGCGATAATTAGCAAGATTTTATTGAAGGCCTGGCTTAAAAATGGATTGCAAAGTTAGCTTAGAAAAGTGCTACTGCTTGCAATGTGTCCAGGATTATTTTGTGATAAGAGAACAATATGTTTTTTGAAAACTTAGAATACTTAAAAAAATACTAGCGCTTTTAAAAATAATCCATATGGCAGTAGGTTAGGGAAGTATGAGGAGAATGTTTTTGTTTTTTAGAACTTGTCATTTTTTTTGAAGAGCTTCTTACCATTCCTCTTGAGTATTGTGCAGTGTAGTCTTAAAAGCTCCACTGTAATTAAGAAATTATAGAAAACAAGGTTTGCAGTGAGTGGTTTTCATCTCATGGAGGTGCTGGAAATTCTGTTACCACTACCAGAATGGAAGAGGACAATTCTTCACGATCAGTGGCCAGATGAGGCTAACAAGAGAACTCAGTGGGACAGAAAATTTGCATAATTATATTTATGTAACTAAGGATCTGGTCGCTCCTGTTCTGTATAGTCCACTGTATTACACAATGAAGCCTGAGTTTGCTATTAGCTTGACTATACCCTTGAAACATAATTGTCACTCAATCTGTGTTTTTCTTTTAACCACATCTGTCAGTCTCCCCATCAGACAGTACGGAGGCAGTGAGGAGATCTTTCCCTCTGGTCCTCCCATCTTATTCTACTCCTCCCTCTACTGTCCTGTGATTGGATGAACTTCTATCAATCTATTTTTAGCTTTCCCCCTTACATCTTTGCTGCTATGCATAAATTCAGTATCCAAATGAAATGCAGGAACATGTTGCCAGCCAGGATCTTGGTAACAAGAGTCAAGGGGAAAGGTAACTTCCCAGAAACATTTATAGAACTTTTGTACAAGTCAGCTTCTCCTCACAAGTTTTACAATCTTTCCAAATCACCAACAAACCACACATCATGATGTGCCTTGACAGTGTGTGTGTATGCGTGTGCATGTGTGCATGCTTGGAGTGGCATTGTGCGGATTTCCTCAAAAAGCAAGAACATCATGGTTCTCCACACAGATTAGAGCTGTTGGGATGGGGGAGAGTCAAGTGGCATCTCCTATTTCCCTTGGCACATATACAGTGTCTTCAAGTGTCTGGCACTTTCAAATGTTACAGGGCCTCAAAGGCTGAAAGAACCCATGGCTTGTCACACATTCAGATAGAGAGGGACAGAAGGAGGGAGGTGAAGTCAGTTGAGAACTGTACTTCATGGCTGTAGAAGTGCTGTCTTTAAGGGAACCAGTGGAGGGGCAGCAGTGAAAGAAGTCATTGAGGAGACAAGTCACCACCACTAGGCCCCTTGGGATGTGAAAGAGGATGGAAGGCAAGGTGATGGTCTGTGACTTTCTTCTGCTTTCCCCTACTCACTCGTGAGTGCTCCCTGCTCTCATCTCAGCCCTCCCCATAAACTCACATGATCTGTATACACATACAATAAATCGCATGCACCCTACAGGTGCCAGAGTCAAGGGCTCTTCATTTGCACCTCATGAATAGACATCTCAATGTCAGTGAAAGCAAGAGTCAGAGTCACTTGACCTCCTCTGTAGGCATGGTAAGCACTCATTGAGGCCCTGTCCCCAAGCAATTTAAAGTCTGCTAAAACTCTTCTTTTGCCTCTGAGCGCCCCCATGCCAGGGTTTTTAACGAACTTCCAGAGCTACAAAACGAGGAAAACGTGCAACAAAAAAAAGTACCCTTTAAATAAGACTTTCAGAGCTCTTTTTGGAAGCTGCAGGTTTTCCTCGCAACATTTACCTTGGGGACGCTCCGTGGCAAAAGGGGTGGGGATTGCCGCCTGCACACACAGCAGTAACACAAGCAGCTTCCCTTTCTAAAGCTCACAACTAAAGAGCTGGAATCACGCAGAATTGCAACATTGTTGCAATCGCTATGTGGTGTGAAATGGGTGGATTATTGCTAGGGGTAGATTTTTGACAGCAATAAAAGGGAAAATGGTGAGTGAATGAGCGATTGTGCGCTGGACAGGGTGGATTTTGACAGCAATAACAGGGATAGTGGTGAGTGAATGAGCGATTGTGTGCTGGACAGGGTGGATTTTGACAGCGATAACAGGGGAATGTGGTGAGAGTGAATGTTTGCCGGCACAAGAAGCCATTTCGGGGGGCGGAAGATCTGGGAGATGAACAGAGAACCAATGGCTATTTTTCTTTGGACTTGTCGGGGGTTTCTTCCTGGTTGTGGCTGCGCCGAGCGCAGTCCCTCCCCATTCCTGCTAGCACCCTATGAACAAGAGCAGGGGCGGGGAGAAAAAGTTGCGCACAAAGAAAAACACAGCTCCCATGGGGACGGAAGGTGCGTTAAAAATGCGCATTTTGCTGAACCTCATGCGGATGCTTATTCCTGATTTGCATGGCACTTTTAAAGTCCACTTCAATAGAGGGACAGTAGAGGGACAGTAGAGAGGCAAATAAGTCTTTTGGGGACGCAGCCTGAAAGAGCTCTTATGAGAACAAAATGGAGGTCAGAGTTCTGTTGTAAATATCAATGCCTTTTGCTTACAAACATACACACTCCTTATACTACTGCCCTAACCCTCCCTACTCTTCCCTTCTTTGCTGGTCACTGCCTAAGAAGCGAGGAACTATGCTGAGAGTGATCTCCTCAGAGTGAGGTCAGTAAAACTCGAACCTCCCACCCCAAAATCCCAAAGCATAGAACAGCTTGCTCTCCTGGGAGGTGGGTTAAATACCTCCTGCCTGACACCAGCCGTCGTCTGATTGGCTGTGCCCTCTAGGTATCCTTTCCCCCCTCCTTTATGCTAATAGGGGAGTCTTAGTCCCCTCCTTACCTGTTCTTTCCACACAGATTCCACATTGAATGCGCTTTTAATACATTGCAAATAACCTTAGTAATTACTGTAATTAACCGTGGGCATCACACATGCAAAGGTCAATCTTCCAATATAGCCAATATTCCATTCAAATGCGGAGATCTGAATGTTCACAATTTGTACAAATTGCAAAGGTTGATGGGCATTTTTCGCCCATCCCTATCAGGCTGGACTCCTACCATTTCCCCCTTCCAAATAAAAGTAGCCACATTTATTATTTTATTACTATTACTGTTATTATAGCCATCTTGATGTATGACTTCTTGAGAGAGATAAAATTTATCTCATGATTGGAGTGTTCCTGTCTCTGTGAGAGAGCTATCCCATACAAAGAAGTTAAATTGGCATGATTTTGGAAAAGGAGATGAAGAGCCAATATCATACCCAAATGCTGAAATACTCTTTCTTGCTATGATGTAGTGGCATTCATGTGGCAATATGGTTTGCGGTATTGATCGTAGCCACAGTCGTAACAAAAACATTACATTTTTATAGGGAATGGCTGCAGAAATTTGCAGATCAGATTAGCTCCAGTTGGAAGCTTCATTTCAATCCCTTACATGAGCATGTAAGACAAACAGTTTTGAGCAATCAAAAACAGCCTTGCAAGAAATTGGTTACTCCTCTCCGGTTTAGGGAAGGCAGACTCTTAGTACCAGCTACTCCAGAATTGTCCAAACTGCAAATTCTTGCATAGCTATGGACGTTCCCTACATGAACTTGAACTGTTCACCAGCTCTTGTCTTTGCTCCCTCACAGGGTTGCTAAAATGGCAAGGAGGTCTTTGGAAGAAAGGTGGGATACAAAGACCATAGATAAACAAATAAGCCAGTAGCACCATTACTATCTGGCCAAATATAGTCATTTTCTCTTGCGACTTTTAGGTATGTTCAAGCCAATTATAAGTCCTGTGAATCTATAAACAAGTGCTGCCCATTTTGACCTATCTTTTGGTGAGATTATGTAGCTCTTCTAATTGATGACTTGCTTCTGCTCCCTACCCAGAATAATTCTTCCATAAAATAGATTGCCAATGCTATAGAAAAAAAATTAATGTAAAATTGCCCCTAATTCTTTCCTAATTCAAATCTAGTTCTCATCTGGATACCCTACATAGCCTCCATATTTTAAAATTAAAATAATTTTCCTAACAATAATAGAATACAGTGTGCACAATGAGCATAATACATAATTTATGTAATATATAAATCAAGCTGCCTTGGTTTAACATATTGAATATTGCAACTTCAAAAACAAAAGAAGGACTCTTCAGAATAGAATGCAACACTTCATCTGTTGAGAGGACAAGTATATATCACCAAGTCCACAAACACTAAGCAGATTTACTCTGTAACTCTTAAACAGCTGAATAAAACAAACTAGTCGAATAATTTACCTGAAGACATGCTTCAGCTCTGTAAACTCTTTTTCTTTGATCAACAGGTCATCTTCTATTCTTTCAATGATAATAGCATATGATTCACTAACTTTTTTCTTCCATTCATCTAAAAAAGGAACAAGAAGGTAACTTAAACATTTTAACTTTAAATGCGCTTGGGAATATCTTTGAAAGTCTCCAACTGATAAAGGACTGATTTTTAATTTCTTACCCACTTCCTGATATGCTGTTCTAAAGAAATCTATAGTCTACACGTTTTCTATTTATGGAATTGCATAGACCAGGGTTTTTTTAAAAAATCCCCATAATTTTAATATGAAAAGTATGAACTTGGTTTTTGACATCTAAATGTTAGTAGTTACTTGATGTTCTTCTTGAGAGAACAAAGTACTATAATATCTTAACAGAAAACATTTGTAAAATCAACATACAAATCTTGCATTTGAATGTGATTCATAATGATGTTTGAACACATTTACTAACTTCTCTATAATACTTTCTTTTAAACTTAAAGAAAGCTTGATTTCATCTAGGCTGACAACAATGAACACATTGTGCTTGAACTTCAGAGTAAATAAGAAAATAATTCTTGATAATGCATTTACAATATATCTCCTGAAAATAAGCAAGATTGATTACCAGTGCAAGTTTGGGTTGGTCTAGATTTATAGTTCCCCATTTGTTCAATATTTCTCCTTTGCTTCAGCAAAGTTCTTGTAGTAATATGACTCCTTGCTCAAGAGCACTGTCAGTCCCAGTAAAAATGGGGGGGGGAGACACATTCTTTGATAGTCTTGTAGCTAAAAATAAACTCTGTGCCAAATGGAATGTCATGCAACAATGACACAGAACAACACAGTGTTCACTATCAAGAATAGAACAAAAAAGGTAACTAATAGTGCTACTAAAATACAATGCCAAGGCAAAATTGGAAATCTTCCTACAGAAATATTTTCTTGCATTCTATTAAATAGGTAAAAAGAAAAAAGAGACAGCTATCAACCTGCTTTGTGACCAGAAATGCAATAAAAACAACTGAAAGGGATTCAAATCTCTTACATATTGTAAACAACCCTACCTTACATATTGGGGAATATGTATAGTCACTGAACTGGAAAGCATTGGAATGGTCCACCAGCCTAGGAGGCGCAATGTCATGATCCACACAGAGCCATTATAGTGTGTTGAATGTGTCATGAGGCCAGAACGTCTCCTCATCACTGGCACCTTATTAAGTAGTCTGTGGCCAGGAAACATGCAACATAAGCATGGAAACTGCATGCTTTCCTCACCATGTTGACACAACTGTTTCTACAGAGCTTTACCACCAAAATGGTTTAAAGAACTGCTCAACGTGAGTTACTGCTGCTGCTTGAGAATTCCCTCCATCAAACTCAAAGACATTTCCCAATCTTGATGGGCAAGGGCAGGATGCAAGCAGGATGCTACAAATATAGCACTGTTTTTTTAAGGTAGCAGGAAGGTATTACAGCTGTAGTGTTTCTTCCTCTGTTATGAAAAAGTTGCCTGTTTGCTTGATTCCATCTGCTAGGCAGGAATTACTGCATGGCTCTGATAGAACTCTAATAAACAGAGATCAGAAATAATGAGGTCAACACAGTTGGGATTAAGGAGGGTGGGTCACAGAGATATAAAGAAACTGATGGATTCCTGATAGCTCTGGGGGAGTTTTTAGATATAGGTGCTTCTGTTGAGGGTCTAGTCACACTTTTGAAGTGAGTTGAGTTACTGACAGAATCACACCTAAGCACTCTCAAAGACCCTGCAGAACTCATAAGGCACCCTGGTATAGTGGGAAGTATGGGGGTGCATTTTTGCCCATTTCAGCTGAAGTAAGAAGCAGCTAGGACAAAGGCTGCATATCAGGGAGGAATGACTCTTGCCATATCTCTCTCTCTCAAGAAGGTCTCAAAAAGCCTTAACATGTACAAAAGACATGAAAACAATACAGCACCCAAGGATAGTTTACATGAATTGTTCACGATGATAGCATGCTCTGTTAGCAGCCTTCTGGTTGGCTCCTTGGTTCACTAATCTAAGACACTATATATGGCAATTCCTGTTGGTTCTTCCTATGTTCTTCCTGTAGCAGTATCCTTGTATTAAGTCTGTTCTATCTGGTTGTCTCCAGTTCTTCCGTCCAGGGTATTTTTTCACTATGCAATTGTCTTCTGTGTGAAGGGTATAAAACTCCCTAACTCTTAACAGTAAAAAGCTTACTTTCTCTTTGTAACTATCCATGCCTACGTGTCATCTGTCAATCGCAGCAACAGGGGAGCTACATACAATGGAGCAGTAAGGCTGACAGCTAGGGTGCAAGTCAACCATGGGAGAAATTTACACCTTGCCATACATCTGTGGATAGTGAAGGTCAAAATTCCCCACATATCTACACACAGACCTATCTGAAGCATGGACACATGTCCAAGTGCTGTCATCTTGAATCCCAGTGTTGGTGCCATCATCAGGGGTGTTTTCCCACTTAGCACTAGAGTACCCTTTAAGGACCCATTAAGGACCCTTTATTTATTTATTTATATTTATATTTATATCCCGCCCCATACCCATGGTTCTCTGGGCGGCTCACAACATTTAAAACATACATATCAAAACTGTATAAAATACTAAAACCAGTACAAAGTTTAAAAGTCCAACACAATAATAATAATCAAAACAAATACAAAAACAGTTTAGAAAACAGTAGAGTCTGCAGTGGGGGTACTCTAGTGGGTACTTAATGGGTACTCTAGTGCTAGGGTTTTTCCCCACTAGCAGTAGAGTACCCATTAAGGATCCATTAAGGACCCTTAATGGGTCCTTTAGTGCTAAGTGAATAATCACCCCAGGACAATGATGACACACCATGCATATGTGCTTGGCTGCCAGGTCACAAGATGTGCCAGTATGCTTGCTGACCTGTCCAGCACCAAAGAGGTGTGGATGGGCTTGCAGGAGCCAGGAAAGATCAAGGTAAGTGTACGTATGGAGCACTTAATTGTGCTCCTCACATAGCCACCTTGCAGTGTCCTCCTGCATGGAAGGAGCTGTTTCTAATTCAGAAACAGCTCCTCCAAGTGCAGATGCTCCATCTCAGAGTGAACTGCAAGGCTACCAGTGGCCTAAGTGCAGAATGGCCCCTGGTCATCTACATAATATACTTTTGCATTTATTAGGAACTGCATAAGGCAGATGTGTGTTCCATACTCTGTGAATCTTCTGTGAGCCAAGGAATACCAGATGTAGGAGAACAATGTGACTGATGCTAAGGTGTCTCTTAGGTAAAATCTGTTCATTTTAAAAGATGCAATAGGAAACCATGTTCAAATATATCAGAAGAATAACCTCAAAGTCTCTCATTTCTCACTTTCTTTTCCCATGTACAAACCTCTGCCAACTGTTGCTAAGATAGGGTCAGTTGTACTGCTCATCAGTTAGGTCTAATCAGCCCTAACTCTCGCTTGTTTGAAACAAGAAATGTGGGGAGTTTTCTACTTTTGTTTCATTCTTCCCCTCTCTTCCTTTGGACTTAATAAGCTGGTTCGCTGTCCACAAGTAGAGATGTGCACAAACTCCAAAATTCTGGTTTGGTTCAAATTGAACTGAACTACATGGTGTTCAGTTTGAATTTGAACTGGTTCCACCAAGTTTGAGTTTTAACCTCAAACAGATTCAAATGATTAAAAATGAATGAAAGAAGCTTTTGTTTATTTTACAATTTGAGTATTTATATCTTTTGCTTCACCAAAAGGTCCCAGGACAGATCACAACAATAGAAATATAAAAATCATAAAATAGTATAAAATATACATTTAAGGGCAATTGCAACTAAACTCAAAATGGTTTGAATCTAACCATCTGGCAAACACTCCAGGGCTTGTTTGATTCAAAATGGCCCCTTTCAAACAGGGTGGTGGTTCAGTTCAGTTGAACCATGTTGAAGCACCCAGTTGATCCTAAACTGGTTTGGCACATCTCTGTCCACAAATCCTATTCTCTGACCCCAAGCATCACTTTAGTAAAACCACCCTTCCCTTCTTCCTTTTCCAAATTTGGTATTCAGCTTTCAACAACCAGTTGAAGCATTTGCATCCCTTCCTTCCTTCCTTCTCCATCCTGAATCCCTTTAGTTATTTTGATTGCATTTCTGGTCAGAAATTTAGGAACAAAAAAGAAGAGGAGGAGGAGGAGGAGGAGAGTTGGCTTTTCTACCCCACTTTTCTCACCCCACAACAGACACCCTGTTGGGGTGTGAGAGCTCAGAAGAGAACTGTGACTAGACCAAGGCACCCAGCTGCCTTTGTGAAGCGCAGAATCAAACCCAGTATCCCCAGATAAGAGTCCAGCTCCTTAACCATTAGACCAAGCTGACAAGAAGGAACTGAAGAAAATGTATACACTTTGCATATGTAGGTCTAAATCCTTTGATTAAGTAAAGTCTATTAGTTTAAAGAATTTTGTCCATGGGTGGTGCTATCATCATCAGTTCACAGCAGAAAACAAAAGGAAGTGGACTGCTTCCAAATATGAGGGAAAATGATATGGATCATTAGACCAAAGCTAGCTGTTTACCAGTATAGTAGTGGGATGGTATCTTATATCTAATTCACTTCAAGCATTTATGCCTCCCTCCCAACAAAACAAAAATCACCCTACCATCCCTTTTGCATGCTGCTCTGTTTGTTCCCGCAAGGAAAACATATCAGGTAATTAATTTTTTTTCTTCTACAGTGGGGCAAAATATCAGTTCCAGAGATAGAAGGGATTTAGATAAAGAATATAGTGTGACAAAAATGCATTAATGCACCTCTGCAAAGGCAAATGTGGTCCAAATTACACAGACTTTTGTTGATACACTAACATGTTCCTGAAAATTTGTACCAAAAGAACATGTGTTTAACTCAGCAGCCTCCTTGAGAGCAGATGTGATGATTGATGGCTTCCAGAGGAAGGCTGAGCAAGTGACTGGGGAAAGCGCCTTCCTTTCTGAAAACTGGGTATCACCTTGCATTGGATCTGCACCTGTTTTGCTGAAAGGGAGGGCTTTCTTTCCCCCTTCCCCAGGCATCTAAGATGTCATTCCCTTACACCTGCCTGAGGTGGCAGGTAAATTAATGGCATCAGGTTCTTTGGTCAGGATTTATGCTGGCGGCATACAGATGTAGCAGAAGAGATTGTGATGCTTTTGCTCCAGCTCAGTTAAAAAGTGGACTCCAGCTTGTCTTGGAAGTTGCATTTGAAGAATGTAGACCTACGCTATCACCTCAGAGGGAGTCAGTAGCTGGGGCTCAAAGTCAGCAGCTGGACAAATTTGTTATTCAGCCTGGCAAAATGTATGAGATATGAGTCTTCGATGGCATAATTGCCAGATAGCTGAGGGCATAAAATGGATGAGCCAATAGAATGGAAATGGAAATGAATGGGAGGGCTCTTGGGACTTGACCCATCGCCGTTCCCAATGTATATAATGCAATCCTCTGCCCCCCTTGCATTCCTGACAACATCTGCCTGCTGCTATGCTGCAATAAAGAGAGCGGTTATCCGGTCTTTGGCTGTGATTTACTGTGCTAGAAATGAGATTGTGATTCTTATGTGCAGTGCTTTCAGAAGCTGCACTAAACTAGAGTTTGTGTGTCCTAAGTTCATCTAAGCAAAATGCGGGCTCATATGTTCATTTCACCCCGTCTTCCAATTTCAAATAGGCTTGTTACAAATAATCATTAATTAAGGAAACTGTAACCATTCTAGCAAAACAAATCTGTTACGTGAATTTGGAAGCCAAAGCTGCCAACTCCTTCCCCACGGCTATATGAGAAAACCAGCCTTGGACTGCATCCCCACAGGTGACAGAAAGCAACCAGGGGAAGCCCAAGGGGTGCTGTGTATGCAAGTCAGAAGCACCTGTGGGCATTCAGCATACACCCAAGGGCACTGGAGGACAACTGTGCTCCTGGAAGGATCTTTCCCACCCAAATAAGAAAAAAAGACTCTGAGGGTACTCACCCACCACCCCAGGTACTGCAGTCAGACACTTTCTGTGGTAGTATCTACATTACATAAGAACCTAAGAGAAGCCCTGCTGGATCAGAATGCAGCCCATCTAGTCTAGCATGTTTCAAACAATGCCCCAGCAAGTGCGGACAACAAGAGTAAAGCCTTCACTTGCCCACAACTCCCTTCAAAGGGCTTTTAGTGGATTCCTTCCTCTCTCCTCAACCTGGAGCCAGTATTTGGCAATGAACTCATCTTGGTGTGGCATCTGCAACTATAGTTTTCAGATGCCTAAGGAAGACATCTCTTTTCACTGAGGTATTCTAACTTAATATTGTTTCAGTTAATTGTCTGGTTTTAATGATCTTCATTCCTTGATTTTAATCTTTTGCAAATTATTTTGAGGTTCTTCAACTGAAAATGTATAAAAATGCTTTAAATAATAAATACTGTTATCTATTTATGACATATCATTTATATCACCTTCCTTCTAAAACAGTGGTTCTCAACCTGGGGGTCGGGACCCCTTTGGGGGTCGAATTACCCTTTTAGAGGCGTCACGACGAGTCACCCACCGCCCTTCCCTCCCACCTCCCAGCTGCTCCACCCC
>MTQE01001134.1:41007672-41039305 GCA_014337955.1 Aspidoscelis marmoratus | reverse complement strand
AACTCCATTAAGGGGTCATGGCATTAGGAAGGTTGAGAACCGCTGTTCTAAAAGGTTTAAGGTGGGACATACCAATCCTTTTTACTCACAACAACCCTGTGATATGGGGTGAAAGGCAAAGATTGTCTCGGGCTGTGGTCACACTTAAGGTTTAATCCAGCTTCAGTCCACTTTCAGAATGGGAGAATACATCAGCAAAGTGTCAAGCTGTTTTCTTTCAATGCTAAATCACTCAGAAAATTCACCTTTGGGATCGATAATGTGGAAAGAAAATTACTGGTCACTTTGCTGATGTGTTCTCTCATTCTGAAGGTGGACTCAAGCTGGATTAAACCTTAGGTGTGATCACAGCATCAGAGTCTTTACTCATTGCTGTTGCTGTCAGATGTAGTACTGTAATGTTGCTGATTAGTAGTAGTATTATTATTGCAAGGCTGTGAAAGAATAATAGTGCAGACTTCCACTATCAACCTCTGATTCAGAATACCAAATGTTTTATTAATACATCAGGATTGATAATGTGGAGTATATTCTACCTATGATACATAAACCTGGATGTAAATGAGTAGTGATTTGGTCCTACTAGCCAGACATACAGTGTAACAGCTAACACTTGTAATTGTTACTTTCCTTAAGGTAGTGATTAATAACTGGTCTGTCTCTCAGGTTTGCAGAGAGAGATTAATTAAAAACCTTTTCGATAGGGCTCAGAAATCACCCATCTTTCCTTTACAGATGCACAACCACTGACCGTTTCAACCATTTTCTTTCTCCAATATTTTATTCATTCACATATTTTCATTTATGAATCCTTCTGTTTGGCTCTTTGTTCCTTTGTGCCAGCATATTTAGATTAAATATTTAAAATGACAATGGTCAAGGTTAGAAGGCACTTCCCCTGAGAGCAACATGGCAGAAAAGCTTTCACCTCAAAGATTCCAACCAGGATAATATGTGCCTTCAATAATATAGAACTGCCAATAGTAAACAAGCTCCGACTTCTTTAACAGCATGTGTTTCACAAAACAAGTGCACCAGTATTTTAGTACTTTATTGCTCATAAACCAAGGGTAACATATAATTTAAAATATCCTTTTAGTTGCTTTCTGAAACATTTCAGAGGGGGAGAAAGGGGGAGAGAACGAAAAGGGGGGATATATAACATCAACCCAGTACGGAGTTGCTAGGCAACTTGAAGAGTTATGAATTTAGCACCATCATGCCTGTCTATTTTCACTGATTGTATTAGCTTAATAAACAGATTAAAGTGCATTTGTATTGATGCAACTGTTGCCAAGGCCGGAACTGTTGCCCCCAGCAACGACTCCATTCGGCATCTCCAAATACAAAGAAGATCGCAAGAGTCATGAGGCCCTTTTCACCTTGACACACTTATTGACAAACCTTACATGTATAGGCTGTATTCAGTTACCCAGAGGCTTTTTATACCATATATTAGGATCAGCATTTTCACCTTCGTTCAACATCACTCTTGACCCGTCCTTTCTGTCCAGAATCACAAGTGGCCTCCTGCATCATTTGCACCTAGGGATGTGCATGAATGTTTGTAACATTTGAAATCCATACAAATTTGGCTGAATTCAGACATTCAAATTTAATTTGAATTGAATGTTTCAATGCATTTGTATGAAGCTTCTTATGGGATCTGTATGGGATTCGTATCGGATACATATGGATGGGATTCGTATGGGATTGAACATTTGTATTGAATTCGAATCCCACTACATTCAAAGGAAATCTAGTCAAACAAATACAAATTTTCTTTCATTCAGTTCAATACAAATTGAATACCCCTATTTGCATCTTCTCTTGAACTCTGGAAATTTGTTCAGGGACATACTGCAAACTGAACAGTTCCAGCAGCTCCCTCTTGACTCAAGTCACAGTCTTTCAACTGTCCATAGTCTCTGTACCCCTCTTTGTTATCTCTCCTAAGGAAAAACAGTTATTGCTTTGCATTGTTGTCTTTGTAGGAACGTCTGTCACTAAAAGCCACTGCATTGTATATGGTGCCTAGCAAGTTTTCATTCTGATTGGTGTAGAGGGAATGTATGGGATTCTTAAGATCTGCCAGAGAACTCCTCTTGATTGTGCTACCCATTTCAGCAGTTAAGGGGTGAGGAACAGGTAGGGGCTTCTCAGCGATACCCCCAGACAATGGAATAGTCCTTCTGAGACCATCTCCAGGCAGCAGCCAAATAGCTCACTAGCAAAGGATAACACGGGATATTGATCCCCATGATTATCCCTTGCTAGCTGGACAGCACCACAGCCGGTGCTGTCTCCGAGTGCCTCCAGGGATGATGAAAGCTGTGAATTCCCTCTGTAGCTGCTTCCTGTCAGACAGAAAGGACAATTGAAAGCTGTGAAGGGAATTCACAGCCCCTTCCAGTCAGACACACACAGAATCCCCACAAATTCTGGAGTAAAAAGCTGCTGATTAATCAGCTTTTTACTTTGAAAGGGGAGATGTTGAGTGATACTGCCAGAGATCAAAGCTACAAAGTCCCTCCACAGCTAGAGGCACTCTTTTGTGTGTTTGACATTATGCACGCTTCCAGGCATCTGGATGTTGGAGTGCTTGCCTTCATTCTTGTGCATGGTTGGAGGTCTGTTTCAGCCTCCACATGTGCATGCTGGACAAAACTATGATGATGGCTCTGTCCAGAAGGTAAGTGCTCTGCCTTAAAAACACTATTGCTGGAAAACTCACAAACAGCCTTGTGTTTTCCAGCAACACTTGCTCAATATGGTTTTTTTGGGTGGGGGTGGGGCTATGGTGGAATTGCCTATGATCCATATTTTTCCTGTCGGGATGGGGCCTCCGATGCAGCAGGGACTCTCACTATGGGTGCTCCAGACAGGGATGGAAGCAGCGAAGCAAGTGGAGCATTCCTTCCCACCCACTCCCCAGCAAAGGAAAAAGATGCTGGTTAAGCAGCATCTTTTTACTGTGTGCTTATTCCAAATGCTCCACCACTAATGCGGATGATGGCACTTCCCGTTTGGCTGACATGAAACTCCAGCTTCTATTGCTCTAGTCTGGAGGAATGGAAGCTGTGCCCCAGGAAATGTGAAGATTCCAGTCCTCCAGTCTGGTAGACTGGAAAGAGCTTCAAATTTAAGGCAGAGCATCATGTGTGTCTGGAGGCACTCTCGTATGTCTTTAGATATCTGATGAAGATCCACCTGGCCTTTGTCTGAGGGAACAGCATCTCCTCCCTTGCAGGTATTGTTATTGTTTTAGCCAATCTATTTCATCTGTATTTATAGCAATTTTGTTGTACCCCACTCTGAGACATTCAGGTATAGGGCAGGACAGAAATGAGTATACACTACAGTGCAATGTGACCCTCCATATCAAATCATTATCTTTTAGTTGAGAAAGAGGACAAAAGGTTTAACAAAATGTGATCTTTACTTATTCCTTCTCATGGTGTTGCCATGTGGAAATTGCATTAATCCTCAGAGAAAAATGGAGATGAAACTGAAAAGAATGTCAGAGATGGAAATTCTTTCCCAGAAAGAAAGGATTAAAGGTCTAGAAAATCTTTCCTTAGAAGGACTGTTCAGGAAAATAACAAAAGGGTTTTTTTTCTTAATGTTTGAGACAGAAATATTAAATAATTGCTTTAAGATCCTATAATGGTTAAGGAGGGTAGGTCCATTAGCTGTGACAACCCCAAAATGAATGTTCATATGGTGGACAGGATATACCTTTGATTCAGTGGAGACCAGGTGCATCAATTGCTATTAGAATGAATGCCAAAGTACTATGTCCAGGTTGCAGAGGCAAGCCATTTGCCAAGCATTCAAGAGCAGGTGAAAGTTTTTCCTTTGTCTTCTGCTTGAGATGTCCAGAAGCAGTTGGTGGACCAAATGAGGAGCTCAATGCAGGGCTCCTCATATTCTTATTCATCGAGAAAGTATGGTCTCCACTAGGCTGTTCTTACCCAGACATTTTCTAGCAGCATCAGGTCAGGTATCTTCAGGTAACTACCGAGGTAATTCTCATAAGAGCATTACAAAAAAGAAAGAAGGAAGGTCATTTTAATTTCCTGGATATTTACCCAGGCTGCCTGAAAGCAGCACTTTCTTGGACTGTTCAAAATAGCTATAGGAAACAATAAATACACTTAAACTAAAATCTAGGACATCTTTCTGATAAATATTTATTAGCAATAATTGTTATTGAAAACATCTTCAAAAAGAAAGTTTAAGAATGATAAATGCACATACAGATCTTTGATCAATGTTCTGAAAGCTTTGTTTTTGAAAATGTTTAGCTTGCAGATCCATTTTTATAGAGAAGCCAGATGCTGAAATCTCTTTTAGTTTCTTTTCAGTTAAAACAATGTTTCATATAAAACTTTTAGTGAACTGGGTCTTGCAACAATGGCTTTATCACAGAGCAATTGTTTTCTAGTCTGAAACTGCATTTATCCATCATTTGTGTCTAAAAAAAATATTATTCAAGTTTCATTTTTATATTATCCCAATTATAATTTGGTGCTTCAAAGACCCTTAAAATGTAACATATTATTAAACTAAAAATGCAGAAACAATACCTGGTGTAACAGAACAAGTGCTTACAATGTCTCTACAGTGATGGCATATCAAAACAGATGTACAAATGCCTTCCTGCTATTTTTGTTACTACTACATCAGAATGGAATTTGTGCAAGGATCAATCTTCCACATGCCACCTACCAAGCTGGTTAGAAAAAAAAAAAGAAAGAAAAGGAGCTACTGTTCTGTCTGTTAGTTGCAGGATGAGAAACAAAGAAAGGATGGAACTAGAAAGCTTCTTTAGCACATTCATTTTCTCTGCAAGTCAACAGATTTTTCCTTTGATATCCAAATTCTTTTCAGCATTTTCTGAAAACCAGTTTCTCAGTTACCCGTCTAGCACATATCTCCCCAGTTTTATTCTGTTTTTCTCATCTTTAATTCGGATGTTGTCTGCAGAAGTGCCCAGTTTTTCAGATTCCAATTTCCTGCCTAAGAGGTTACTGAAATAAAATCCTCTCCTCTCCAGGGTCATTGAATTAAACTCTAGCATGTCTAAATCTCTGTTTATTGGAGCATGTTCTCAAAACTATTCAGGGAAATCACCAGGATGATGTTCATTATGAACCCTGTTATTTCGTGACACAACAAAACTAATTAAATAAGGAAGCTGACATGAATAAAACACTCATCCTGGCTTTATTTGAAACTGTACTTGTCTCCATAATAACACTTCAGTATAAATGGGGTCCGTGCAAGTCTTGCAAAATTCTGCATTGTACATAAATAATGTATCTAATAAACCATGAATATATCTGAAGAACCCTATTTTTTTTATAAGTGTCAACATGACAAGCATTCCCCAGCTACATGTTTACTTTTCTATTTGCTGTCTGTTGTTTGAATAACACTGGGGCCCTCAAAATAAACATGCAAGACAGACCTGCAGCGTGCCCTTATGGAGACGCAGGCACTCCAAAAATAATTATTTCTCGTCATGGAACTATCCAGTAGACAGAATAATTTGCTAGACTTTTTCATGGCAGATTTAAAAATTCCAAACAATGTAAACATCACTGATCCAGACATTGCTTACTTATTCTACTATATTTGGATATTCTGGAATAAAACAAGGATCTTCTGGAATAACCATGCTTTATTCTGGAATTTCTTAAGATAGCAGAATAAGTAATTGTGGCCCTGGTATAGCGCTCTTGGTAAGAGCAAGCGGTTGCGTTCTGAAATAGTTCAATTTATAGATGGTTTTCAAGGCAACTCAGGGCACAGCATGCTGCAGTAATGCTCATAAGAGAGTATCAGCGTATGAATTGTTGAGACTATGCTACATGTGGTCAGGAAATGATTCCAGAAGTTCTCTGAAAACCTTGAAGATCACTCTGAAAATCTACCAGCAACACCAGTGAGCACTGATCACAAAATATGACTTCACACATCAGACCAGAAAAGAAGCTAAAAGTTCTACCAGGGATTCTAATGATTAGTAGATAAGCAATCAGCTCTTTTTATTAGCACAATTAAAGATAAATTCCATGAATGCCTCATGCACAGCAGAAGACACACCTGAAAAGTTGAAGCCATTTCAGGGGAAACAGCTATAGCACAATACTACCTTGTCTTTCTCCTTTATGTCTCTGTGTTAAATGAAAAACAAATCTGGCATGTCGTGGTGGCCAAAACCAAGATCAAACCCACCAGGGAATTCTGTCCTTTGACCAAAAAAGTTCCCAGGGATATGGCATCATGCCACTCTGCCCTTCCACACAAAGGACTCAAAGGCACAGTGAGCATTACCAACAGTGTCCCTAGCAGGGCCTCTGGCAAAGAATTCATTCTGGAACACAGATTTTGAGCTCTGTGCAAAATTCCATTTTGAACGTTCTTTCTTGAATTTCTGATGACATCCGCAGAAACTGAATGTGTGTTGTCTCAACCTACAGATTTGCTAAGAAATACAATCTTCTGTTCCAACATATCAAAGTAAAGTATACACTGCCATGGAAAATTCCACTGCTAAAGAACTAGCGAAAATAGTACAAACTGCAATTATTAAAAACTGCAAATAGTTTTACATACTTTTTTTGCAGCAGTCAAGGCATTTGTGTACCTTCTGCAGCCTGTTTAGAATGGAATTTCCTTAACCTCCCAAGAAAAGAAAAAAAGATTTTATTACTTCCCAAGCATCTTTGTCTTTGCCTTTCTTCTTTCACTCTTAGCCACTCTTACTTGCTTTGAATTCTTTAAAACACCTACAGCATGTAAGACTATTGGGGAAACCAGACACACCACCATAAGACTGCAGTGATACATGGTGAAAGCTGAGGACAACTTTGGTATTAAATAATGTTAGTGAGACATTACATCATGTTGCACTTGGACTCAAGAAATGTCAGAAGGGAATTTAGAAGAGCCACTCTCAGGCACTTTATTTTCTAAGGCATGTTGAAGAAGTGGCTGGAGATTTAATCACAGAGGCAGCATTTGTTCATCACAGCCTTTGGGACTACCTACGTGAACTGTCCTAACAGATCAAACAGCAACTTGTCAAAATATTCATGTAATTAACACAGTTCTACACACACTCGGGGAAAGGGTGTAGCTCAGTGAGCCAGTTTGGTCTAGTGGTTAGGGAGCTGGACTCTTATCTGGGAATACCAGGCTCGATTCCACCCTCCCCCATTAAGCCAGCTGGGTGACCTTGGGCTAGTCACAGCTCTCTCCTGAGCTCTCACAGCCCCACCTATCTCACATGGTGTTCTGTTGTGGGGAGAAGAACAGAAAGCTTTGTCAGCCACTTTGAGTGCCCTTAAATGGGTGAGAAAAGCAGGGTTGAAAAGCCAACTCTTCTTCTTCTGTACAGCAAGTTCAGTACCCAGCATCTCCCAAGATAAAGGCAACTGATGCCACAAAAATTGCATGGATGCATCCAGAATTGCCAAAGTGGCGCTTTGCTCAAGGGCATGATTTTCTTTATATTACTGTATATTCTGGTGTATAAGACTACTTTTTAACCCAGGAAAATCTTCTCAAAAGTCAGGGGTCGTCTTATATGCCAGGTGTCGTCTTCTTATATGGTGAGTATATCTCAAACTCTATATTTTAACTGGAAAGTTGGGGGTTGTCTTATACGCCCAGTCGTCTTATACGCCGGAATAAACGGTATTAAGTTTAGATCCCATCCTTCACTAGACTAGAACTACATTTTTAAATATTGGCAAAAACAGTAACAATAATTAAATAATCATTTAATCATTAAAAAAGGAAAAGGTAAAAAAAAAAACCCTCTAAAAATGGAGAAAAGAGTAGTGAAGGAAGACATTGAAGAATCAAAAGCCAGGCTACAAGGACATGCCTTGACTAAGCACCTTAAGGTCTACAGCCAGCATATTTCAGGAAGAAAGCTCTCCTTCAGCCTGGGAGCACCAAAGAATTTTTATGTTTTTACTTGAATTTACTGTAAAATCCTTCAACAGGATCTGCTTCTGAGCTCCTCTGAGCCAGTTTGGTCTTGAGGTTAGAGTGTGGAGTCATATCTCATAGTCACTGGGTTTGATTCCACACTCCTACACAGAGCCACCTTTGGCTAATAATCACAGTTCTCTTTCTGTGCTCTCACAGCCCCACTTACCTCTCAGGGTGTCTGCTGTGGGCAAAAGAACAGAGAGTTTTGTCAGTCACTTTGAGTCCCTTTAAATGGGTGAGAAAAGCAGGGTATAAAAGCCAATTCTTCAGTGAAGCATGCATAGCAAAGATTATTTCTGGGGAGTGGCTTACGGCATACGGAACAATCCTTTATTCAATAGACACTAGTTGAGAACAGCTTTGACACTGGCTTTCTGCATTGTTCCAGCTCCTTTTCACTGAAATAATTAGAGTGATTCCACACTAGCGGGTATACTGGACCAGCAAACATTCTACGAGCCAATGCAGAAGGGAGGCTTGTTGGTGCAATATATGGACCAGTGTGGCATTTAGTTTCTTTTCTTATTGGCCTACAGATATTCCCTGAATAGTTCTTATTTCCATGGTTCGAGACAGTAGCTCCTAGCTTTTAGTCTGAAAAGAACCAAACCCAGTCTGAGGCTGCTTAGAGCTGGTGCACAGGTGGGATCATTCAGATGCCACTCTGCCCCTCCCCTCTCTAGGCTGGAAATGGCAGATTAGAGATAAGATGAGAACATGAGTGCCATGAACTCTAAGGCGCTTTTCAGAAGCTTTTCCCCTCTGCAGCCTTGGAGTCATGTTGGAGAAGGAATAGTCCAAAGACACCAAGGGAGGTGAAAAAAACAAACAGGCTAAAAGCAAGTTTTGGTGTATTTGTTGATACCAAAAATGAGACCTTCTCTTGGAAGCAAATGGAACACATCAAATCTGGGGCTAACTCCATGGGAACTTCCAAGGGCATCTCCATGCTATTTTCTTGCCAGATAGACAGAAGTGGCTGACTATTGCCTACTTCTGTGGAGAGGCTGGGGGTAGACCCTACAACCACCTGATCTCCAGGCAGTTTACTCTACCACTGACTGATAGAGAATCCCATTGCTATAATAAACAGCAAACCATGAATGTGTGGCATTTGTCTTTTTCAGACCATGATTTATCAGAGGTGTCAAGGCCACATCCAGCATCCCATCTCACACAGTGGCCCATCAATTGCTTTTGGGTATCTTAAGCAGAAGACAAAAGCAAACCCTTCACCTGCCCTTGACTTCCTGAAAATGGCCTTTAAAGGCATCCTGCCTGTACTGAGCTGCATAATAAGCAAACTCTCCACCACCATATAGTGAATCTATAAGCCATGAAAGGAATACTCAATTGCATGGGGGGGAAAAGCTATTTTATTTGTGTATCAAGTGTGCAGACAGGACACAGCTCTTTTTACTGGCATAATACGACTACAGTTTTGACATCTAAAACTGTAGTACGATTAACTATAAAAGTAACAAATACTGCCAAACAAGCAGAAATACATGCTACAGAAGGAGAAGGTTATTTTTGGTATTAATTTTCTATAACAGAACGTTTTTCTCTCCAGCAGAACTACACACCTAGCATTTTTCCCAAATAGTGAAAACAATCCAGGGTAGGGAAAGAGATTTTAATTCAAAGGGGGTAAGCAGAATTTAAGAATTATTTTTAAGGTAAGGTTGTAGTTTGCATTGTGAATTGATAATCACTTAGCTAACAGGCAGGGGGAGGAAATGAAATCCATCACAATCAACAGACTTTAAAAAAAATATGGAAAAGTGATGTAGGTTTTAAAAGTGGTTGACTGTTCAGAGATAAGAACGGGAAGACTAGGCATATCAAGCAACTTAGCAGAAAAGCTTCTGGAAACTGTATGAGGTCAGAAAATGTCAAATAGAGGTGCCAGAGGCTATCATAAGATTTCAAATTTTATGTAAAAGAAAGAACTGAAGGCTTTTACCAGACCAGGACTTGCTACTATAGGATTCAGAAACACAAGAACTACTACTACAGGATTCTACCTCTTTAAGAAGAGACACTACCTAACTAAGACACTACCATCAACAGACAGTAACTGAACATAACAAAGTAACATAAGCCTGCATAAAGAGAGAGGCCCACTTTGAGCCGCTAAAAGCTAAAGCTGTGAAAGTGCAGCTGTACTAGTTGTACTGCATGAGAAACAGTAAGCAAAACCATTTATTGAATGGAGCAGGTGAACAGGAACATAAGTTACTTACCGCTGAGAGTTTTACAGGCCTGAACAGAATTTTACTGTCTTGGGTAGATGAGAGTCAGCAGATGCCTGTAGTTTTGGGCTTTGTGTGTAAGTTTGTCACAATGAATACAGACGTGTGAAGAGTACCTCCTATACATTCCATTTCTTAAGTGTAGCGCCTACTAAATTTACTCACATCCAAGGACTCTGAAGTGACATCATGCTGCAATAAACCAGGTAAAGATGAATGAAACTTATTTACTTTTGAGTATACCTAGGATTGTGCAGTAAGCTATTTCATTTTTGCTTTATGGGTAATATTTGCACACTGTGCACTAAAAATGATCTCTGGCAGATTTGTGATACAATTTATACTGTAAAAATGCTAACTACAATCTTATGCTTTTAAAACATTAAATATACTTATCCTTTGCTGGAAAAATTCTCATCTCAGAAGATAAAATTCTAGCAAGACCTCTGTAAAAGACGCTAAAGTAGTTAGCTTGTTAGATAAGGACGGGTATAGAGATATGCAAAAACAGTAAAAGAGCAGTTTGATTCAAACCAAACATTGCATGATTCAGTTTGAATTCAAACCTGTTCAAGTAGGTTTGATAGGGGGGTTTGTTCAAAATGATGTTCTAATTAAAAATGCCCTTTAAAAGGCAAAAAACATCAAACATGATTCAATTCAAACCAACCCCCAGGACATTTGGGTGGTTTGAATTCAAACCTGTTGAACCCCTGGTTCAAATTAAATTAGTTTGTGTTTAAACCAGTTCAGTACATTTCTAGATGGATGTTCAAAACATACATTTGATTCTTAGTGTACAGGTTAACATAATCAGTACTTTTTAAGGACACTGATGAGTCACCGTATTGCTTCCTTACTCTAGCCATTGGTTGCAACACTGAGAGAAGCCTCTGAAATTCTGTTGCTGAGTACACAAATATCAATATTTAAAAGGATGGGGATTCTCCCAATACAGAAAGCTAGTATCCAAACTTCCTATCTTCCCACAGCATCATTATTTCTAAATTGCATACAGTCAGGTTGAAACAGTAGATTGGTCTTGAGTGTTTTATAACAAAAGTCAATTTCCACTGCAGGGAAACATATGGTGCACTCTTTGAGAAATTCCATTAAAAATCACCGAGTCTTCTCTTCTCTCTTGGGAAAGACGCTTTAGTTATTTTATCAGTCCTAAACATGAGGTGCTAATATGTTCACAACACAAAGATGGCAAATGTGCTTTCTATCTTTGCTCTGTGATTTTGTACATTTATCACCTCATTTACACCCAGCTTGTCTAAATATTTGACAAAGTGACATAAAGGTTAAATTAATAGTGTATATGCATGCATCAGTATGCATGCATGGACACACAGAGTACATATGAAATTGTGTTTATTAAAATATATTCCTTAACATATATGAAGGAATCCAGACCCCTTACTTAAAACTGCACAGTGGAATCTACAGTCATGGTCGGGGCATCACACACCATGATCGGTAGATCGTAGGAGTGATCCATTATCCTATTTCCACTGCAAATTTACTGTAGGGCGGGATGAAGAACACTCACTGCACAGTATTAACTAAATCTGAATCATCCTGCCAGTCTGGGCAGGAGGGTGAGAAGAGACAGGAGCAGGGAGGGCAGCTCAAATCCAATTGGCCACCTCATCGCATATGATGGCATGTGCTGACTGAGCTCTTGCAGCTTCCTACGTGAAGCTACAGAACTGCTTATTGAGTGGGGACGGCCGGTTGTCGCTTCGCAGCAAGTAAGCTGTGATTTCCCCCTTAATTGCAGATTTATTTTGCAAGGTGCTCAGATAGAATATATTGTTTCAGATTATACATTTCTCAGTAGCTAGACTTTACTATGCACAGCATGAGGCTGAACAGACAGCAAAACAGGCCTTGAAGAGCTATCATCTCGAAGGGATGATCACAGGAAGGAAAAGCCAATTCTTTCCTTGTGCATGTAAATGTGTGCGCTTGCTTGCACACACACACAGATTTTCTGTTGCTTTACACTCACTTGCTTTGTAAGATATTTTCATCAAAAAGGATGAACAAAACAAGCTTACAACACTTGTAACAAGGAAGTTTCATAAAAATTGATTGGGGGTGTATGTGAGCCTGTGCTTGCTTATCCACATGGGGAAAATGAAGGGGTTTCTGCTATGTTGAATAGAACCAAACCTGACTGTTGATCACCTATGTGAAGTAGAAATCTTGCAGCAAAAATATGGGATATCACACTCTTTTTTTCCAGCATGCCAGTGGTTTCTTCTACTTACATAAAGTTCAAGACCTGGAGATTGGCTGGAAATACATATCTTCCCTACTGATTTCCTTGCAGTACTTGAAGAATTTTACCAGGTGGTGATAACATATTGGTACTCTCCATTATAATAATCTCTTGTTATCTGGCTTTGGAGTGAACCCACTCTGGAATTGCTAGTAATTGGCACTGACCAGTTTGTCAGCAGATACAGAGTACTGTGATCCAGATATGTGCTAAATAATTTACAGGAAACACAGGATCTTGGCAAATTACCCTAAACTGGTCCCAAATTATTCTTGGCAGAGAATCTATTAACGTACACATTTGTCTGTTCACAACAGTGCTTTCTCTTGTTTTAACATTTATAAGTTTACATTGCACAGATAAAATAGATTAATATATATGAAGGAAACAATGACTTAGCACAAAGAAACAATCACACAAACATCTGTGATAAGAAAAAAAAATCCCGAAAGGATGCAAAATTTTCTTAGGGGTAAAATTAATTCTGAGGTTGAAAAGATACAGTACAGAGACCAGCTTTATAGCACTTAGAAAACTTATATATGAAAAGGTTACATTAATTTTTTACTTCAATTGCATGCATTTCATACCTTTATAATTTCTATCCGACATTTACCTGTTGTGCATAGTAAACTCTACTCTTCTTATTCTTCAGATACAGAATTACAAAAGGGATGAAAGAGTTGGAATTCCTTGAATCCAAATGCTGTATTTAATATTCCAGTTTTATAAAGCATGTGTCAATCTTGTAGCTAAAGCTGTTGAATGAGTATTTGCATGAAAGACGGCTGGAATGACAAAGCTTTTGGATGATTACAAAAACAGAATTTTTATAATAATGGAAAAGGGATTTGGTTTATGAGTCTTATTGTTAGAATCAAGGTAAGCATTTGTATGTGTCTATAGTGAATTGCTTTCCCCCCCTAAAATCTAAAAAAAAAACCAACCCTATCAAAGCAACTGTCCCAATTCACCTAGAAAACATGCACGCTTGGAAGTAGGCCTGTGAACATATACTGTCACCGTGATGTGACCAGTACTATATATGCTAGATGATGTTACATGCACTACTAACACATTCCTTATTTTGCCACACACTGCAGTCTATATTCACCTCCAAATCCGGCAAAACCTACTCTGACTATGGGTTTTTGCCACTGGGTTGGAAGCCCCCCACATGCTAGCTTATGCAATTTCCTGCCCAACCCAGCTTAAAGAAAGAGATGCCTTCAGAACTACGAAATTCCAAATGTTGAAGAAGCAACCTTTCTCAGCCTTCAAGAGTGGATAAGGCAAATAGAAGAAAAACTTTAATCATTACAGACTAAAATTTGCCTAGAGGACAAAGTCGGATCACACACACAAGTATATGGATATGAATGAGCTTTTGGATCCTGTACTTCAAGAAATAGGACCTGATCTGGAAGTCATCTGCTAATACATCAAGATTCACCACCAGAGTCCCCCAGAGACGAACCAGCTTGTTGAGAATTTCTGGCGAAGCATCTATTCTGCATTGTTAAAGGTTCACCTTCTCAGGGAATCCACTAGTGTGTGTGTTTTTAAAAACTACTGTTTAAAAATGCTTTTCACTGTTTAATACTGTTTTAATTTGTGTTGGTGGGTGTACATGTGTGGCTATGCGGGTGGGGGTGGTTGGCTTACCTTAGCTTTTGGGTTGTGTGGGTGTGCTGGTTTGTGTGTAGGTGTTTTCTTGTGTGGGTACATGTGTGGGAGGGATTATGTGCCAAGGCCAAGCAAGAGGGGGAGAAGTGCAGGAGGGGGCCACTATTGCTGTCAAAATGGGCAGGGGGAGATATGGCAGTGGAAGAAACAGATAAGGAGAAGATTGAAGCTATCACCCCTTCTTTTTCTCCTTCCATCCAGCAGTTTCGGGAGACCTGCCAATCAAAAGCCCCCTACTCTAGCAGTGTCGCTTCTGAATGCCGGATCAGTCTGGAATAATACATCAGTTATCCAGGATTGAATTCTGGAGGAAAAGGCTGATCTGGCATGTATAACTGACACCTGGATGAATGAACTGGATGGTCTGACCCAGCTTTGTCCTTCAGGTTACTCGGTGCAACACTGTTCTAGAGTAGGGGGAAGGGAAGGGGGTGTCACTGTGTTCTGTCAGACTTCCATCTCTCTCACCAAGTGGCCAATTTGCCCTGTTGTTGAGGGCCTGTTTTTGTTGTTCAGTCAGAGAGACAGAATAGGAATGCTACTGGTGTACCGTTCACCCCACCTCCCTATCTTAGCCAAGGTGGTCTTGGATGTGGTACTGGAAACCCCTGCCATGGTGGTGTTGGGGGATTTCAAGGTCTATGCCAAGGCTACACTCGATGGACCAGCTCAGTTCTTTATGGCCTCCATGTCAACCATGGGGCTTTCTCAGTTTGTATCTAGTCCAACACATATAGCAGGCCACACTCTTGCCTTGGTTTTTGCCATAGAGCAGATTGGTGAGAATCTGTTGATAGGAGGGTTGACTATCAACCCGTTGTCATGGACGGATCATTTGCCGGTGAGGTTTGGACTTACAGTGGCAGCCCCCCTCTGTGGGGATGTAGGACTTATTGAGATGATCCGCCCCTGGTGACTTATGGAATCTGAGTGATTCCTGAATGCTCTAGGGGATTTTCCAGTTGGCATGTCTGGTTCCCAACTGGCACTAGTGAGAATACCTAAGTGAATTGTTCCCTAACGGGGGCTAATTTAACTCTTAGCTTCATAGAGCACAAAAATACTGGAATGAAATTCCTAAAGAACGATCAACATACCTTGCTGGGTTGAGAAAATTAAGGTGCTCTCAAGAGAGCAGTGAGTCACACAAAACTGATGTATCCCAAAAGGTATAGGACCTCCATAAGAATTGTTAAGGTCTTAATAAAACACTTGGAGCCTTAAAAATAGCTTTCCTGCACCTATGAATAAAGGAAGAAGGTTCCTCGTTCTAGGTTCAGAAAGGCCATATGCACAGGTTACTGCACTGAGGCCCTGTCCCCATGCAATTGAAAGTCTGCTGGAACTCTTCTTTTGCCTCTGAGCAGCCCCATTCCAGGCTTTACAAGGCGCTTAGGGAGCTTAGGAAAGTGAGACACCCGCGATAAAATACGTGCACTTTAAAGAAGAGTTCCAGTGCTCTTTCGGCGATTTGCCGGTTTTGCTCAGTATATCTGCCTTGAGGATGCTCCGTGGCAAAAGGGGCGGGGATTGCTTGCCTGCACACACAGCCAAAAAGCATTCACACATCTGAGAAATGCAGCAGGTTCGCTTCCTTTCCTTTGTAAAAAGAGCCAGAATTGCTCAGAATTGCAACATTGTTATCAAGTGATCCGTGAAAGCCTTAAAAGAATGAGCGAAGGATCGCACTGCCGATGCCTGCAGCCGCTGACTTTGCTGGGGAAGAAAGCCTTTTCTAACAGAGAACTGAGTGAAAGTAAGTGCTGAAAGTGAATGAATGAGCGATCATCTGCCTTTGCTAGGGGCGGGAAGCCATTTCAGGAGATGGAGATCTGGCTATTTTTCCTTTTAACAAGAGAGGGGGTGGGGGGAAAAAGATGCCCGGAAAGAGAAGACGGCTACCATGGGGACAGAAAGTCCGTTTAGATCGCGGCTACCATGGGGACGCGTATTCCAGAAGTGGAGGGGACTTTTAAAGTCAGCTATAACAGAGTGACGGCAGAGGAAGCCGAGAGGGGCTAATAAGTCTTTTGGTGACAGGGCCTGAGGAGAGTTGCTGAAGCTCAGAAACCCTCCCAAAGAAGGCTAAAACTGCAGAGCCTTGCTACTAGATGTCATCTATGGCAACAGTGATTAACAAACTCAACTGTAGTGTCTTAAAGCTAGCCAAAAGTGACTAGGCCAGTTAGGGAACTGGAGTCTTATCTGGGAATACCGGGCTTGATTCTGCCCTCCCCCAGGAAGCCAGCTGGGTGACCTTGGGCTAGTCACAGCTCTTCTGAGCTCTCACAGCCTCACCTCCTCACAGGGTGTTCTGTTGTGGGGAGAAGAATAGAAAGCTTTGTCAGGCTCTCAGGGTTCCCTTAAATGGGTGAGAAAAGCGGGGTAGAAAAGCTAACTCTTCTTCTTCTAAAAGGACCCTAAGCCATGAGCTAGCAAAATACTTTTCTAGTGCTCAGCACCACCTACAGGGTTGAAGCAAGCAAGGGCATGCCTAGGTCAGGCAAGTCTGAGCCCCCCCTTGAGTTAACTATATCCTATTGACTGCACCATCCATATGCTTAAAATATCAACTTTTCCATGTCAAGAGTTGGACAAAGTAATAATGCAACATCTTACTGCCTACCGTTTGTGAATTCACTTTATGCAGAATCTACTGAAAGGAAAGCCTGGTGGTGGTGATAATACCACATAGAAAATAACTCCCACCAATAAAAGGCCCAATTTAATCTATTTTAGTTATAGATATATAGTTATCTATATATCTATATCATATTATTATACTATTTATTTAAAACATTTATATCCCACCCCATATTCTAGGATTTCAGGGCGGCTTACAATAAAAACCCCACATATGATTTTCAGCTATTGGTTACACTGACAAGCATGAAAATACTCTGGAAAAAGGCATATTGTTGCCAAGAAAACTGAATGGCTGTGTTTGTGCAGCTACCAGCAGCTGAACATGGCTTGAGCATACCTTTATCTTTTCAGTTTTCCATGAGATAGAAGCAAAAAGGTAATTTAATGCACATTTAAAAATAAATAGAAAAATCAAAGATCTGTGTACATGGCAGATCAGAAAAGTGCCATGCCAACATACAGACACTAACCTTCAAAAAGCCAACAATAATTAATAATTAGAATCTAGTGCTGCCCCTAACTGCTTCCAGGAAGCAGCAATGTCTGACCCCACTTCACCTCCCAATGCAATTGAAAGGGGGAGAAGCAGCAGCATTCTATGGCATGTTCTCACAATTTCAAATGTACCCATGGGCCCCAAAAGGCTCATAATCCTGGAATTAAAACCTACTAAAAACAGTGAAAAAAATTCTTCTTGAGGAATAAATCTGGATCAAGTATAGCTTAGTTAATAACAAATGCTCTCATGAGTGCTTTTGAAATCCTACAATCCTACCCACACCATTTCAAGCTTGCTTATGATTCAGTTGCCCTGTTGGGGCCTTGAAGACAGAAAATGAGGCACAGAAAAACGTATTTAGAGAATACATTCCATAATTTGACAACACCAGGATGTATTTGGAACTATTAAAAAACTTAAAGCCATAACTAGAAGAATTATCACATTTGGAATTATGACAGGATATTCCCGTTATCTGCAATTTACAAAGATTAATATTGAAGGTTTGGGTGTTACATAATCAGTCATATTTAGAGAATTCAACTCTTTTCAGCTCTTTGAAGTTTGTTCAACAAAACCTCAACTACACACACTCAAATGTGCAATTTTGCTCAGTTAAGGAAGCCCAATGAGATACAAAATGTTGCTAGAGGTAGCATTTTTCTTCAAAAAAGTTTGAAGTGGTTTTCAATCAAACTTCTAATTAATAAGTTCCATTCCCCCCTTGAATTAATAAAAACGGAAAACATAATAATAATGGACAGCTATTGCCTCTTTGTGTTTTTATAGATTTGAAATATTTCATTAATTTTTTTCATCAAAAGAATACTTTATCTGCATTTTTGCATTATTAATGTTATGCTACAATAACACTGTTAATGCAATTTCATTATTTCTACTTCAATAAAGAAAAAAGTGTGTGTACCGCTTGCATTTGGGTTTCTACAAGCTCGAAAGCAATCAATCCTCTTCAAATTAAAGAACTGGAAAATGTACCACTTTCATCCACTTTTATAAATCAGATTTGTTTTTCAAATGAAGACTGATTTCTTCATAAAGTCCCTGCCTAAACTTTAGCATGTCTTCTACATCCTTGTCGTGAAGCATTTCTTCAACAGACAAGAGCTTTAAACCATTTAATTTCAATGGTGACTTTGTTTGCACTGAATTTAAAAGCGCCAATGACATGTTTACTGAATCACTTGAAGTGGAACAAACAGGGAAAATCCGAAGTGTCCATAAACCTAGATGTGTCTTGTCACCAGAAAATAATTCATCTGAAACTCTAAGGCCCCAGAGCTCCAGGCACTGCTGAAGATCTGTGCCAAAAAACGTGAGCAACTGAAGATCTGCTGAACGTGTAACGTGTTTTTTTAAGTCATCTTCTATACTAAACACCATAGTGACGTACATTACTACTTCATCAATTTTCACGCTCAGTGTAGTCATGAAAACATTTGGTGGTATGTCCACTTTTGTATCAATGACACAGCTACTTATAATACAGTTAGGACCCACTGAAACTGCTGGGCCCAGCCTAGAGTACTCAACTACAGAACCAGGTGCAACTGAGCAGCTGGAACTGAGTATACTGTGAATTATACATTTTGATTTTCCAATGACATCTGCACTGTATGGACAGATGCTAAAAACATTTGGCAGCAACCCCATTTCCAATTTCAAATGTTTATCAGAAGTATAATGAAACAAATATTCATGAGTAGTCCCAATGTGATAGAATTTGGAGTTATTTAAGAGTATAACATTGAGAGGTAATCCCTTCAGAAGTGCAAATATTTTCTTCCTCATTTCCACAAGTCCCACTTCTTTTTTGGTGACATTTTCCATATTTTTTGTATAGTCCATTGTAGCTCCAGGCCCTAAGGCCTGGAGAAAGTCACCAAAGGCATCTATTTCACAGCATAGTTTACCCATCTGTTTATAAAATGACTGCAGGAGTTTTGCAGTCTTGTGATCAATGTAAAATAAACTATCTGTGTACACGTACATAGAGTCTGCTTCTGAATTTCCTTGTCCTTTCCTAGGAGAAGATGTCTGAAATTTTTTTCTTTCACATACTGCACCAGAATGATGCATTCTTTCAATGCTAGGCTTATGCAGGAAACAATAGCAAGATCTGTATTCAAGTTCTCCATTTTCAGGCAAATGCAAGGGTGGTTCCAATACAAACACACCATGAGTTGTGCCAATGGTCAAGCTGGACGGATGAGCTAATGCAGTAAACCCAGGCTGATCAAATCTTAGAAATGTTGCTGCTCCAATATTGTAAAGTTCAATATCATCTGCACAAGTAATCAAGATACCTGGATTCATGTGGGTAGGAAAATCAATGTACATTGCTAATTTTAAATCCAACATTTGATAAACAGGTTCTCCAAAAGGTAAAGCCATGAAAATTTTTCCCAAGGCACTTGCATTTGGTAAACGCTGACTGTACCCACCTGTTCAAAAAGAAACAAATGAGGGAAAAAAACAAAAACAAATACCTTAAGTCATATCAGGTAAAAATGCATTTATTTCCAAATACACATTTTAATATATATAGTCTTGGGAAAATGTCTTTATTTGCTAAAAACAACCCCTGAAACTCCTTGAAACAGGATAAGATATTTTTATAAAAGCTTATTTATTAATTGTCTTTCTTCAATTAAAGCTAAGAAAAAATGTATACAATGTAAGATTGTATTAAAATTGTCAATACCCCAATACAGATAAATATGATTTGGGTTACTACCAGCCCAACATCTTAGATGACCATCAGGCCCTACACAGACTTTCAGTCTCTCTAAACCCTTTATTAAACAAGGAACTACCTGTCTTAATCTATTATCTAACGTTTTATTGCCACCCTTCTCTTACAAAGAGAAATGTGGAAAGCAATTGGTTCCAAAGCAGACACACAGGTCAAGATGCTTAATAGATCATACATCTTCAAAGTGAAAAAGTTTTTCATTACCGTGAAATTTACTTCTACGTACATGTGCACCAATTATAGAAATAATATCATGGAATGTTCTAGAGAGCTGTAGATATGTACTAAACATTTTGAACACCTGAACCTGAAATGCTCCGTTCCAGGAGTTTTAAGCTTGAAATTAAACAGTTCCTGGGGGAGCAAAGTTTTGAGGTTGGAAAAAACTGGTAAGCTAAAAGCCTAGGTACTAGTCTGCTGAACAATGTCTTTACTGAGGTGTAGTGACCACAATTTTACACAATAGTCCAAATATGGCCTCATCATTATAAATAAACATAATGATGCTTGCTGACTTGTTTTCTATTCCTTTCCTAAGTATCTCAACACAAAGTCTGCAGCAGTTATTAAAGACTTTTGGCGGCTGAACCTTGAATGAGTATAATAAAACAATTCTTGGACAAAGTAGCCATCAAAATGGATGACTAAAGTATGCTGAGGTCCAAGGCATGCCCATGATGAGGTAGGTGCTTTTATACATACAATTAATTTCAAGTACAGTATATCAACAACCCTGTGTAAAGTGAAATTGCATAGGGTTTCTGAATCCAGCATTCAGCTAGCTACACACTGTTCTCAACCACTTTATATAAATTATAACAGTATGATTTTATAAGATTTTGATCAAGATTACTTTGTTTCTATATGTCAAGGGTTTTCTTACTACAGCACTGTTTTAATACTCTATAATACAAAGGATGATCTGATCTAAATAAGCCAATCCAATCCAATTTTATTTTAATTTTACACCTGGGAAAATGATACTTCATCTTCAGTGCTATCATTTTTAAATAAAGAAAACAAACTACATAATGCAAGAACAGTGCAATTTTAAAGAAAAGATTACCAGAATGTATTAACATGATGGTAAGAGAATCCCATTTACTTCCATAATACTCTTCTAAGCACTGAAGGACATGGAGTGTAGATCCACCATTTCCTACAAAACATATAAACACTTATCTCATTATAGGAATAACAGGAAGAATTTGCATGCTATGGATATTCAGCTCTCTTATTTGCACTATTGGATCAGTGAACTGGGCTCAGTTTTGGAAAGATGTAGAAAAATGTCTCCAAATCCCTACAAAGGTCACTGGGCAACCGTAGACCTGTCATGGACTTCAGCCTAAACTGTCTGTGTGTTCATTGTGGTGATAAACTAGAAGGACCTACATATTGATATAAAAAACACAGAGGAAGAGTGGATATGACTGCGATAAAATATCAAAAACAGAAAGAAAACCAAAGTTTTTGTTCCTCAACTGTTTTTATTAAGAGAACAGATTAATTTCAGGTTTCTATTTTTCATTAACATAAATGCAAAATTTAGAATACTGACCAGTAACTTCACAGATCAATGTTTAAATGAAAATCAAACTGGTAATGTTATTTATGCAAGACTACAATAACCATGTCTAGAAAGAGGAAATATAGCTGAAATATTTGCTCTTAGGCTGCACTAAAAAATATGAACTAAACAGTTTTTGCTAGCACATGCATCACCAATATTGATTATTGAGCTTCTAATTTAAAAATAGCAATATCATACCCTAAATTAATTCCTTCTTCCCTAAAATTTAGCAATAAAAATAACTGTGGATGACTCAGATACCCATCTTTCTTCCAATTGAACTTTTGATCACAGCTATATTGATGTCACACCACAATGTCACTCTATGTAAGTAGACCAACATTTGAATACACCAGAAATATTGACAAATGGAAAACACAGTTTCTAAAATTAGTCAAAACTTGATCAATTTTGAACATCCACTGAATTGGGACCTAACTCTAGAAACAACTTTAGCCATCATTAAATCTGATGCAAACATGACTAGGATAAACTTTAATGAATACACTCAATTGATACGCCATCCCAAAGAACATCTATCTCATTAATACAAATGGGAGTTAGACACCTGAATCATAGTATAATAATAGTATTCCAATATATTTTTGGAAATTTAATTAATATAATTCAGCTTCTAATGGCATTCTGGAAATCTTTCTGTGAAAGAAATACAGCTGTCATAATATGCACCCAAAGGAAAACCTTTTCATGTGTCTAAGAATTAATCAAATTATACTGAATATTTAAACCATAAACTAGCTCAGTTACCTTTTAACAGATGAATAGAAATTTAGGGACCTGAAAACTTGGACCAAAAGCTCATTAAAATTAAGCCCACCAAATTTCACGGGAAGGTAATGAAAGTGCTAATCTTAGCGTGTTTTATGCTTCATGTTTCTTCTGTTTAACCATTAACAGGAATGTTACCAGAACCCACCGATTTTTGGTCCAGGCGGATCCATGAAAACATGATATTGAACACCAAGAGGAAGTTCCCTTCTTTTCAGCTTTTCTGATAATTGCTGCTGGTAAGCAACTTCTTGTTTCTTGTCAACAGCTGTTATTACAACAACATCCCAGAACTTTCCAGCTTCCATAGTTTTACCTGTTTGAAAATTTAAAAAAAAAACTGTTCAAGAGATATATTTTGTACAAGTACTAAAATAAATTAAAATGCACTCCCCGCTAATGCACCAAGGTTTAATTTTCTTTGCCTATCTGAACCAACTGTAATTTACCAACTTTATGTGTTCTTTCTTCTTCATCCTGAGTATCAACTGTCCTGGGATGGCATTTCTCCTATGTCCACAGGGAAACTAACTGATACTGTGATAATCCATTCTTTTTTACCCACACATGCCTTTCTGACATCTTAAGACTATTTGATTCCACATGTAGGTGCCCATTTATGCTTGTTCTTCCCCAAAATTCAATATCATTCTGTCTTTCTATGTCAAAACACAAACAATACAAATAGGAAAGTTTCAGTGTGGTTTTTCAGTTAATCTTCTTTTGTTAAAATTAGAATAACCTGGTAATTTTAGCATCTACCTGCTTCCATAGTTTTCAATAAACTGCATAGTTTATTGAAAACTATGGAAGCAGTCTGTTTCTTGACCTACAGTTTCCCTACTATTTATCATCCCTTTCAAAGAGTTTTGCTTCCTTGCCAAATCACTGCACAAACTCACTCTGGAGTGCTTTGATTTAGATTTTTGCATAACACAGAAAGCTAAACTTGAAGGTCTTTAAATTATAGTCTATGGCCCTTTCTGCATTGGGCCTTATTCCAGATATTATCCTGGAATAGGGGCCTGCAATCCACATACTGTGCAGATTATGGGAGGCCTCGCAGAAGGCCACTCCATGCAGATTCCAAAAAACAAAGGTATTAGTGTTGAGCTATTATTTTTATTGTTTCCTGCTGCAGAATTAGGGCAAGGGCAACTATTAACACAGAGTGCTCGAGCAACTATTAGTCTTACCAGGTCATGCCACTGAAAACCCCTCCCCCCATAAATTAATTAGTACAGCCTTCATTACAATTTTTCAATCCTGTTCAAAAAGGTTTTTTCCTTACCAAAAAACCTTAATTTTCCAAGTCCTCTCCTCTGCTACAGAGTACTTCCTCAGTAACTGCTAACATTTAACTGTGTGTTTCTTCATATTTCAGGATATTCAGTACAAACCTGGCAGACATAATACCAGCATTCAAAAGCCACACAGCATTATTCTCTTATTGACAGTAGTGGGTGGTGTCCATTGGGGCTACTGTAGTAGTAAAGAGAATTGTAATAAGGAAGTAGAATCAGAGGCAGAAGGAATGCTAGTGAACAACTGCAAAGCTGGCATGTACAGTACGCTAATCTATAAGAGTCAGCCTTACAAGGTGGCTAGAATCTAACAGTAAGGGGCCAGTCCATCAATAAATTCAACAGCCACCAGTCTAACTTGTTCCCTTTTTCCTTCTGGGTTGCAATCCATCAATGCCTAATCTGAGTGCATGCATTCTGTGCAGAGTTAAATTCTATAGTTATCCCTAATTACCATTCATAAAAGTTGATTTTGCTCTAGCACTTTGCAAACTATAAGTTTTCCTTTCCTCTCTCTTATGTGATCAGCAAAATATGACCTGGAAACTTGCAATAATGTGACTTGGTGTCTGATGTACCACTGACTTATAGACTAGGCATACTCTCTATAATGTCCCTGGGTTTTAAAACTGGTCATCTGGGTCTCCTTGCTTTTAATTTCCAGCTTCATTTAGGTTGGAACCAAGTTACAAGTGTTATATCTCATCTGTTATTAGATTTGATTATTGCTCACTCTTTTACCAGCTGTTAGTTATGCTGTCACTTTTTAACCTACACCTGTGGGCACCAGTCACCAGTGAAACTTCCAAGCTAAATTCCCAGTGTTACTGGAAGAATATAGAAGCTTTCTCAGGCTTGGAATGGGACAATCTGGAGCTAGCAGAAGCCGAGCAAACTGTGAAGGAAAGATGGGCTGGTGTAAGAACATAAGAAGTGCCTCACTATTACTCTAATACCTTCAGCAAAAAAACCCAAAAACTCATTCTAAGCATAGCATGAAATTCAAAACCAATCAGTAACCATGTATTTAGAAGTACTGTAATGAATAAGTTGTGTGTAATTTGGACCTCAACTAGACCTAAGCATTAATCCACCTTTGATCCATCTTCAGAGTATGATAACACTTTTTTTTAATATATTTACATTGCTGCAGTGGTAACCATGGGGGTTTTGACACTAGAAGTACCCATTAACTACCCACTACTGGGTACTTCTAGTGACAGTGGGAAAAAAAAACCCTTGTGGAAAATAATTGAGGCTAAGGTCCTGCCTTCAGGAACTTCAGCCCAGAAAGTTGAAATCATTGCACTCACTTGAGCATTGCTACAGTTTATAATATATTTAAGCAAGTTTGAACAATAAGAATTGTCGTCCCCCCCTTTAGATTAGGAGATGTGGAAAGAAAATGGCTAGTTACGTTACTGATCTGATGCGTTTTCTCATTCTGCACGTGGAGCAAAGATGGATTAAAATTTAGGCTGTCTCCATGTAGCAAGAGCCTGCACAAAATATATTTTTTAAAAACCCACAATTACCCCTTGCCATGGCTTTCCTTGTGTATTGAGAAGGCCACAAAAAGTCTGGCAATCCTCATGCAATCCTCAGAGGATTCTAAGGTTTATCTCACCTCCAGTGGTACCCTTAGGTACCCTTGGACCCTCAGTGGCAGGGATCTGCGCTTGTCAGGGGTTAGTAAACTACACATCCATGCAGTTTGTTGATAATAGTGTTCTGTCATTACCTTCTTCCACAGAGATCCCATGAGCTAAACATGGGATTCCCTGCATCTGTGCAAAGCAAATGGCGTATCTCACAATCCTCATAAGTTGTGTTGTGTTCACACATTTAATCCAGTTTCAGTCCACTTTCAAGAGTGAGAGGACACATCAGCATAGTGACTGGTCATTTCCTTTACACTTTGGGTGTTTTTCCACTTAGTGCTTTTCCTTTAGTGCTAAGTGGAAAAACACCCTTTATCTAAATCGAAGGTGCGTTTTCTGAGTTAGATAATAAAAAAGAAAACAGCTTTTCACTTTGCTGATGTCTTCCTTCAGTCTGCAAGTGGACTGAAGACGGATTAAAAGTTAGGTGTGGACGCAGTCGCAATCTGTGGCCCTTAGTTAGTGGGCTTGGGCCATGGTTACCACAAGGAGATCGATCAGGAATAAAGGAGCCACGCGTTCAGCAGCAGCAGTAGCAGCCAACTATGGTATCACCGAGGTCGGCTTACTGCGCGCTTATGGTCCAAGCCCTCCCCTCTTTTCTGACCCGCGCTTTATGCGATCTCTATGCGTCATCAGTCGCAAGGAGGGAATGGATACCACCAGGTCTAGACCCCGATCTGTGTCAGGCGACATTACAACCTCCCACCCAGCCTCCCTGCCACTAGGACTGCGCTCCAGCCAGGTCCACCTCTTATCTGGGCGAACTTTTCCAGCCTCTCTCGGGTAGCTCGTTGGCGCAAAGCCGCCGCCGCCGCCGCCGCCTCAGTCATGAGCGGCATCGCGCGGGCCTCTCTCGATTCGATTCCGCGGCGTCGCTTCCGGGCTATCGCAGAGCCGCCGGGCCCGCCTCCCTTAGCTGGCGGCGGGCGGCGCCGGGCCGGGCCAGGCCGGGCCGGAACTAGTCCGCCAGGAAACTTGTTGCCTGGGTAACCGGGAAGCACGAAAGGCCTTGTCCCAGGTGGCGCCGGGAGGCTAGTTTCTTCTTTCTGCTCCCGTGGGGCTGGGAGGGAGCTGGCGAGTGTGGGGCTCGGAGGAGGGCGCCGAGGGGACACTCCCGAAATCCCTTCTTTCGCTAGACTCCTCAGCTGTGCGAGGCAAGAGCTCTCTCTCTGCCTGTCCTCGCTTTCTTTTGGCCAGGAGGTGCCACGGAGTTGACTCAGGGTAGTTGCCACGTGGAATCGAAGCCTGGGGCTGCTCTGCATTTGGCATTTGTCTAGCAGAGATCTATAGCGGAGTCACCTTGCAGTCCAACATGCGTCTATACAGCTAATAAAGATAGTAAAATTCTCGCCGTGATGCCCAGGAGGAATTCTGCCCCTGCTGCCTTTTCCTGGTGTGGGCAAATCTCCGGAGGGTGCTCCTGTTCATGGCCAAGAGAAAAAGACAAAAGGTAACTGCTACTTTTACTTGGAAATGAAATGAAGTGAACTTTATAGATTAGTCATTTGACCATATCAGGTTTCAAGTTTACAAAAGATAAAATCATCAAACAAACAAGGATAAAATTAAAAAATATATATCATAATTATTGGTCCACATCACCCTTTTACTTGGAAGGAAGGCTAACTGATGTTGCTGGTAGAAACATGATCAAGGGGTAAACAGCAGCTTCTTTCTTTTTTTATCTTTCAGGGTGGACTTTAAAGGGCTTTCTCCCAATCCCCATGGCCTTCTGCTTGATGGCATTATTATTATTAGCATTTTTATCCTGCCCTATACCTGAAGATCTCAGGGCAGGTAACAACATTTAAATCAAATATAGATCTATATTAAAGCAATAAGTGTCTCAAAATGGGAAAAGAAAATGTATTCCCATTTAACCAAAGACCAGAGCAAAGTAGTGCATCTTCACTGCCTTCCTAAACTTGTACAGTGAAGCTGCCGGACACACTTCAAGGGGCTGTCACTGACTGAGAAGGCCGTCTTCTGGATGTCCACTGCTTTAGTTACTGAAGGTGGTGGTACAACCAGGGGGGGCCTCCAGATCTTAAGGCATAGGCAGGTCGGTATGGAAAAAGGTGTTCCTTTAGATATTTGGGGCTCAAGTCATTTAGGGCCTTATAAGTTAAAGTTAACACCTTCAATTGGGCTTAGTAGCAATTTGGCAGCCAGTGCATGATGTGCATCCAGCCAGCTGTCCCAGTCAGCAATCTGGTGGCTGCATTCTACACCAGCTTCAAGTGCATTACAGTAGTCAAGACTGGAGGTTACAAAAGCACAGATAACTGTGGACAAGCCATTTCTCAAAAAAGGGCTTCAACTGACAAACCAGACGTGGTTGGGAATAGGCATTCTTAGTCATAGCCTCTACCTGAGCTTCAAGTGTCAGCACCAAGTCCCAGAGCACCCCTACATTTCACACCTGTCCCTTCCAGGGCATCACAACCCCACTGAGGACAGGATGTCTCCCAACTACACAGACCCAAGAAGCTGTGACACATAGCACCACTGTTGTGTCTGGATTAAGCTTCAATTTATTGGCCCCCATCCAGCCCATTACCACCTCCAGGCACCTGTCAAGTACTTCAGCTGCTTCTTCTGATGATCATTCCTAGCGGTTTCATATAAATATTAAAGAGCATGGGAGATAGGATTGACCCGGAAGAACCCCAAGGAGTTCCAAGGATTTTGAACTAGAATCTCCCACTACGACTCTCAGATTGACCAGGAAGATCAACCAATGCAGTGCACTGCCTCCAGATTCTAGACTCTGAAACCCTTCCAGAAGAATACCACGGTCAGTGGTATCAAAAGCTGCTGAGAGGTTCAGGGGAACCAACAGGGTTGCACTCCCACTCATCAGTATAACTCCTTATAAATTATTTTTTCCCTTGTTCACCTTCCCTTACAGTTATCATATGGACAACCAAATAAAATTAGCCACTGCTTAATTGCAAAACCTTGTTAGCCACTGTCAAACAACCTACACTAAACTACTACTATTTTCTTAAAGTTCCAAATGGGTATCCAATTTCCTTCAGAAAACAGTTTCAGTTAAGTAAATATTCCCACTCAGCCTCCTGATGAATGAGCATTCTTTCTTTGGGTATGTTGTGCTGCACAAGGGCTTTGTTTTTACAAATTTCTTTTCTTTCTTTTTTTTTTTTGCTATTTACTGTTGCTGTGATTTTTATATATTTTAAGTTTTTATCCATTCTTGGTTTCATGATTTGATGAGAGATTTCTTAAAAGAATGGGCTATAAGTATAATATACAGAAAGTCCATTACAAGAATATCAGCTAAAGGTTGAGAAAATCTAGGTAGTCAACTTCTTAGATTTGGAACATCCCAAATATTACTGTTTCCTGCCTCTGTTATTTTACTTTTAAAAACCTGCAACTTCATACAATTCTGAGTGGCATTTCATTTAAAATTTGGATTATATATTTTTCCTCCTAGCACAAATGGAAATTGATGTTTTCCAACTCCCACTTTCCCCTTCTTCCCATGAAATCCATCCAACAAAGCTAAGAAAATTTACTGGAAGTAGACTGGGGTGGCAATGCTACAAAAAGAATGAGTAAAAACTGTCTTTCCTAGCTTATTATTTCTCCAGTAGATAACATTTATATATTATTATGTCCCATTCTTCTTTTTACCTGTTTAAGATCTAAGTCATATATAAGAAATTGCAATAGTCTTTGTAGTTACAAATGCTTTGTCTTTTGCTTGAGAACACCCAGAAGTAATTGCTGGACCACTATGAGAGACAGGATGTTGGACTAGAGGGGCTGTGATTGGATCCAGCAGGACTCCTCTGATGTTCTTAAGGCAGGTTCTTCAGAATTTGCATTACATAGTTGCTGTTGGTTATAACCATAACATTCTTATTCTGCACTGGTTACCCTTTCCACATCATCTTAAATTGTAGTTTATAAAGGGGCACCTTTTAACCTTTAATAACTTTACTGCTTTTTCCTGATACGCGGTTAACAGTGCAGAATGGATCAAACAACATTCATATACAACACTGAACAATAAATAGTGACCACACTATTTTTTTAAAGGAATAATTTTTCACTCAGTGATAAGTAATCAGTTCAGGATAAAGGCAATTCCACCTTCACTCTCCTCACAATATATCCACTGAACATAACAGAACTTATTTCAGATATGTCAGTCTGAATGGCAGTATGAGGTTCTGTTGTTTCTTATTCTAATCAGTAACACTGTAGAGTGGGCAGGGAAGATGACCTCTGTCCAGAAGTCTTTCTTTCATCTCCTTGAACTTGATTAGACCTAATGTCTTCAATGTCACGTGACTGCTGCTTTGGAAATCATTTTAGAAGATGAAGATATGACTTTAAAATGCACTGAATAGTAATAAGAGCCAAAAATTCAGGAATGAACAAGCCATTATTTTATTATTATTCCAGATGCTTACTGATCAGAGTTTATCTAAAGCTTGATCAGGTAAATCTGGTGGAAAGGACCCACTCAATTCATGGACTACTTTGTGACTTCAGTAGGAAGACAACTTTATGAAGGGCTTCTGAATGAAGACCTTCATAGCAACAAAGGCTGCTGAACAGCAGGAAAGTAGACTGAATCCATTCATCCCCCAGCTTTTACCTACCAAAAATTGATTGACATTTTTAAGAACGTGTGGTTAGGAATATGCAGTATTTCATATCTGCTGCTGTTAGTAGAATAATGAAAATCTCTTTTAAACATTCTACTTTAGCATGCTATTCTATCTAATGTTGCACTAGCAAATCTTTTGTAGATTTACTGGAGAAGTGACAGAATAGTAATTTATGACTTTTTCAGTTTTAACTGAGCAAGTGATAAATTAAATGAGACTATATTTTAAATCATTTTCTGTAGACCCACCATGGTTTGTCATGGTTTAAAGCAATGTCAGATTAATATTTACTGGGCTACTGAACACATTTCAGAATTTTATAAGAATACTTTTATTTTTAAGGTAAGGAGACTTTTAATTGCAGGTCTTGTTTTAAGGAACAAATGAAATAGCATTTGTGCTATGATCAAGAGTATGATTTCATGGCATTTTCATGTGATTCCTTTTAGAAACTTCTGCTCAATTTTAAGACTTATTTTATTGCAGGATTTGTGCACACTGAGATCATATCAAAGGGCACCATAGCTTCATTTTCTTTCAATTGCACTTTGTACTTTTATAATCCCCTGAAGACTAAATCTGATCTGACTCTTAAAATTAAAAAGAAAGTAGAATAACTGTCAAGGGCCATAATTTGATAAAATGAGCAATGAAGTGGCGGGAAAATCCTACATAGATTTATATATCAAGAAGTTTTCAGTGAACTTTGAGGCTACTTAGCTAGCTGGTATTATGTTCTAAATCAAAAAAACAAAAATAAGAATTTGTCTAAGAATAGTTATTTATTATTTTTATTTCTATCCTGCCCTATACCTTAAGGTCTCAGGACAAGCAACAACATTTAAAATCAAACATATATTAAAACCATAATATATATTATGTCAACATCAACTAAATGGTAAAATGCATTCAAGTTTTAATTATGAAAATATAGAGTCATATGGCAGTTTATAGAATAAAACTGGTTTCTTTCTCTGGTACAGCCAGAGAAATTGTGTTAAACATCTATTTCAAGTCATTATCACATCTGACTGCTATTAGTTACACTTGAGTAAATACAGCAGTGGACAGAAATAGCCCAGATCACGACCCACAGAACATATGCTGCTAAAGCGCTGCCTCATATAATAACTTTCCACCTTCGTTACTTGAAGTCCTTAAAGAGCTGCCCCTGCTAGCTATCTGGTACACTTTCATTGTTGCAAGTGTGGTGCCCCAAATAATTCCTGTTTACAAAGATTTGCTTGTGAAGCCCGTCTAGTCCAGCTTTCTGTCGCGCATTGTGGCTCACCAATTGTTCTGGGAATTCTCAAACAGAAGATGGAGGCAAAACCTTCACTTGCTCTCCAGCCTTGTTGCTGGAGAGAACTGTGTATGTATAGTACTGACATGAATTTTAAGTGGTTTTGGAGGGGAAGAAATGTTCTTTTTTAAAAGTAATGAAAAAGGTAATACAGTGCCTGACAAAAGTTCTGTCGCTTATCCATGTTGTTGAAAC
>MTQE01001134.1:40950559-41005989 GCA_014337955.1 Aspidoscelis marmoratus | reverse complement strand
GTTTCAACAACATGGATAAGCGACAGAACTTTTGTCAGGCACTGTATGATCTATGAAATTCTAGCTAATCCCTGTACTTTCTAACCACTAAATTATTCTGTCTCCTTCTTCTGAAATCTAACCTGTGGTAATGGAACTTTTCAGTGGTGGCCTCTCATTTGTGAAATAAAGTACAGTCTGACCCCCGTATCTGCTGAGGATACATTCTGGCTCCAACTGTGATTTCCTGAAACCGTGGATAATCACAAACTGGCCTTACAGTTCTGGGGTCATGCAATCCCAGAACCGGAAGTGCTTTTCTGACCTCTAGAAGGCCTATTTCAGCCTCTGGAGAGCATTGGAATAGCCGTGTGATGCCACTGTACACCTTCTGCCCGCCTTCCATGTGCCCCATTACATTTTGGTACGGGCTCCAGTGGCATCATGCACCCATTTCAAAGCTCTACTGAGGCTGAAATAGGCCATCCGGTTCTGAGTGCTTTTTCCTTATGGTGCCTGGTGGGGGTGGGGCTGATCTGGTAACCATGGTTAACAGAAACCGTGGTTACCGGATTAGTGTATTTGGGGGTCCGACTGTATTCACAGAGCTTTGCCTAGTGGTGAATCTTATTGCTACTCTCCCAGAGATTTTCCTTTTAATGTTTAGAGCTTTATGGTTTATATATTTTCATATGTTTATATCTTGTCCTTTACCCTAAGTTCCCACACTGGCAGCACAACATTCAGAAGGAGTTAGACATTAAAGGCCTGGATATGCCACTCTGCCACGTGATATTTTTGTTTAAACTGTTCTGAATTGCCTTGTTATTTGCAAGGATTAAGATATACTAAAATGGCATGAATTCACAGTTTTCAAACAGCAGTGGCACCAGAAAACATTCCCCATCCTCAATGGAAGCATACTGGTTTTCAGTGATGCATATAGTTTAACTGTATGTGTTAGAGGTTTTTAAAATCTGTTTAGTCATTTAAATTGTTAAGGATTACATTCCTCCCTCTTAAACCATACCTAATTGGTTTATGAAAATTGACCTTATGTTAGAAATCTGTATAATGAAAAGAGTTATTCTATTAATTTAAATAGGAAAAATTCTATCATGTTCCCAAATCAGTTCGTATGTCTAATACCATAACAAAAAGATTGTTTAAGATGATAAAATAGAAGAAATGAAATGAAAGTAAATTATCAAATTAAAGGTTAAAGCTCATATAGGCTATTTCAGATGCCCTCCACATTTTGTAATCCAAACCAAAAGTTTCAGTTCTAATACTCGTTCAGATTTGCTATCATGACCAGACCATGGAAACTCAAAAAACCAATAAGGGCCTGGACAACTGGGTGTTTTTTTTTTAAGAAATCAGATAGGATAACATATAATTAAGGCAGCAGATGACATAAATGAAGGATTGGCTTCCTTAAACCTTTGAAAAATGTGTTTTAGCTGATGAAGTTGTTTCTGTAGTTGTCCTCTGCATCACTGAATTTTATGGCATGAGAGTGGTTCCTGGACAACAGTTTTTAAGTCTTCTGTATTGAGATTTCTTGGTTGACAGCAGTCAGTGAATTTGAGATAAAATCAAATTTTATGTTTCTGAGCAACTAGGATAAAATTGAATTTTATGGGGATGCTATATGTAAAAAAAAAGACTGATGTATTACACCTTTTGTGGTTGTACAGAAAGGGCAATTTCAGCAGGTGAACATGTGTTGAAATTGCTGCCTCTACGTAGCTACTAAAGATATAGCATATTTGTCTTCTTTTGTATATATTACCCTAGCACTATAGTAATTCTGTGGAGTGCAGTTCCACATAGTGTATTTTGTGTGGTCCTTGTAGCCAGTAGACTATTATTATATCTGCAGTACTAGTCATAAGTCCTTTTCTGCATTGGGCCTTATTCTGGATTATATCCTGGAATAGGGATCTGCCATCCATATGGTACAGCCTGCTGTAGTCTGCTCTAGCATATAGATGGCAGAACCCTATTCTAGGGTATAATCTAGGATAAGACCCAGGACAAAAAAGGCATAAGTCCCTATATGAGGATTGCATTATCTTAGAATAACATTTGGGTTTTACTTAGTGAATTCTCAAGTGTAATTCTGGAGTTGCAAGTTGCCAAACCCTTCTGTCTGATATGCTCTCCAGAAGGATTTGTTTTGAGAAACAAATGAAATGTTTTTCACTCCATCTCCCTCTGTCTTTGTGTCCCCGTCCTCTCCTCCAGATGATCTGCATAAGGAATAGCTGGTCAAGACTGCAAGACTTTGCTGAAACACAAAGGTCTCTTGCTCTGAGGTCAGAAAGCCTGGCAGATGTGACCTGCATGGAAGGATTAGTTATCTCCTTCTGTTTTGTTTTTGTTCTTTTTCTTTTTCTGTATGCTTTCAGTTATTGCTATTATGATCTTAAACAGAATTTTATTTTTTTTAAAAAAATAACTTTATATTTTAATGCTGTGTATTTCAAATTTGATATTGTAACCTGCCCTGGGATCTTTGCATGAAGGGAAGACAAAAATATAAATGCAGATTTGATCTTTTATCCATATTTTGAAATTGTTGCCCTTGGAAGCATAAGGCACCTAAAAGAGATAACACACAGCTGTTTTTATTGGGACCGGGGTACACACCACAGTGATGGAGCTACTTTTGCATCGAAAGCCTTATTAGCATTCATGAGGAAAAGGAGTTACTTTGTTTTCCAACTTGTAAGACTCACTTTAAAAAAATTCCTAAAATCACCTTGCATTCTATTTTTCATTTCTTTTACAACAGTAGTGCTTGCCAGATTGAAGGTACATCTTACATAGTTGGAAATACAATAGTTCAAATTTTGTCATGTCAGTTCAAAGATTAGCTGAGCCAAAGGATCAGTGATAGGTGTCTTGATGGATCAGTGTGGTTTGGATCTTCTAGTCCCAAAGCCTCTAGTATCCCTTAAATGCCCTGTTTAGTGACTTCACGTTTTTGTCACCAGTAGAATACAGAAAAAGTCAATGGTGCTGCATCCTAACCCAATGGGTGCCATTGAAATGAGCTTGCAGCCCAAATACATTGTATAATAAAAATGAAATTATTAATATATAGCACTCACAAAAACCATTCTCAATCACTGATCATTGTCAATCGTTTTGTTGCTTTAGATATTATTTCTACTTAAATTATAATTGATTATACTTGCATTTGTTTATTTGGGTTTCTGTGTATGCTATTGCTGTTTTTATTATAGTCACCCTTTTTAGTGGCTTAGTGCCTTAATGTTTTCCAGTCCTCTGATAATATGGGGTGGGGGGAGGCTGGAATCCTTACATGTTTTTAAATGCACTGGATTTTTTCCTTTCTTGTATTCCCTGTTGTGGCTGTTCCTTTTATAAAGCAGGGGTTGTTGTAACAAGCTGTTGGATATTTACTTAGGATATTTGAAGTTTTTCTTTTGAAAGGTGAATAAATGTAACCTACTGTGTAATCCTTTCTTCCCTCAGATCTCTCGTGGATAAGCTGTAAAAGAGATAAACAACCATGGAGGAGGAATATACAAACTACCTTGTTTCTGTTTCTAAAAAGCTGTTGCTTGAATATGGACAAACTGCTGATCAAAATGATGTAAAGAGGCTGAGGGATCTTGTTCTGGTTAAGCTGCATGCACAGTTTTTAAAAGATTTACACGAAATTCAGTATTGTATTTCTCTTAAAATATGTGATTTGTCTGGTAATTTCCTTACAAATATTGATGAACTTGAATATTGTATTAATTTAATTAAACTGGATCTCCATAGCAATCAGGTGAGCAATAGCTGGAAAATCAATCTAACATAAATGTACATTGGTAAAATATAATGATTTATATAATTTTAGGTCATTTGTACACAGAGGTGTTTTCATGATCATTCTTTGATAGTAATGGTGTGTGTGTCTGATATGGTTAAAATCAAGGTACAAATATTCCAAGTTTGGCAAAATGCCCTGGTTGTTAACAGTCATCATTGTGGTTTGGTTACTGAAAACTGTCATGTAGTACTTTATGCCAGGTATGATTTAGCATAACAGTCTAAGTCAGTGATGCCTTGGGCTGTGGGCACACCACTTTTGTAGAGAAAGCAAAGTGACCAGTAATTTTCTTTCCACATTGGCAGTGATCACACCTGGCTGAACTAGGTCGTCCCTTTAAGAAACTGAACTGAAGCTGTCCTGATCCTGTTCACACCCAATCCGCAATAATCAGTCCTCAGACCATCCTCAATAGAAGCTGCTATGCTCACATGTTTATGTTCTCCCCGAGTCTCCTTTACACGACTCTTTAGTTCTCCACCCTTATTGATTACATCAACACCACCTGCATTCCAACAGGATAAAGTTCAATAGTGGCAATGGGGTGTGTTTGGAGTTGTGTAGTGCTGATGGCAAACTCGATGCTAACACAGGGTACTGTTGGGGTGAGGGGGCTGTGTCTCCAGATGGATGCAGCTGAGGCCTATCCCAACCAGTATGCATCTCCACTTCCACAGCCATTCCGGTAGAAAAAGGAGAAGCTATAATCTGCCCTTTTCTTTCAAGCTGCTAAAGCATTTCACTTCTCAGTCCCTTTCACTGCAATGAAACCTTGTTTTCCTTGTACACTGCTGAAGGAAAACAGAAGCTACATCGTCCTTAGTGTATCAATCCTACTCTTGTTCCATGCTTTCCCTCTCTACCTCCCAACAGTGATTTTCTGGCCATTTATTTTTTAAATCCTTCCCTGTTTTTAGGAAAAATGCATGATCAGTTTAGCACAAAATAGATTTATACTTTTAAAAAAATGATGGTCAAAGTCCGCAAGCATGCAGTCGGAACAAAGGAGAATCGGAGGAGGGCAGGATGGGAGAGGGGACCATCCTAGGCATGGTGACAAGCAAAGTGCTCGGCAAGCAAAGAAGAAACTACCCCTGTGATCACAGCTTTCTGGCAAGCCTCCCCTCCCTCACAAATATGAACCTCCAGGGAGTTCAGCAGAAGTGGAAAGGGATGCAAGGAAGGGGGATCATGTGTGTGTCACCCAGAGCCAGGCATTGGGCAGGAGGGGAGGCTGTAACCACCCAGGGTGGTTCAGCCCCCTCTACCCTTATTCCAGGCTCACACAGGGCAACTGAAAACAGACTGGCTCCTCAGGACAGTTTGAGTCCCCTGTAAAAGTGGACTCCGGAGAAGCTGGCTTTCTATCCCAAAGGTGAATTTTCTGAGTTATTTTAACAAAGAAAGAAAACAGCCTATCACTTTGCTGATGTATTCTCTCATGCTGAAAGTGGACTGAAGCTGGATTAAATCTTAAGTGTGACCAGAGCCTTGGACAATTCATTTACGTTAATGAAAAACTAGAAAGTTTTCAGAATGATTTATGCCTTTGAGACAGTATTGTTTAGGCTGTTATGCTGAACCACCCTTCATACAAGTCTGGGTAAGCTATACAAGTCAATGCAGAACTGCTCAGATTAGCCACCAGGTGGCAGTGACAGCTTATAGTTTTAAGGGCAGATCCACATGTGTGATTGCCCACCCTTAAAGTTTTGAGTTACCATTGCTAGAGGGCATCCAGGGTCCAGGTGTTCTGACTAGCTATGCACATCATTGGATAGAGACTATAGGATCAGCCAATGAAAGAACTGCACAAGGGATGAAAAGTTAATCCCTGTAAGTCAGTGGATGGGGAAAAAATCCTTTGACAGCTAATGTATATCAGTGAACTGAAGTACTAGAATTAGCTGGTGAAAGAACTACATGAGAAGAGGAATAGTCCACTCAGTGGGCTTTATCAGTATCTAGGCTACTTCACTTCCCCTTGATCAAGGCTACCATTCCTTTGTCAGATATCGGAAGTGGTCTCAAGCCATATCACAGCCAGAATTCTTTTGACACAGATTAACAGTCACTGTTCAAAGCAGATGAATATATATATTTTTTTTACTTTTACTAAATTCTGAAGTGCTCCAAACAAGTTCCTAAGATTCCTTACATATTGATCCTTCTTTTAGTGCCAAATGGAAGATGTCCAACTTGCCAATATTAAGTCAGTGGGCCAGTTTACTTATACAAGTCAGTTACTTATGAAAGGTAATGGTGTCAGAGGAACTTGACTGCTCATGCTTATCACCAGTTAGAAGTTCTTGAGATTGACAGTAGAGGATCAAAGGAAAAGTTGATTAGTCAACTCAGATCATGCCAATGGACAGAAGAATACTTAAGAGGAGTTTAAAGTGTATCCTAGCTACTTGTGCATATAGTCAGATAAAAGCTCTGAGGCCAGTCTGTAAAAGAACTGCATTAAAAGGGGTGGGGTTAACTCAAACCAAGCCAATTAACAGAAAAACTCCACTCAGGCTGCCTATCAAGTCTATCCATTCATGTTTTTGGACAAATACAGTAGGCAGTATACAAATAACCAAGGCAATATGCATATTGCCAACAGTGCCTGAGTGAACTCATCCTATGTAGAACTGTATCACACAAAGGTTGTGCAAGGGAGAGAAATGCAGTGTTGATTTTTTTCTTTTTACTAGATTCATAAAATTTTAAACCTAAAGTAGGTAAAGAACAGTGTGTAAATTGGCCTTGTATTACATTTTGAATCATTGATTGTTATAGACCAGAAAATATACAAGTTGTTTACCTTTCTTTTAATTCAACACGTATAGCTGGGTTATGTTGGCTTGCTACTATAACATGCTCGATTGGATTACTCCACTGAAGTGACTGGGCAATCACTTCAGTGGAGGAGTAATCCAATCGAGCATGTTCATGCCCATGCATAAAGAATGTATAGAGATAACTTGGAGATGAAAGATGTTGTTGCTGATGCATGTGTCAGAACACAGAGAATCTAATTTTATTTCTTATGCTCATATATGATATGAATGTTTGGCTTGAGAATTTCTTAAAATTTTCGTGTAAAATATTAAATGAAGTCATTGTATTAAATATAATGGTAGAGAAATTGAGCTTCTCAGGTGTGCTCAGTAAATTGGGACTTGGATAATATCAATATTCTGGGTGCTGGTGGCATAACAACATGTGTTTGTGCTCTTCCAGCCAATGGTAAGCCAGTAATTCTGGCCGACTGCAGGAGTTGCTGGAGCAATGGCCAGGGTGAATTAAATGAGATCTATGGCTGTTTCTATATAGGCTATTATTCTGGCCCACGAAGGAGTCCAGGAGGTTGCCTTCTGCAGACTGGAAGCTCTGCCTTTCTTTAATACTCTTTGTCCAGACCAGATGAAGCTATGGACCAGTCCTGAATTAGGCCTCTACAGCTGGACAATCATCTGTATCCTGGACCATGAAGGGTATATAGATTGTGCACCCTTTGTTATCTAGGGCACTGGCCTGGCTCATTTTTGGTAGGGCTGCAGAAGTGGGTGTGCCATGGAAAAGAACCAAACAAAATGCTGAAGGTCAGTAACTTTCTTTCCTGGCCTTTGAAGTCTGGAGTTGGCCTTTGAAGTCTGCCACCTGAGGGCTGGATTACCTAGCATGGGCTCGCAGAATGCAGGACAGGCTGTGCCATGCAGAAGCTGCCTGTGATTGTGGTTCAGATTCAACCTTTTCACTGTTTGAGGAACTACATTGAATATTTAGCACTATTATGTCCCAAATGTGTTCTCTTTTCTCCCTTCCAAACTCTGTTTCAGCTAGAAGAGCTTCCAGGACCAATGTTTTGGGCAAATAAGACAAAACTACTGCTACTATATCTTCATAACAATGGACTTTCAGCACTGGAAAATGTGCATTCATTATCTTTCTGCTCCAGCCTGATTGCACTTACCTTGTTCAGTACTCCATTGAGCCTTAAAATAGCCTATAGGCATATTGTTGTTAACAGCATTGTTTCACTGAAGGCGTTGGACTACTACGTTATATCTGATGAAGAGATAGTAGAGGATTGGAGGCTTCCTGAAAAATATAAACCTTTTAATCCTTGTTTTTTTGTGGATTTCTGCCCTCTTTCTATAAAGGTAAACTAATTTAAAAATAAATAAGCAAACAAACAAAAACATATGCTATTTGACATTTAAAAAAACTTTTTTGCATGACACCTCTCATATTATTTCATTCTAAATGATGTGTAGATACAGAAATATTTATATTAAAAAGCCTTAATTAAGAAAAAAGCATGCTACTTTCACCTAAAATGATCAGTGGAGTGAAGATGGTTCTTTCTTGACATGTAAGAACATAAAATGAGCCCTGCTGGATCTGGTCATAGCCTACCTCACACAGTGGACCATCAATTGCTTCTGGGCAATTTCAAGCAGAAGACAAAGGCAAAACCTTTACCTACTCTCAACTCCCTCCAACTGTACCCTATCTCTTCAACCTGGAGACAGTACCTATTCCAGACTGGTTGATGGCATTGTCTCTCCTGATAGTAAATTCCATAGAGCATTTTTTTAAAATTTCATTTGTACTCCACTCTTCACCTGAAGATCCTTGGGAAAAGAACATAGAATAAAGTATAAGCCTTCTACCCTCTGCCTCCCACCTTGACAGGGCTATATTCAGAGCCAACCTGCATCAAAGGCCTGGGGTGAAGAGAGATATTTTAAGTAGCTGCCAAAAACCATATAAAGTTGGTCCCTGGCATGCCTCCACTGGGAGGATAGTGGAACTACAAGAAGGCCCTTATTTTGTAATCTTAAAGCACATGAAGGTTACCAGAGCACCAAGCACTCTTGAGTATTCAAATAGTAACTTTTAAAAAACATGCTCTTGATTTGTATTTTTAATATTCAGTTCTATCTAAATTTTAATTTTTATGATGCAAGATACAATAAAATGATAAATCATTGAAGCGTGTGTTCCCTGACCTTCCAGCGACTGCAGGGGTGGCTTGAAGCTTTGTTATAGTGTGTGATGAGGCCATTGTTGTTTGCCATCCAGAAAGTACATGGGTTTGTCTATGATTTTTAGGAGTGGCAGAGGCTAGTTGGAAGTTCCAAGCATGCTACAAAGTGATGATACAATTGTGTGACATGATAATATGACAGTTTCAGGGCTATCACAAAAATCAGTCTTTGTTACTGTAAAACCAAGTGGATCCAGGCACTGTGTTGAGGCTAACTGTCTAAATTCCATCAGATGGTAGTAATCAGTAGTGTTTGTTGTTTGAACTGTCACAGGACCTGGCAAACATTATTGATAAGAATTAGAGGGACGCTTATTGTACTGAGGGCGAAATAACAGTATTCCAAATGCTTTGACATTTTGATTTGGAAAAGGAATTTAAATAGGTTCAGTTAATTTGCTGTTGACAACTGTTGTATAGTTTTTCCTTTGCTGAGGAAAAAAAGTTTGGAAAAAAGAAAATGTCAAAGTCTCAGTTATTCTTGGCCTGACCATTCCCTGGGCCAATTTAAAACTTCTTTCTGAGGAGATATTTGAAGATATATATAGATATCTCCTTTGGTCTGGAGACTAGCACTTCTGTGTTTCATTGTTTCTGGATGCATTGCCCACATTTCCAAGTAGAGTGTAAAACTTTGATGAGATTGATAGGCCTTCGAGAAGTTCTGGGATTCTCGGTCAATGCGTTCCTGGGGATGAGGCTTGGACTTAGTATCTGGGTCCACATACAGTCCCCCCATGGATTGTGCCATTAGCTATGCCATAATGACCGATCCACTTCCTTCATTAGTTGCTGCACAGTTACCATATGAACTTAAACTAAGATGAAGTCCAGTTGAAAATTACAAGTATTTTTTTTTGCTTTCATTGAGCCAGAAGTTCATTTGAAAGATATTGTAGTCCCTGTTGAGATGCTGCCTTAATTAGTATTCATTCTGTAAGGTTCAGAGCTTTCACTATAATAGCACCTCCCATATTGTATCCTGTCCCTTGTCCACTTCTGTAGTAACTGCAGGTGAAAGTAGAGATACTTAAAATATGATAGATATCGTCTCATAAATAGAAATAAATTATAATTTAATAATTATTAAATTATACCAAGGATATGAAAAAATATCCACAAGGGAAGTCTGCTTCCATGCTAAATGGAAAAGGAAGAAGGAAATACATTATTTTTGTGAACCAGTTAAGGAGGCTTGAATTTAGTAATATGCTTTTTAAGGAGAATATACTGAGGCCAGTAACTGACCATGCCCAAATGACCATGTTGCTTCCAAATGTATAATTAGAGGAGGGCATGTATAAGTGAACTCAATTTTAATGCACTTAATAGTACATTCTCATTTGTGTGTGTGTTTTATAGGAAACAACATTTCAAAAAGAAATGAAAATGGTAAGAGAGATAATTTCTAAGATCAATTATGTTCTGTCTCATCATTCACCAGTCCTGATTATTCAGAAATGGATAAGAGGATATTTAATTAGAAAAATATTGTGGTAAGTATGTTTTTAGTTAACTTTAATCATGAGATGTTTTCATGCACAGCAAAATATCTAATTTAAGCTGCCTTGTCAACCATATTATGGTACACGTATAAATATGTCTATAAACTCGGGGGAAAATGTTACAAGCTTTCTTAAGATGAGTGTTTTAGGCATAACACATTAATAGTTCATTTATAAAATAATGTATCTGGGCGAACCATAAGTGACTTTTGTAAGAACGGTTCATAATGGAAGAGGACAGTTGCTAGTTCATTGTAGGGTTATGTTTTACTTCGTTTTTTTCAGCCTATGTTCAATTAATGTCTATAGTACTAAAGGATCAATTGATATGAATAGACCTGAATTATGGACCTTAATCTTCATTTATCCATGATCTTACTATTTGGATTGTCATTTATAATGTCTGTGTATTTATTTCATTTTTAAGGTATGTGATCTGCTAAAATGAATCCCCTTTTCCCATTTCCTTGATCATAAACCATGAGTTAGTATTGAAGCTGAACATTTTGGTTTGGATAACAAAATGTGAAGGCATCTAGTCAAGTCCATATTTTTAATTTGATAATTAACTTTTATTTTAAATGCAATATTGCTATTAGTTTGCTGTTCTCTTTTTAAAATGTTAAATAACATAAAAAGCTATCAGGCATTTATTATTGGAGCCTGGAACATATAAATTTTCCTGTTTAAATTAATGGAATAACTCAGTTGTACTGCTTGTTTGCTTTGCCTTTTTTCCCCAGAAGGTCAGTTTTTGGGAACCAATTAGTTTTGAATAATGGGCAGAGAGTGTTCTGTATATCTGTTTGTTGTCTCATTAAAAATCTGCTGCCATTTCACTTCTAAATTTCTTTTAGTTGTCTGTTTTTGATATAAGGTTTTAATTGGTAACAGTATATGAGTAAAAAAGCAGTATAAGAAACTATTTCAGGTCCTTCTGGACTTAAATATTTTATTTAATTGAAGAAATCCTCATAAAAGGTTAAAGTACTCAAAAGTATTTTAGTAAATGTGTTTTACAACAATGTCATTTGAAGTTGTTCGAGGCCCCTTTTACAAAATGTGCCCCACTGAAATGCAGAACATAAGTTGATTTAACTTCTTCAGGGAGAAACATCCAGGTAACATATAGGGCACCTTTGTTTTTTGTTAAGGCGGCCCAATTTAGGAAATTATTCATTGAGTCGAATGGGGTTCCTTGTAAGGGTGATGGGGACAAATAATGGGTACTTAATGGGTACTTTTAGTGACAGTGGAAAAACACCCATGGTCACATGTTTACCATAAATCAGACCGGCAAAGGATTTCAATACCAAAACGATTGCTTTCAGCTCTAACCAATTAATATGGTGCTTTAGGTCTTGTGAATCCCACATCCCTTGGGTGCTGTGAGAGAGGTAAGTACCCCCTCAACCAAATATATTGTAGCCTCTACCGGCCTAACAATCGGTACTCCCTTACTGATGTAAGCAGTGTCCGCCCAAAGGACCAAGGATTCATGCACTTCCTGTGATAACAGGATGTCACAGTTTGTGCCCTCAGCAATCTCCTTAGTATAAGGCCTAAGGAGTTGCTGAAGTGGACAAGCGTGAAACCTTGCCCACAGATGCAGTTCAGTAACTGAAATCATCTTATCCAAGAGTGGTGTCAATAAAGAGGAACATTCATGCCCGAAACCTTTTGGGCCAGCTGCAAAAGACTAAGGATACGATCATCCGATGGTCTAATTCTGAATATAACAGTGTCAATAAGAGCGCCTAAATGAACCAAGTGCTGACACGGAATCAAGGAACTTTTCTCATAGTTAATGACAAACCCAAGTTCAGTCAAGAAGCTAATGGTCTTTCACGCTGCCCAAAGTGTTTCCTGATGAGATGTACCTGCAACTAGCAGATCATCCAGAAAGGGGTAAATTCTAACGCCCTGTAACCTTAATTTTTCTATGAGACACACTAACACCTTAGAAAACACCCTAGGGCTTTGGTTCAATCTGAAGGGAAGGGCACGGTATTGGAAGTGCTTGTCCCCGACTGGAAGCACAGGTACTTTCTAGAATCTTTGTGGACAGGTATATGTAAAAATGTGTGCATTAAATCAATAGAAACGATGTGCATATGTTCTTCTAACTGCACTATTATTGCTGTCAAACCTTCCATTTTATAGTATTTAGTACACAGGTTGTTAGCCACCCGGAGACCCTTGGGTATGGGGCAGGAAATAAATAAATAAATAAATAAATAAATAAATAAATAAATAAATAAATAAATAAATAAATAAATAAATAAATGTCAATTTTGGAATATGAAAAACTTTGAAGACTTTAGGCCCTTCATGAGAGCTTACTTCATCTAATTATCACAAACTTTTAGTGTTCTGATTTTTATAACCTCTAATGATGATACCGTCATTCAGAGGCTTGAATGGCTGTGATTTTAGGTGCAATGAAGCATATATAGTTTACTGCAAACAGATTATAAATACATAGGACGTCATCAAAGGCAAGCAAATATAGAATTTTTAGCTAATATTTGATACTGTCACAATGACTATAAAAATAAAGATTATTCTATTCTATTCAAATAAAGAATTAATCAGCACTGATGTATCACAGCTAAAACATAGATCAATATATGCACAAAAATAATTGCTAATTTAAACAAATTTGTAAGAGCTGATTAATTACATTTGATAATATTCTAGAAATTATTGGTAACAGCACTGATTTTGTTCTTTTATATATTTATTTTAGTTTTTCATTGAATTGTATTTTTATCCTATCTTATGCCAGAAAGGTGAGTTACAACAATAAAAACAATAACAGTGCCTGAGAGTTGAAAAGGGAAGCTATTTTCTCAGCCAGAGTCCAGAATAAATAGGGTATAACCTGCATATGGGATTTTATAGTACATATTTTGTATCTGATTATTCCGCTATGGATCCTATTGATATAGAACTGAAATGATGGATAGTGTACTAAACTGAAGGCTTCCTCTCTGTTTCAAGAAAAAAACACGCATTCATGAAAAGAAAAATGTTGGGCATTGGATTTCTTGGAAGGAAAAGCATATTCTCTGTAAATGTTTTGTGGGCTTTGAGATGGTTGCGTCCCATAACAAAAATTCTTATTATTGGCTAGAATTTTAATGCTTCCAGTACTATCTAATCATCCAAGACTATGTGTTCGCTCATTCACATGTGCACATACACAGAGACAGCGGATTGCCTGGTTAGGCAACTTTTTCTTTTAATTCTTATTGTTTTTTTAATTCTGATGCTTGAAACTCAGGTGGAGGTTGTAGCCAAGAGTGCCTATTTCCAACTACAGCTGGTTTGACAGCTAAGGTCCCTTCTGGAGATGTTTTGGTTACAATTATTCAAGCTCTGGTAACTTCCAGACTAGACCAGTAGTTCTTAATCTAGGGTCCACAAAGACCTCCCAGGGGGTCCATGTTAGACCAGCAGTGGTGGTGGGTGGGGGACACAAGGCAGAGTGAGTGAGGGATGAGAGGTGGGGTCCACAGCAACAAGTGGCTCCCCAGCCAACATTGGCTGCACAATGATCAGCTGACCTGCTCAACAAGAAAACTCTACAAATGCTCACTTATATGTGCACACATGCAGAAAGAGACATGTATGTGCATGCAGCTAGCTTATCACCCAGTGGGCATTATTTTTTGATTTCCTCTCTTGAATCTTCACATTTAGAACTCCACATTTGGACTCAATGACCCTGGAGGTCCCTTCCAGCTCTATGATAAAAGATGCCTAGCCAAGGATGGAGATAGAAGGCTTCTCCATTACTATAAAACTAATCTTTATGAGATTTACCTGTGTATTTTAGAAGTGGCAGTGCTATGGGCAAGCTCTTGAATGTCTCAGTTGGCCAAAACCATTGTCATATTGCCACAACTTTTGTTTCACTTTGCTCTCCCTATGAGCTCCAAAAACATATACTCCAAAAAAGAAAAAAAATAAGCACACAGTTATTTATGATGTTTTTGAATAAGTGTGCAGTCCTTTTAGGATTTGTAATAATGAGTTGTTTTTGCAGGGTATCTTTAGATTAAAATTGGAAAATTGTATGTGCTCTATTTAGTAACCCTATTTTAGTTGGATTCTCTTTTATGCTGTAAAGTACACTGATATTAATGATGAGGAAAAACGTGAATGGTAAAAGCTTGTGAACTTACTGTGGCAGGTATACATGCCAGGATAAAGAGAATACCTTACTACGATACTATTTCAGATGCTGAAATTTGCTTTGGTATTTTCAGTTTGACATCTTACAAGTATATTCTTCATGGTGTTCTGCATTCATGCAGTGGGTGAACTGCACCCCACACCAGATGATGTTAAATTCATGCTTAGCATCACAGTTTCTAAGATAGAAAGCACTGACTTGTGCCTTTGTATTATTTGTACACAGATGGTGTTCTGTGAAGCATTCAGTAAGCAAGAAACCACATCTGTCAAAAATTCTCCATTGATTTCAGCATCTTCTACTGAGTAGTAATAGAAAGGTTGTCAGTTTAAATCAATGAATGTCATACATAGTTGAACTGACCGGTCATTTGTATGGAATGGGACAGTCGACATAGTTCAAGAGTTCCATGTCATGCTTTTGATCTGTTCAGGAGTAGTCTCTGGACAAATCAAGAAGGTGAACCATCATGTCCACAGTAAGAGTATATTCACGGGTATTCTCAATTCCCTTCCTAGTTTTCAGTCACATCCTCACATTCCACAGGTTGGAACTCTATTTGAATGAAGGAGAAGTAATGGCAGCAGTCTAACGGCCTCATAAGAACACCGGCAGTTGCCGTGGGAGTTCAGAAATTTCCTAAGCAGGGACTGACCATTCCCTTTCACCCCTCAACCCTTGGAAAAAGCTATTCTCTGTGAAGTTGCAGATTTGCAGAATTCTATTGCTACATATGCAAATAAGTAAATCTCATGAATGCAGATATTATAAATTGGCAGGGATGGCAGTGCTAAATCAAATTATTTGTCGCTCTAATTAAATATTGTCTACACAGACAGCAGTTCTCAAGAGTCTCAGGTAAGGGTATCTCTAATGGTTGGCTCTGGGATCATTTGCATGGAAAGCTTGAAAGCTGACATGGAGAATGGGATGAAGAAGCAATAATGGCCATCCTGTAGTAGAGAAACAAGCATGATCAAAGTTAAACCAAAGTTTCCATACTTAGTAATGTGAAATTTGTCCTGTGGCAGTGCAGTGCTACTGTATACAAAATGTTTCCATTGAGAGAACACATAGGAAACAAATAGGTTCTACTCATGAGCTAGGAATTTGATCTTCCCTAATAGATGTCCTACGGCTTTTTAACAGCCACAGTTCTTAGTCTCCTGCCCCTGATCACGTTTTGAGCACATAGGCAGGAAGTTAATAAATATTATTAAAATATACAACCTGTTCTCACAGGAATAATGTCTCCCAATGGTAAAGAACACTGATATATCAATGAAAAATGATCAGATAATTACATGCAAAAGATACTTTTTGACTGTAAATCTTCTGGCTGCAATTATTCAAGCATTAACGGTTCATACCTAAAATTTCAAGTTTCCAAATTCAGAATTCTCATATAAAGGGGATGCAGTATTCAAATGCCAGAAGAAACAGTGGACTTTTCCACATCTATGACTGTTTATTGTTTTGCACGGCTCAGCCAAACGTGTTTCGACAAGAGATGTCTTCCTTGGTGGGAAACTCTGGCATAAATTAATAATAAATAAATCCCACTGGGATAACGATCACATTGAGAAGCATTTACACCTAAAAATCAGTCCAGTAATAGTCCCATTAGGGAGTAATTCTTGCTACCCTACCATTCAGTACTGGAAGGATGCTTATCTTTGCTTCACTGACCACAGCTAGGCTTTTATCTGTGTAGAGCATACTAGAATATGGAACACATTAAGGCTAATGGGCATGCTTGGACATCTGATGATTTCTCATCTGTAAAATCCTTACATTGACTAAGAAATGCCAATAAAACTGAATATGGTAGACAGAGTGGTGCAGAGTAGAAGGGCTACAACAAGGACACATATTATCCTAGTATCTGACTTATTCAGCGTATGCCTCATAAGAATGATGAAACTGGTGGAGGTGACAGCTGGAACCGAAACCAGAGTTTGAAACATTAATGCTTCGAATTCACTTTGTGAGCTGAATCTGAAGAAGCCTAATGAGAATACATTATGAAAGTAAAAACAGAAAGAACAAAATCTGGCTTAATACTGTACTAACAAGACCAAGGAAGTCATGTCCTCCTACATATTTGGTAAATTTGCAGTTGACTGTGAAGAAGTGGAGTTAATATTTGTTGTTTTAGTTTCCAAAGATGGACAGTGTGTTGTAGAGTTAAGGAGAAAAATAGGGAAGAGGCAATGGCACCTTTGACAAAACATTTCATTGACCACAGAATAATTGAAGCATTTTTTTTACCTCTGTGATAAAAAAATCAAATAAAACCTTAAGCAATAGTCATCAAGGAGAAAATGAAATTCAGTGTGAGGACTAGGAAAAAACAATTCTGCTTAAAAAGAAAGAGGGAAAACTAGAAGGGGAAGCCAAAAAATCAATAGATGGATGGGATCAATACAAACATTGCATGGTACTTTTGAACCATGCCAAATGTGTGCTGAAATCATAAGATCTGGACTGCAGTGTGTTCCCTGTGAGGCACAACCTCACATCTGCCCCACTTCTGAAGATGAATACATGTCCAGGAGAGTTCCACCCCAAAGAGGTCTGGTTTGGTTCTGTTCCTGCAGGTACTATGCTGCTACATATTTAGTACCTGTTCCTGCAGGTACTATGCAAATAGGCAACAGCAGCAGGAATGGGCCTCACAGTGCTCTAGATCCTTATAATATTTGGCTGGGGTCAAAAATATCCCACTTCCAGAGCTTTTTCTGGGCATGCTGTTCAACTCCCCATAGCCTGGAGCTGGGGAACTTGCATTTCTGAGTTCCAAAAGTAGTTTGGGCGGTGGCCATTGCTACACTCCATAATGCCTTGCGCTGTTCCTGTTGTGATTGTTAGGTAACGGAATTTACAAGTGTGCTTTGTGGAAGCTGCCAACAATTTCTTATGACGGTAGCTCAAAATGGTGAATATCTTTCCGTTCTTTTTTTTTTTTAAAGGAGAATAGTTCCGGTCCCATGCAGAATTGAGATAGTGTGTTTTTGGAATTATCAATCTATCTCTATCTACATATTTTATTGCTTAAAGGAAAACTGAATGTTGACAGCCATCTTTGTTTAGATACATCTGTTTGACTTGAAAAATGAAAAGTACTTGAAGGATAATCTTGTCAAGCTATTACTCTGATGAAGAGTGACAGACTCTATCATTTTGGCAGATAGGTCAAGTTTTCTTTAGGGAAAATAACAATTTCCTTTTTTTTTTTTTACTAATAAAAAGGCTGCAGAATGTACTCTTACTGAGCTGAATGCATTTTGAAGAGATACTGTACTGAATTTGAAATACAAATACATGCCTTTACATGTTGACTCCATGGTGTCCATCTACAGCAACCTGTATTTTGCCAGAAAGTTTAATAAGAATATAATCAGGATCATTCTTTTTGTCAGCTGTGATACTGTGGGAATGTTATCATTTTGCAGGCATATATGAAAGCACAAGTGAATTAATATTTATCACATATAAACGGGATGCCTATAAGCTGCATTAATCTGCTAAAATTAGCTTTCTAGAAGTGTTTTTTTATCTATTAAAGCCTTCCTGCAGAAGATTCTGAAAATAGTGTTAGATTATTATGAACTTCCAGGTAACTTCTCTTCCCATGAGGAGTGCTGTTAGGAAAACCAAACCTTTGGCCTACGTGAATAATTGGAGAAATATTATGTAATTATGGAACTACTAAAGTAATTTTACATTTTGACAGGACAAAATTTTGAATTATCAGCGATGGTTATAGCTGTGTTGCTAGTATATGTGTTATGGATTTTAAAAATCAAACCAGCCTTTTTTAAAAAAGTCTCTGGGACATAGGCATCTGATCATTGGCAGACAATCTTTAAAAAGTGAGGAAAACTTCCCTTTTTATATTTGTTGTAAAGAATATGACATCAGTGGCACAAGCTCTGGTTTTGTGCTTCTCATTTGTGGAACATACATTGCGTAAGCTGACAATATTCAGCCATAGAAGGAAAAATAAGTGGTAGAATTTTACCTTTGTATATGCTTTTATGATTTGCTAGCTACTTGCCTATTTCTTGGCAGTTTTTGTTTATCATGTCCAAAATTCTGTCAGAGCCAGGCCTATTTGGCCTAGAGTTCCTTGGTTTAGGTTGTTGTTGTTTTTTAGTTACTTTATAGCCTTCTCTTTACCACATATTCTCAAAGTGAGTAATGTAATGAAAAGAAGAAAAGCAGGAACTGATACAGTGAAAATCCTTTGTTAGTTTTTAGCAGGTGTCTTAACTGTGCTAAATTTGTTAATTCAAGGAATGGGAGTAAATGGACTTTCCTCAATGGAAAGTCCACAAATAAAATGGATAGAAGTGAACAGTCCTGAAGATGGACTGAATAAGATTTAGAGCGAAGATGGGATCATGGTCTTAGTGTAACCATTGTCATTAGAACATGTCAGTAACAGCTGGTGTAGGTGGGTTCATGAGGATACTTCTCTTCTTGCTGCAAACTGATTTGGAACCCACACTATGCCAGCAAACCTTCTCAAACCAACTCAAAATAGGTTTTGCCAAAGGAAGATTTGTCTGACCTCTCTGAAAAGCCTATGGATGTACCTCCAGTACACTTTCTGTATGAGTTACAGATCATGAATGGAATAATAAAACCTACATAAGTTGATTTTTAGCACTTATGACTTTGCAGTTTTAAAAGCAGCAATGAAAACTACAGAGAATTAGCATAAGTAAAATATTGAAGCAGTGAGGCAGGGAAACAGGTCAATGGTGCAAATAAAAACTCTTTTCTCTAGCTGAAAATTGGGACTGGGTGATCAATAGACTGGATGTTTGTTGGTGGGTGAAAGAAAGTTCAGGCAAGTGAAAGCAAGTAGGAATATCACTGTTCCGTTTTCCATCTTCCATTCTCTTTATCTGTGGGGTGCCACTGATCTGAAGTTAACTTAATTGTACATTAACTTTAAAAACCTAGGGACTTCAAGGATGATTCATATTAATATTGTATTGAAGAACTTTCTGCTGTCAATATATATGTGTATATGCGTGCAGACACACAAACACCACATAGTTGTATTTGTACCTCACTGTTTTGAATCAAAAGATGGTATATTTCAATGTACATAAAGCATCTGTCATATCTGTCCAATGTCTTTAGAAGTGCCTGTTCCTTTTTTATTCAGGAGGCGCATAAGGCTATGTAATACATCATTTGGCCATCACTGGATTTGGCTACTTTCTTCACATTTCGAGTTTCTGCCATACAGATAGTGAACTATTTCAATTTAGATGCTCAGTTCACAGACCGGACTATATATGAGCTACTCACATATTCTGGAGATATTAGAATATTTTAGTGGTAGAATTTCACCTATAGAGAAATGAGAACAATATCATACAGTGGAGCTAAGGCATTGTTCTTTTCAAGAAGTTTAAGAAACTAAGATCAAAGGAAGTTGACTGTATTTAGTGTAACATCTCTAGTGATCCATTTTCATTAATATCCCCTCTAGGAATCAAGAGTTATCATTCTTGCTGTTTATCTTTCTGTGCTTGCTTCCTCAAATGCCATTGTCTTTTCCTTCATCTAGAGCATTAGAAATGTCAGTTTTCTTTGGTAACATGTCATCAGTGAAATTTCAGCTCTTTGGAATTCAAAAGTACATTAATTTGTGTGTTGATCATTTCACCTTTAAATCTGGTATGTCATCATAGTTTCTGCTAGACAATCACTCTGTAAATGTACTGAGGTAACGTTTAAAGGAGCTTTTAAAAGCATCATCATCTAAGAGTTGTGGAACTGACATGAGATATCAAGGGATAGTGAAAACGTTTGTTTTCTTCTGCCAATGCTGCTGCTTTGTGTGTTCTACAAGATGACTTCTAAAGCTTATGAGGAACAATAAGGCAGCTTTCTGTGACAATTATCCTGATTCTTTTTCGCAGTACTTTTTTTCTCCAGCCTTTCAGAAGGCTTTCCTCCATCCAAACCTTTCCTGAATGAATATGAGGATTCTACGTGGAAAGCCTAAATTTCTAGTGTTGACTTATTTTGAAAGCATCTGCTGCCATGTGTTATTGCAAGTACATTTAGTTTCTTTATCAGGACATTGGCTTTTTTGGGATGTGCACAAATTTTTGTGTGTGTTCACTTTACATCAGAGGGAATTTGAATATTTGTGCAAATAGAGCCACTTCAAATATAGTAGAATTCTGATCTGCTGTGAGTGTTCTTCAATTTCCATTTATATCTGCTTTGAAACCCTGCTGCTTGTTGTGCCTCTGAATCGCCTCTGAATCTGTTTTGAATCTGCTCTGAATCCACTGCAGATATGACTGGGCAACCACTTTGCCACCTCCCCACCTTTGCAAATATAACAAAGCTTTGAACGAATGCACAAAAACATTTGTTTCACATTCAAATGCCAGTCTTTGAATGTAGCCAATATTCAATTTGAATGTGAATGTTCAAATTCGTATGTCTTTGTATGATTTGCCAACCTAAAAAATATTTGTGCGCATCCCACAGGGTTATATTTTGTTCCCTGTCAAGAAAAAAAAAAGTAGAGATCAATGTCTGGTCAGTTTTTGAATCTGGTGCATTACACATTTGTCTTTCACTTGTGGATCAGAGAATAATGAAAATCAGTAACTTTGGGACATATTTTTGGAACCAAATTGCTTTTTGTCATAAGCTCAAACTTTTCCACCACAGCCATATTTGGTCTTGAAACTAAGTACATTGTTCTTTGTGGTACAGTTTCCTTGGCTATTAACTTTAACACTTCACTGTGTAACATGCATGTCCTTACAAAGTGTCTCCCATTTGCTGAAATGTCCCACTCTGACTTTCAGAATGCCTGGCTTGTCAAGATGTATTTTGTTTCCTCTTAAGTTTTCAGAAGTTCTGCAGTGGGAAAACAATTTCCTACCTGCTCACCAAAGTACATTCTTCCCCTTCAATTCAAGTTGAGTAGAGAAGCCTCAACCTAGTCCCCCTTTGATCTGTACACAGTGTCAAAGCTTCAGGTTCCCATGGAAATTTGAAGCTGGTGAATAGATTTGGCACATGTTGTACCGTATTTTCCAGCGTATAAGACGACTGGTCGTATAAGACGACCCCCAACTTTCCAGTTAAAATATAGAGTTTGGGATATACTCACCGTATAAGAAGACAACATCCGGCGTATAAGACGACCCCCGACTTTTGAGAAGATTTTCCTGGGTTAAAAAGTAGTCTTATACGCCAGAAAATACAGTGCTTTAAATATTATCAGTCCCAACTGAGAATATGGTGAAATATATTAGACATACCTTCCCAAACACTACTATTCAAAACACTTCTAGCTGTGTTTTAATATACTTAAGGGCTTCCTGTTTCGGTAAGATTTTTGTGGTCACATTTCAACAATGCTGCAAGAATATTGATGAAGATTTAGCAGTAGAATTAGGATGTACTGTATTATGGAACAGATCTTACTCATGTCTCTATGAGCAGGGACAATTCTGCGATACCATCATGCCATCTACAAACATATCTGTGTTTCTCCTGCCCGGAGCCAGTCTGGGCAAGAAAACAAAAGGCTTTTGTTAGTTTCTTCCTCATTCTGTAGACTGTACAGTCAGAATGTGCTTAGTCTTTCATTTCCTCAACCCAGTAGCCCCAATATCAGGTATAAAGGTTAATGCATCTTCTGGCATGGTCTACACAGCCAAAAGAGTAAGCAAAGCAAAAATAAACCTCTTTCTGTTGTTCTCCTTCAATTATCTATCTCATGCAAACTAATTTTGTGACCCTTTAACTTTTCAAAAACCAACTTGTTTCTATATTATTTACAAACAGAAAAGGAAAATTAAATGAAATATAAGAAATTTTTCATTAATTTTACTTTAGACTGCAAAATGTGCTTTGATAGCATTATCAAAAACAGTAAATAATCACCTTGGAGTCTGTCTTCAGTGTGCTCCATATTGACAATATATTGTGTTTCTGTACTGTTTTTGACCGAAGCACCAAAACCTGAACTAAACAGTCCTTGGATTAAATGAGTTCTCAAGTCCAGTTCAGGGTAGTGATCCTGATTCTTTTGATCTAGCAAACATTTGTATGAAAACAAGAATTAATATCCATACTTAGCCATTTGTATTTCTTCAAAATAAATTTACTAAACATCTCTTCTTTTAAATAGCTTGATACCATTACATGAGGTTCTGAAACATAAACGTTGCATCAGAGATAAAACGAAGTGCAAGGATCTTCAACTGATATCTTCAGTAAGAAATAAGGATGTATCTGTTCATCCCTCAGTTAAGGCAAAAAAACACACTGAAATTAAAAAAGATACATTTGGGATTCAAGTAAGTGTATCATTTTTACATTAACTTAGAATCTGTACTACAGAAGCTGTACTTATAAACAGTAATAATAATTTTATAGGTTGAAAGAAAATTGTGTTAACTCCCGCTTCTCTCAGTTGGCAGTTATTCTATGTTCCATATAACGGTTTTGAATCTATGCTTTTGGATATGGCTAAGATATCCATTCTCATAGGATATATCTGCTAAACTGTGTTTGCACATAAATTTTATCCAGCTTCAGTTTGCTTTCAGAGTAGGAGAAAACATTAGCAAACTGATCAGCTGAGAGGTGGATTTTCTGAGTCCTCTAGCTCTGAAAATGAACCAGATTAAACTGTAAGATGTGAATGCAGTCCTAGAAAAATCAAATGCAAGTGATAGTCTCATGAACCTTGTCATCCTCCTTATACATGTTGGTAAATGGCTATTAAGCCTCCAGAACAATCCACAAACAACTGGATTTGAGACTCCATGAAACACATATCTCTGTCTTCTCTAGATTCAATTTCAATTTTTTTGGGTCCCCGTTCAGTCCACTGCTGTCTCCAGGCTGTCTCTCATGATTCAGACAGGCAATCAATGCAAGGATGGCACTTTGTTCTAAATCTCCTGATAACTGTTGATATGACATGACCATATCAAAGAATCTAAAATGTACAGTGTAAGTGTAATCTTTCCTGATAACTGGCCCCAGCAACTTCATATAGATGCTGATGAGCATTAGGAATAGAGCTGACTCCTGGGCAAATGCATATGTAAATTCCTAAGGTATCAAACAAAACTCCCTAGTACTACTTTCTGGAATCTATCTGGCAGTAGGGACAGCAACCACAATGAAACAGTGTCCCTATTTCCCAGTGTCCAAATCTGCTCCAGCGAGAATTAAATTGACCGTGGTATCAAAAGTTGCTGAGAAGTTGAGGCAAGCCAAAAGGATTTCATTTTCCACGTCTCTCTCCCATCAGTTTACATTACAACACTGTCTGGGCCTAGAATTGTTCTCCATGACATCTTTAAAAAATGGATTCAATCAAAATGTTTATATTGTCTACCTTAAGGTAGCAGTGAAGGGACCTATATAATATTCCATGATAGTTCAGTGTTGAGAAATTTCTGTTGACCTGCACAGAAAGAGCAATAAGTGTTTTACAAACTTCCATTTTAGTGATTGAGGTAATGTTGGATGCAAAAATAAGCAGGACGTATACTCTGTGCGCATTTTTCTCCTTGGCTGATTATCTCTGTCACTTGTTCATTTCATATTATTCACGCGTGTGATACAATTAAATGCATTTTGTTGTATGTGAATTATAAACAGCTTTTTTGCAGAATATGCTGAATTGTGAAATGCAGGGTTTTTTTTTTTTGGTATTTTGTAGGGATTCATTCATTTTAAAATATTAAAATATTTTATACAGTGAAGAAAATGGGACTTTTGAATCCACTAAAAAATAACAAACAAGTATTTTGGCACTGTTTAATAATTTTTATTTTGTTGAATCATACTAATATTGCCAGTCTGTTTGTAAAATCTAGTGAAATGAATTTCAGTATTTTATGTGCCAAAATTACATCACAAAATAAGAGCAAATATTATTAAAGCAATTTGGCTGCAATCTGTATCAGATTGAACATAACAAAATAAAAGCCTTGTTCATCACCAAGAATTGCAATGATATATTTTAAATTGACATGAAATGGGTTAAGCTAGTGTGGGCAACATCTGCTTCAAATTTCTGTGATGGTGGCCTGTGGCTCTAATGTGTAAGCTTTGTATTGCAAATGCACAATTCAGAAACAGGCCCAAACATAACTCTGTGAGGAATAGTGCTTTCCTTGTTTTTAGCAATATCTTTACTTATACATTCTACCATGGAAGACAGCTTTCCATAATTAAAAGTTTGTCCAACTAAAAGGTTCTCTTTTCTCTGTGAAGTGACATATGTTTGAACCACCATGCTTTACTGTGGCTGCCTCCAGACTGCAGAATTAAAATTCACAGCTTAAAGATGCTCCTTAGTGAGAAGGGAAAGTTGATTGTCCTCACAGATGATCAACTTCGCCATTCCCTCATCAGAGGAGTGGGATTTCAGGCTCCATGCGCTGTCACCCCATCACGCGAGGGTTCCTGGAGCCAGTCACATTCCAAGAAGCACATCCAGAGTTTGTGAGTTCCCATTAGTGCTTCTAGTGCTTCTGTGTCCATTGACAGAATACATTACTCCAAGCCAATACTGCTTAGGAAGAGTTATCTCTCCCACATTAAGGAAAATGCACAGCTTGGCTAGAAAGCTCTGATGTGACGACAGGAAATTGTGAGTATAGTGTGATGACACAATAGTCGCATCCCCATGCAAGCAATCTGGTGCGATTTAGGCTTGTTTTTGACACAGCTTTCCATCACCGGTAACACAGGCTGTATATGGATACAGCTGTCCCCATGCAAACTGCGCTAAACCCTGGCACAAGGGAACAGCACCATCTCCTCTCTGCCCCCTTTCTCCTGATTGGAAGCCAGATTGACATCACCCCCACCCCTATGCCACCCACTGCAGCGATTACTGGGAAACACCACCAAATGTCCCATCCTCCCCCCTTAGTGGCACAGAGAAGCTAGGATTGAATGGCAATAATAATTTTTAAAACCAAGCTCTTTGACCAAAACCGCTATGAAATTTAGCAGTTTTACGTACCTATGTATCACCGCAAGAACACACAGGAGCTGCAATTGGGGACAAAAATCAAGCCATGAACAAGCCATCATGCCTGCCTTGGTGATAGGAGAAGGGGGTTGGAATAATTGCCGTGAAAAGGGAGAAAAATAAAGCCATTATCATGCCTGCCTTGGTGATCGGGGAAGGGGGTGGAATACTTGATGTGGACAAAGGAGAAAAATCAAGGCATAATCATGTTGGCCTTGGCGATCAGGGAAGGGTGGTGGTGGAATACTTGTCATGGAAAAGGGAGAAAAATCAAGCCATTAACATGCCTGCCTTGGTGATCAGGGAAGGGGGTGGAAAAGATCGTGGAAGAGCGGGGTAGGAAAGAGTCACGGAAAAAAGTCTCTTGGGTCAGTGAAGGTCATTCGACCCCCCTCATCGTTTCGGCTTTAACACCATTTACTCCCCCAAATCTCAGCAGTTGCAATCTCCAATGCACAGGACAGGAACGGTAAGCACAGGACATGAACCCCCACCTCCCAATAACGTGAGCGCTAATCTCCTCCCCAAATAGCCCAGGACCATCCCCATGCATGGGCTCAGCTCCTAAAACAACACGTTCTCAGCCACCAAACCACGGAGAGAACAGTTTTTTCCAGGACCAAGTTTGGTATGGGTTTGGCATGGGTTTGGGCGATTTGGTCCACAGAAATTGGACCAAATCGATTTTGCATGGGGACGGCCCTTCCCGAATTTGATTTCAATTTGGACCAAAATGTGCATGGAAGCACCCAGAGTGAGTTGTGTTATTTATCCATATATTCCTTATGAAAGCACCTAATTTATAATGAAATGCTGTGCAGTCATCACATGAAAACAATTCCAATAGTTTACATTATAAGGTTCAAAGTGATTCATGTCCTAGAGGAAATAAAGGCAAATATTGTTCATATTGTTTGTACTGAATGCCTGTCATCTTTCATTTCTTTTTCCAGTAACAAAGTGTGCTGTGTACTCAGTAAGTTTTCTGAAACTATGGCCACATATCCACAACACGGAATAATGGTCCTTGCTGGGCCAGAGCACTTGTTTCAGCCAAGGAGGTGTTTTACCTGCCCAGGAGTGCCACTGGCATTTTGATCTTTTGCTCTTTTAGCTCCCACAAGGCCTTTGTTGAATGTATCAGACCAAGAAATTTATTAGGAGCCTCCCTTTCAATAATACGGTCTAAGGGAGGGCATGCCTGGAGCCTCCCTCAAACCATACCAGCATGTGGAAGGGCAGCTCTTAGTATGTTTTTTGGTTCAATATCCCAACACAAATTCCCAAGGCAAAAAACCCAAGTGGAGAACCAAAAACCAGACAAAAAGCATTCTGCCAAAAAATTTAAAAAAGTCATAAACAGAGTAAAATAAGACCCCCTTATAAATATAATTTAAAAAGCAAATATATAAAGAAATAACTGAATTCTAAAGCAGAAAAGCCAATGTAATTACTAAAAGGGTAACAATACCCCACTGAAAAGTATACAAATACTGAATACAATCTAAATCAAATAATATTCCAAACTGCAAAGCAAAAGGCCAGACGCGTTTTGACTACAGTCTTCCTCAGTGGCCTATAAGTATTCAAAAACATTATAAATACACAGCTCACACAGTGTGACTCTGTTCAATTCAGAAATGACAATGCTGTTCTGCTGCTCACAGAGTCCCTTATATATCCAGCTGAACTGGTAAGAGGATTGATCCTGCGGAGACTCGGGAATAAGAATGAAAGAAAAGATCTAAGGGAAAAAACTAGGGTGTTTGCTTTTTTATCATATTTGTAAGAGGGACTTATTTTTCCCTGTTTATGACTTCAATTTTTTTTTGTTGTTGTTGTTATTGGTCCAATATGCCATCCAGTGCAGAAGTGTCCTATATTTCTGTCCATTCTGGGTATCCTGGTGCAGCTATAGATATAAACTAGTGAGTTTTGCCCTTGCCTTCTGCTTGAGATGCCCATACGAAATTGATGGGCCACTCTATGGGACAGGGTGCTTGGCCAGATGGGCTGTGGCCTGATCCAGCAGGGCTCTTATGTTGTTATGAGTTCTGTTTTTGATCTTTGTCACCAGGCTACTTTTTAAAATTATTATTTAATATATAAAACCCAGTTCTTTCAACAGATGATTACTATATTGTGTAATGTTTCACACATAACACTACCTAGTTTGAGGAAGCAATATACAGTAGCCAGTTTTCCAGGGCAAATATCCACATCAGTCCAATTAAGAGATTAATTTAAGAAGCTATGGACTTTAATGAAAATTAATCTTCTCTTCCGACCACAAACTGCATTGAGAGATTAGTCACAGCGTACGAACATGTACGTTCATAAGCAAAGGGCTTCAGTTTAGTCAGCAGTCCAGTATAGTCATTTTAAAATGCCCTAAGAACAGCATATGCTTCTGCTCAAAGTGAAGAGCTCTGCTTGTTTGCAGAGATAAAGCTAAGGTGCCCTTGTCATATACAAACTGCAGAGAAATGCATCTTGGTGTAACAGATGATGAGTGAAAAGATTGTTTAGTTTAAAAGCTGGAATTTATTCAAGGAGCATAGAGGTGTGAGGATGGAACAAGTATTCACTCATCCATGCAAACACTGATGTTGCCTAGAGAAACAAATAATTCCTCTAGAAAGAATAAAGCTGCAGAAAAGAAGAATTAGCATAATTTTTACTGCATCGTTAAATGAAAGAAAGTCAGTAAAAGTCAGTAAAAATCTGCAGCCAACTGAGTGTTACAAATAGAAGATTTTTTCTGTAGTATGCCCTCTGATAGAAGAAATGTTGATTTTTAACAGGTGATAGATATGAAAGATCTTCAGGAGTTTCGTTTATACTTGAGAAGATTAAAACATCCTGTTATCTCTTCCTTACTCAGATTGGAAGAAAAAGAGTTGAAGCAAATGAAATCAAAAAGGTCACCAAGGAAAGGTTAGTAATTTAACCTGTTATTTTTACTGCAATTGCAATGCTACTACTATAACACTTATTTAATTCATTCAGGCTTATAGATGTCCTTGCACCTTATTTCAGATTCTTATGTTTCACATTTATTTACTTGCAATTAAATGTTTTGATTATTTTAAAATTGTTTGTGATGATCTCATTCATGCTTAAACTATTTTTAGCTTGAAAAAAGTATAATATTCTGAGCAGATTTGTAATGAAACAACTAGAGTTTTATCTCAGTTATAAAAATAATACCAGCTGGGGTTATGCTTTAGGGCATATTTCCAACTGGCAAACCTTTTGGGACTATGTACATGTGTTTAGTGGGTCAGAGGCAAGAATAGGAAGATCACCACAGGACCTTTATTGTCCAGCCATGTAAAAATCCAAATTTTCTGCTTGTATATGTGCATTCCATTCAAATGCCCATACTCAAAAGGGGAGAACATAGCAGGGCTAATGAGGGATATAGCCTGTGGGAGAAGTGATTTGGCCTGTTTGGTAGTATGACTTAAGAAGAGGAGATTGGGTGTTTTTCCACCGTGCTCCTTTAATCTGGATCTAAGAAGATCCAGATCTAGGGAATGGGTACTTCCCTTAACCCGGATATAGTAGATCCGGATTGAGGGAAGTACCAAATGTGTTTCCATGGGTGATCTAGCACCCAATAACAATGGGTGCTAGCTTCCCTGCCGTGGAAACACTGGAGCACCCATTTGGAAATCCGGATCTACCCATGAGGGGTCTGCCTGTCACCCCAGGTGTTTGGAGGGACAGGGGGTGCAATCTCCAAAGCGGCTCCAAAGTCACTTTGAAGTCACTTCGAAGTCTGTGCAAAATAGCTCTGGAGCATCTTTGAAGTTTGTGCTGATCTTCGGAGTAAACTTCGAAGTGACTTCGGAGTGACTTCGAAGTTCACACTGAAGATCAGCACAGACTTCAAAGACGCTCCACAGCTATTTTGCACAGACTTCGAAATGACTTCAAAGCTTGTTTTGGGGCTCCCCCCCCCAAGGGTGTCCCCTCCCCCTAGCCTCCTCTAGACCCCATTGCCAAACTAACATGGAAACAGGCTCCCTTTAATCCAGATTTTCTGGGTGAAGACCCCATTGTAGACCCCATTAATGGGGTCTACAGAAAATCCGGATTAAAGGCCAAAAAGTACCCATATGATCCGGATTTCCCGAGGCACAGTGGAAACAAATGTGTCCCTAATGGGTGCCGTTGTGGAAATGGGGTCATCTTGCTCTCACCCAAATGGGTCCTTAAGGGGTGCTAAAATGGGTACTAAGTGACTGTGGAAAAACACCCGAAGTTGGCTTTTCTATCCTGCTTTTCTCACCCATTTAAAGGGACTCAAAGCAGCTGACAGCCTGACAAAGCTTTCTATTCTTTTCCCCACAACAAACACTCTGTGAAGTAGGTGGGGCTGTGAGAGCTCAGGAGAGAGCTGTGACTGCCCCAAGGTCACGCAGCTGGCTTCATGTGCAGAATCAAACCCAGTATTTCCAGATAAGAGTCCGGCTCCTTAACCACTAGAGCAAGTTGGCTCATTCCCAAAGCCAAGAAGATACCAAACAGATTGTGGCAGACACCAGAAGCACAGCATCTGCATGCTCAGGGCATCTGTAGGCTTACAGTGCTTTGATATGGACACTGGATGGCCAAAAAGCATTCTATGCAGTATAGGGGAAAAAACTTTGATGATGCTTGCTGCTCTCAAGTGTTCTTGCTACTTTCATGTAGTTGAAAGGCAGTGGCAAAATCAACTCACCTTGTCTGCTCTGCATATTAGTATTTATTATCTGCATTTGTATACCACTCTTGATCCTGAGGTCCCAGAGTGTTTTACATAACAAACTACAGCTAGCACACATTAAAGACGTTCACTCCATATGAAGGTGGGAGCTGGTGGTGCGTATTCCCAGCTTACTCTTTCTCCTCTGTTTTCCTCAAAGCAAGTTTGTGAACCCTGGAAACCGAGGATCTTCCCAGCTTTTCTTCCATCCTCCTCAAGCAAGGTGGCACTTTTGGTGACTATTGAGAGAAAAAGGGACCACTGCTGGGAGCTGATGGAGGATCTTCCCAGCTTGATTTTTCTTCTTTGCTCTTCTCAGGCAAAGTTGTAAATTGATAATATTTACCTAAAAGCATTAAGTAATTTGAGTTTATCTACAGATCTGACATAAAGTTCAGTGAGTTTAATATCCTTGCTGTACACAATAACTACAGGTTTGCCTAGGAACATCTATAAGATCTATCGCAAACTGTGAAACTTGGAAGTTTGTTTTTGTTTGAGAAGAACTGAAATGTAAACAAGTAGTGTAACGGTGTTCTTGTGATTTGAGTTGGGTTTTTTGGGCCACTTGATGTCAACAGCTCATCACACATTGACTGTCCAAGTTAATGGATTAACCAAATTTGAGTTCTCAAAAAGTAATTACCATTATATAGAATTTTCCTTTATAGCCATTTTCATTTATTTTTATTAACATTTGAGAGCATAAAGATTTCTACTGATGTGCAATGTGAATTTCATTATTAATCTTTTATGTCATGTTAATGAAGAGGAAATTCTATGCATACAAATGTGCTAAAGCACTGTTTAACAGTGCCTTATGACAGTGAGAAACAGTTTTGAGGGAAAGCTTATAGTTAAATTTCAGTTGCATCTTTTCTGATTCTAATTATTTTTAGTGTTAGTGGCTCATTGTGGCATGACAATTGTTGTATTGTGACAATCAAGAATCATTTATTAATAAAGAGTAATAAGAATAAAAAACTGTTGCAAGAAAGTATGGTAAAAACATTAGTATAATATTTTCAATTATGAATGTTTCAGAAATTTTCCTTGAGTTTTTCTCCCCTTACAATCTGATTTATGACTTACCTTTACCATTCCTGTAAGAATTCTTTCTACTTCTTCTGATAACTTTGATGATCCCAGGAAGAGTGGCTTATCTTTAGTGGTGCTTTCATTATCTGCAATACCACATTTCTTCTGGTAAGATCCAGATAATGTTCAGTTACCTCCGCAAGCAGTCGCTACTTAAATTTTTCTCAAACCAAAAGTGTTGGAGTGGGTAAAAAAATATAAAATTGGAATGTTAAGGTTTCTTTGTTTGTTTTTAAGAAAGACACTGTTGAAATACAGTATGTTTTGAAAAGTAATTAGGGCCATGGTCACATCTTCATTCTAAACCTTCTTTAGTCCATCTTCAGGTCTGACTGTTCACACCTTTTCATTTATTTTATTTGTGGATTTTCCATTCAGGAAGGTCCAAATGGAGTGTGGAAAGTCCACAAATAAAATGGATACTAATGAAAAGATGTGAGCAGTCAGACCTGAAGTGGACTGAAGAAGGTTTAAAATGAAGGTATGACTACAGGATGGGACTCATAAACAGTGTGACATTTGGTATAGATTATTTCAGGCAAAGACTGTGGTGGAGTTGTGGACAAAAGGCACAAAAGTGAAAATGAAAGTTTTTTTAAAGGTTGTGACACAGTGGCTTGAGCAGAGAGCTTCATATGACTCCATCCAGCTTACTCCACAGTAGAGGCAGGGAAGTGGGAAAGGTCATGGATGTTAAACCTTGTATAGAACACTCTTAAAGTTGGCTGAAACAGGCTCAAACCATTTTCTCTCTGGGACATGTTATCTACACAGGCAGGTAGCACGTCTCCAGGCTTTGTGGCAAAGGTCTCCCCAAGCTCCACCTGGACATAGAAGGGTTTGAAATATGGGCTTCTGCATTCAAAGCTGTTTCTGTACATATTATATGTTTGTTTGCAAGTTTGTTACTTAGTGAGCCTTCAGACTGTGAGGGGAAATTGTGGGATGCTATTTAGATCAATTTCTCACTGCCCCAGCAAACAGCAGGAAGCAATCCCAAGGCAATCTCTACTCTAACAAAAGTACCTATATGTAGGAAGCACCCACTCACTTTTTTTTTTTAATGTGCTTCCTACATATGGGTATTCATGCAAGAGCAGTGATTTTGTAAGGAAACGACAGAGATGGTAAGCAATCCATGGGTATATGTGGTGATCCCAGTATGTTCCTGGGGAAATCATGGTTTTACATCCATATCTAGAGGCATGTTATACTATTTAACAAAGAAAAATTAAAACATCGTTAAAAAAGCAAAAGCAAAATGTGAACATTCTTTTCCTGGTCACCTTCCCATAAACCTCCTCAAGTGATGGAACCTCAAGGAGATCCTTTCCAGAACATCTTAATTGTCAGGCAAGGCTATACGGGAGGAGGTGTCACCTTGAATTGTGCACCGTAGTGAATAGGCAGCTAATACTGATCTTTCAGGACATTCCTCAGCAATATAGTGACTGCCTTCTCCATAGTAAACTTAATATCTTAATGGTAAGATGGAGTAGAGAAAACAAAATGAGAAAGAGTGCAAAAACACAGGTTTAATATAATAGAAAGTAATGAGAAATGTTTAGAGGGAAAATTGCAGAAGATAAAGAACCTGGAAAAACAATCTACCTGCTTGAAAAGTTAACTATAGTATACATCAAATTGTGGATGTGCTGAAAAAGTTTATACCAAACCAGAAGGGGGCACGGACTTCACTTTTGGATCAGACTTCTTGAAAAGTTTGAGCTGTAGTCTGAAAATGAACAGAATTGGGAGGAGAGATTTGACAAATGTTTCATCTATTGAAATTCTCCCTCGTATCTCACCTTGGCCTCTCAATGTTCTATGGTTGTCCCTTGAAAAGCCTCTGGTTGCAACACAGTCTCCTCCCTTCCACAAAAGTTTCCTGGCAAGCCCCAGGTCATGCCCCAGACTTTCCTGTTTTCTGGGCTACGCTTTGTCAATGTTTGAGTTCTATGTCACTGGGGTCTTACCCGATCACCACAGGTCCACACTGATTTAACGTTACATCTCTGCAGTCTAGGGAAGGCCATGGTTTCTTCATAGGGATAACACTACTAGGCCTGGATTGGAGATTAAAAGCCTCCAAGAAGGCCTAGCTTGTGGATATACATGCATTCATTTCCTACAAAGGCCTCAAATGTGACCGGTCAGTTCAAGACATTTTCAGGTAGTAGATGTATGCAGACTAGGCCTTCTGCGGGGACTTTGAGTCCTCACATGGATATCAGCTGCCATGGTCTTCTCCAGGCTTCTGTCTGGGTGTAGTGTAGGGTGTTGCCATCTTGGCTTTATCTGTGTTTTTCAGCAATGGAGGTATGGGCAAGCATTGCTACAGGCATCTTGCCTGGCATTTGTTTGGGGTATGGGCAAGCATTGCTACAGGCATCTTGCTTGGCATTTGTTGGAGTGGGTAAAAAGGTATGCTAATTCCTTTCTGGCATGGCTGTTCTATGGCTCTTTAATTCAATTCCTTTCCTCCTTTGATGTGGGAGGCAGCCAATTCAGCTTTCTTTTTTTTAAAAAAAAAAGTCAGACAGATCAGTCAATCCAATCCAATGCCAATTAAGTCAATAGAGTTTTTTTATCATGGTTAGCCTAACTAGTTGTATACTGAAGTCAATTACTTAATTTCCTTGCTGTTTTTCTGGAACAGAAGCTCCACATAAATTGAGTTATAAATGTAGTTCTCATTTTGGTTAGGAATAATTGTTAACAAAACAATGATAAACAGAAAGTCTTTTTATCTCAAGGAGCAAAACAAGGAATGGTTGCTATGGTGATAAAGAGGTGATGATTAACTAGAAATTATTTCACTTGAAATTTTAACTTAACTCATTCAGGCTGTTTTTACCTTGAACATAAGAGGGCCCCTGCTGGATCAGGCCATAGCTCATCTAGTCCAGCATCCTATCTCACACAGTGGCCCACCAGTTGCTTATGGGCATCTTAAGCAGAAGACACCTGCTCCCAAATCCCAACAAATGGCCTTTACCTGCCATCCATAAATTTTCCTAAACCTTTCTTAAAGCTATCCAGCCTGGTTGCTCTTATCACCTCTTCTGGCCATAAATTCCATAGACCCTTGTAGCATGAGGTTGTGTGGGTTTGTGGTAAGAAGCTGAGGCCATTTGGAAGATATTGCAGGTACAAAAGTCTGGAAATGTATTTGCACATCTGATTCCCTGGAACAGCTAAGTACCTCTTAGCTAAAGGGATGAAGGAGTTCCAGCAGGCTGGGTTGCTCGGCCATATTGCTACCAGTAGTGGCTCATCTTCCTCCAATTGCCACCACAAAGCTATGAACCATCTTGCTTGAGGCGAGTAGAGGAGAGAAAGGCTTGGGGTCATTACTTTTTTCATAGTGATTTTATTGTGTTCTTCTCTCTTTGGGTATAGGAAGGAATAGAAATATAAATAATGTGATTTCTTACATTTGTTTTTGTGAGATTATGTTGAATCTAATTCTTATAGGGAGTTTTAAATGGTTGTGAATTACTGTATTTTCTGGCGTATAAGACTACTTTTTAACCCAGGAAAATCTTCTCAAAAGTCAGGAGTCGTCTTATACACCAGGTGTTGTCTTCTTATACGGCGAATATATCCCAAACTCTAAATTTTAACTGGAAAGTTGGGAGTCGTCTTATACACCCAGTCGTCTTATACGCCGGAAAATACGGTATGTTGGTAGCATGTGACTGCATTTCTCATTTTTACCTAAATGAATTTGTTGCTAGAACACTGGTTCTGGCAATTACTATTTTGAATACTAGTTAATACATGTCCGCAAATATTGCCAAGGATCTGTTGGAAGAATGCTATTATTCCTCATTTATCTAGTGTTTTCAATGGAATTCAGTCAGTTATATGACCATAATGCTATACTTTAATATATTGTATCTTTACAACAAATATGTTAATAAATGAGATTAATAAAATTTGCTGAACTGTTTCATGTTAGATCTCTTGGACTGGAAGAAAACTGAAATGAAACCTGATGAGATGGCAGCTCCGTTTAGGCTTTCAGTACATAAAATGCCTTTTTATTCATTGACTGATGAACTGCACCAATATAAAGAGAGAAGCAGTGATTTTTTTGATGCTGTACGTGACTTGAATTATATCATACACCCTCTACCTAAAATTATGCCTATACATGAACCCGTTGGTATTGAGAAGAGGGCCTTTGCTAAAGCATATGGAACTGTAAGACTTCGACCATTGTGTGCCATTGATAAAGCATATTGGGAAAGTGAAAAATGGAATGATCAGCTTGGAAAAGAACGAGAAGTTACAAGGATGATGATTAGAAAAAGTGAAGTACAAGAGTATATTAAACATTTAAATGAAGAAAAAATAGAGAAAATTAAAAAAAAATATGAAGTGGAAAACCTGATGACCAGTGATATTTTGAAAGAATACAATCACAAAAGATCAAAGTTACTTAGTAACATTAGACAAAAATATGTTCATTTTTTAAACATAAAGGGAGAGAAAGCACTAGAAAGTGCATTCACTCAGCGCTTTAGCACTCAGCATTCTTCTTTGACAAGAGGCTTATTAAGACTTGATGCGTGGAGGAATCAGGAAACAACCATAAACGAAAGAAAATTTTGGGTTAAAGGAATAGTAGATGAACAAAAGCAACGGAAAGAGGTCTATAAACATTATCAAGAGGAAAGGTAAGATTCCTTTATTACTTGTGAAGGATTGGGAACAGATTTTGCAAGAATTTATTCCCACAGAGATACCCCACCTAGTTAAAAAAAAAAAAAAAACCACTGAATGTGGGGAAAAGTCCAATACTTCTGCCCCCCAGGAAGAATCAGCTTTATTTAAGATTTTTATGGGTGCAAGGGAGACATACAATCAATAAGGTATTTTGGTGGGGGAATTAGCAACAATCAGGAAATTAGCAACAGCCAGAATACCTCATTCTTTATATACAAAGCATGCAGTAAAAGTATAGGAACGCTGCAATAATGTTTCAGTTTTTTTCCTTAATGATCAACAAAGGAATCTGCATCATATTGAGAGAGGAGGCATGGTTATGGCAGGCTTTCCATCTTTGCAAGAGTTTTTCTTCGTTCTTTTACATATGTACCAGAATCCTGGGATCTGGATTGGACAGTGCCAGAGACCTTTTATAGCAATGGAACTTTCTGCTCAGGTCAGAGTCCTATTTCAGGTAACAAAAAGTGTGGAGCGGGGACCTATACCCTCATCATGGTATATACACATGCTTTTGAGTCAGCTGACTCAAATCTTCATACTGACTGTCCCTTTTAATTAAAAGTTGTTTCGCACCACAACTTAATGTTGTCAACCTATTTCAGGAGGGTTACACTTAGGAACTCTTAGAGTTAATGACTTAGGCAAGAACAGAAACAAGATTGTCATGATAAATGATTGAATTAATTCAACTTGTTTATTTATTTTGGAAAACTGAATATAGTGCAACTTCCTTGTTTGTAGAGTTTTCTCACCTGAACAGTCTATTTTCCTGCCTGAACCCCAGATGTATTATGGAATGTAAGATTAGGTGTCAGCTCAGTCTCTCTCTGGCTACCACTGTGTCCACTCTGTCTCTCATGCTTCTCCAGCATCCACTACATCTTTGAGTCCACTAACTCAGTCCTAACAAGAGCTGAATTCTGGACTATACCTGCAAGAAGCTGAACTCCACTCACTGTATATTCCAGAATGGCTGCAGGCAAACTTTTTCACTGGAATAGCTTCAGAGGCAAGACTTGTGGCTTGTTTCCCCTTGGACCACTGCCAAAGAGGCAAGGGCAAACAACAGGTTCTATATACTGTAATCAGGTTTGCTTGATGTCTTGTGAGACTGACTCCTCAGAAGCAAGCATGACTGATTAACATACTAATTTTCAGGACACTGTACCTTATTTCACTGGTACCAAGTGGTGAGAAGTTCAGCAGAATTTTGGTACTTCTGCTTCCCTTTAAGTCTGTTGCAGTCTATTTCCTAACTTGTGTGCATGCTTGAGTGTTCATGTTTTGATACTTTTGTTCACTACTGAGAAGATCTTCCCTAAACAATAGAAGACACCAAGAAAGGCCACAGCCCATTCCCTAGTTGCCTCCCTTCCTGCTACCAAAGTCTTTTAACTAGACTATGTCAATCAAGCTTCCAGTAATCCAAGGATGATGTATCAAAGAACCTCACACACCCAGTTCTCAGGTTGCTCCATTATTAAATACACTTATTGATCCTGTGAGTTCAACATGGATAACAAGACCCAGTAGAACCATCAGCTTGGCATAATAAGAGTCCACAATGTAGGTCAAGTGGGACTGCATTCCCAGTATCCCTCCAAATCACCACTAAATTAAACCAAATGCTGCTTTACTGTTTTGTTCAGCCAAGCTCATTTGTTCAAGCCAATCAAGGAACAAGAGAGAAAAGGGAATTCCATCTAGAGAATGATTGAAAGAATGGTATAAGGATGAGACTTTGAAGTCAGCAGTTGAAAGGCTAATAGCTAAACAGGTGATTTACAACTCTTTCTCAAAGGTTCTTGGTCTACAGATCTTTGTCTAACCAGTGGCATCCCTACATTCAAATATCAATATTTGCCATAGGTGCTTTTGTGCTATAGTCGTCTTTCTGGAGTAGCACCCAGTGCTCTGTACTAGGTTTTTTTTCTGTGCTTTGTTTGGTCTCTTGATCTGAGAGGCTCCATTGCTGCCCTTTGTTCTTACGTAGACTATTTGTAATATATTGCATTGTCACGAATGGCAGATCAAGTGACTAAGAGTGATAAGATCTCAATAGTGATGACTGCTATCAGATCAGATTAGAACACTAACCAGTGGAAGCAAGACTGCCTGGCTCAAATCTGACGCAGTCCACCTGTATAGTCTAGGAGATTGGTGGTCAAAATTGGCAGGACAGAAAGAGGTTCACTTGAGAAAGGAGAGGGGGGAGAATCTCTCCTAGGCCTTCTTTATTCTTGGTTGTTGTGTACTTCTGCTCAGGAGGTATTCTACTCATATATCCATCAACATTTTCTCTTCTTTTTACAGCCAGCCTACAAATCAACGATGTTGTTTCGTCTTTCCCCTGGCTGTTCTTATTGCAGTGCTCTAATTCGTTTGTCTTTTCATTTATATGGTACTATTTCTGTCTGTGCTGTGCACTGTTTCCTCCTACTTGCTGCAATGCACATGTATGCCCCATGATGATTTTCCAGTTCATTTCTGTTCCAATAGACAAAGTTTAAATATCATTGGTAAAATAAATCATGGCAACTCTTCAGGGTGATGTGAGTAATGTAACAGCAGCATTTTGATACCTGCAAACACCAACAAGTAGAATTGCTATGCTTTTTGATAAGTTTTCCATGTATTTCCTAAAGTGTTCCCCATATCACAAAGATGCAGCTGATATTTTGCCCAAAGATTTTGAGTCAAGGGATACTAAAACTGCTGTATAAACAGTTTTCTGAATATTAAATCTCCTTCCAAAAATGCATCGCTGGAATTGTATTTTAATAACTTTACATATTTCTGTCTGCTACAAAACTCAGTGAACCCACAACAGAATCATTTCTATCCATCCCACAAGTTATTTTTGGGCATGCTAAAGTAATTAGGGATAGAATGTTGATTCATTTTGTGCCATCTTTTGAATAGGGCGGAAGAAAATTGTATTAATTCTGCCTGCTTCCAGATCTTATCAGTGATAAATATTCCTACATGCCCCCTATGCAGGAATGGATTGCAACTAACTAGTACTGTGTACTGTGAAAGTGGCTCTTCAGAATCCCAGGAAAAGTTTTCTTTTCATTACCGATTTCCTGAATTTCTAGATGCTAGAAACTCAGCTTAAAATATGTGCTTTACAACTGAGATGACCATTCCCCAGTAAATATTCTCAGGTTATTTTCTTGATTCATATTGAAGAAAAATACTACATAGAATTTTGTGTGCCTTTCAAACCTCAACTAGTGTCACACGAGTAGTCTTCCTGATCCCCTCATCCTTTCAATCTCCTCCCTGTTCTGTAGATTTGCTCTAACCGATCCTCAAATCTGCTGGAGCAGATTTTGAGTTGAACAGGCATTGTAGAGCAGTGGAAAATGGAAAAATAATGCCTGATTGCAGAGAAGAAAATTGACTTCATTAGTAGGTAGCTGGCGTTAATTTTCAGAAAGCATCCATAGTCAAATATATATGTGGGACCAACTTAAAAAAACAAAGCAACTTCACATTTACAAATTTGTGTTTGAATGATAAGTAAATTGCAATGTTTCCCCCCTTCTCCACTTACCACATCTGTCCCTCCTTTTCCTTATTTCTAGTTTAGATTCGGATAAATCAAGCCAATAGAATCCAAGATAAGGAAATGGCACTATAGTTTATCACTTTTAAAAATTAGATAGATATGTACAAAAATATCCAAAGTCCATTTCAGTGTAACTGAATATGAAACAAGTTTGCTGCCTCGTAATAGTTCTTCAAATTGAATTTTCTTTGTGTATATGTTTTACCATCAGACTAGGTAGCATTGTAAGTGTGAAGTTTCTTTTCTTTGTTTGGTGTTATATGTAGCAGCAAATCCTCTGCATGTCATGTATGTGAATGAATAATTATTCCTTTTTTTCTTTTTTTCCTTCTGAAGAAAATAGCATTCTAACCTTCCTAGATATTTCCATTCCCAAGTTCGCCAAAAAAGCACCCATACAAACTTCAACTATAACAGCCACAACCAGATAGCAGACATTGCATAGCTTAATTCAGACCAGTTAAAGCAAACTGCAGCAATTCAGAACTCCAGAAGGCAGAAACATATTACATATTACAAAATCTTATGTCAGAATAGAAATCCTCACAACTTCATGAAAAAGTTTCTACCTATCCAACTTTTAGCAACATAATGTATAAATACAATTATTTTTCCTTACATAAAACATGTCTCAGAAATCACTAATGGGTTATTGAAACTTCTTGGAGTATCTAATCTTATGGAACTAGTAAATCTCTGCTTTACCACATACTTTCAATTCAGTGGCCAAATCTGTAGGCAGATAAAATGAACTTCAGTTGGATCTCCCATTTCAAGATTCATTGCAGAATCAATAATACAATAACTAGGAACAGCAGTCCTCTTCCTGATTAAACAAAAATGTCAGTGATGCATTTGTTATACTTAAGAAAACCAGCTACAATAAACATATCCTTCCCAGATATTCTCATTAGTAAATTGGGAAAAGGAAATCTTTAGACTCAAGTTGCTTGAAAAACCACCTCCATGAAAGAACCATAATAGTAACTTCCCAAGGACACCCAAAAGATAATATTCAGATACTTGAATCTGGAAGTGTTTATCTACCCAACCTGTGGCTGGACAGCCCACAGAAGAATTACTTTTTCATACGTCATATTTCAGAAACCACCCACAGACTCTACAGCCATTTGTCAGATGTGAGGCACATAAACCAGCTAAGTTCCTTCAAAACATATTTTAAAAAAATGAAAAGACACAGTATCCAAAGAAAACAAATAGGAGTGATCTAATGAAATGTCAAGATTGTAGACACCATTATATGGTGCAAACTTGCAAAAAAGTAGCAGAACACATCCAGAAACACCAACTAGCTGTAAAATGACATGAAGCTTTTTTTCTTTTCTTTTTAAATAATCTTTAGAATATAATAGAAGGCAATTTGATAGTGGAACATTTCTATACAGTATGAAAACCCTTATTACATATAGTTCCCTAATGTCAAAATTTGCTAGCACTGAACATTCATACCCCTTCTTTTGGTTTTGAAATACTACAATTTCTTAAGCAGAGTAGATGCAAGTTAATTGTTCATTTAATTTGATAATATTTAAAATAATTTGATATTCCTTTTTAATAATTAATAAAATTAAGGAAAATAAAAAGGAAAATCTCCAGTTGCACTATACACAAATATCAGGTTTATTTGTGCTTATAACACAGGATGACAAGGGGATGCAAATGGGCCCAAAATGGGATGCACACAAATTTGAAAGCCGGATACGAATGTTGCTACCATTCGTCTCATTTGATTCAAATTGGATTTTCAAAAATACGGATTTGGGTCAGATTTTTAAAAATTCAGATTTTTGAATTTCAAATCAAATTGAATATTCAAATATTTGAATCGACTCAAATTCAAATGCATAAAATGCATTCATGCACATCCCTAATCATAATGAATGATAGTAATAACACAACAATAGAGCCAAAAACAGGGGAAGCATAAGCCACTCACTATTCCTAGATTCTTTGAAACTTCAGCAGTGTTTTCTCCATGGTTTTCAAGTATTACAACCAAGAGCAACTGGGGTATAATTCTTCAGTTGCAGATTTGTGTAAACCTATTTAAGGCAGTGTTCCATATAGTTTTGTACTGTCCAAGGAAGCCAGTTGTTTATCTGAGCAAGAAAAATCAGAGATCTGCTCCACATTATGTCATCAGGTTAAAGTGTGATCTTCTAACCATTGTCTCTCCATCTAACCTTCTTTATATCAATGTTATACTATTTAAAATGGTTGTGAAGAACCATGCTCACTGCCTTGAGCTCCCTGCAGGAAAGGTGGGATATGTGTGCAAGAGACAGATATTCAGAAAGCAAATTTTCTAATATTAGTCTGAATTGGCAGCACTTCATCTCTTATATGCTTGCTGACTATAAAGGCTTCACATGCCAAATTAGGTCCATTTACAGTTGGACAATTCCATTGTCTTTAATTATGATATTAGTCACACCTGGACAACTCTGATCTTTTCAGCAGATGAAATAATTTGCCCCAGGACGTATTTGTTCAATAGAGACTGCAAACGTGTGATAGTTATACTCTTTAATTTATTAGTTGTATTTTATAGGGAATGTAGTATGTTAGTATCTTATTTTGCTTAAACTGAGAAAGGACTTCCTGATGTGTCAAATTAGAATCTGGGTACAATATTGTAATGGTAAAATAATTCAAAGGCTATTGTTTTGTCTTTATGCGGTTGAATATAATTTAGTAGAGGGCTGAGGTACACATTTCAGTCTTGAGAGAGGTATTTTCTTAGAAATATGTGTTGCTGGGGGGAGCAAAGGGCCATTCTTTCTCACACAGTCACTGACATCATTCATTAGATGTATCCCAGATCAGGATTTGGCACACCTATACAGTACTGAGTATAAATGGGAGAGTGCTTGATGGTGTCAGGGATCTCTTTCTGAAGACAGACTTGCCTGTTGTAATAGAAGAGATAGAGGAGCAGTGGGAAATTATTAGGAACACAAATACTGTATTATAACCAAAGTGAGTCTGATTTGCAAAAGCAGCTCAATTAAATGAGTTTCCATTGCATGTATGTTTCTTTTTTTAAGCAGAAAACTCATGTTTGCAAAGGTGTGACTTCAGAGAAAACAGGAAGGAGGTGAGAGGAACAAGGCAAAAAAAGAAAAAGGGATAACTTTCCTATAAGTTTCTGATTTCACAAAACCACCTAATAGACATTACAAGCAAGGAAGGAGAAATAGGGAGAAAAAAGCGGCGAGAGTATTTTATAGGGCAGATTATGTTGTCCATAAAGAACCTTAGAGAAGATGGTTCTTTAAAAGCCTGTGTAGTCGCAGATTAGAAGCACAAAGATGCTTTGTCTATTTTTAAAGTATATTTTTATCTGCTCCTCTGTACAGAACTCAAGGCAGTTTACATAATATCTCCAAGTGTGAGGCACTTAGGTAAATCCAATTTGCTTAGTTTCAGTAAGGTTGCTAATATGATTTCAAATCAAATCCTGGGATAGTGATGCCATCCAGATGATAAGTTTAGACTCCCATTATCAAAAGGCAGTCCTGACAAATATCAAGGATGATAGAAATTATGGTTCCTGTGTTGCGTATTGAACCTCTGTATTTTGATATGGTATAATGGACTAATCTATAAATGTTTATTATTATTAAATTATGGAACATAACATCCCAAGAACCATACTAAAATTGATTTCATCCCAATATATATATGCTTATTTTATTTTTTGGAACTCATTATGGTATCCATCAAATTCTTGGGTGGTCTTTTATGTGGATACTTCCTAGATCCTGATCTCCTAACTTCAGCATAGCAGCTACATGGTAGCTAGATCTCAAGGTCTTGTCTTTTACAAAAGTAATTTAAAGGTGTAGCATGGTAGGTCCTGGAATGAATTCTTACTGAAAAATAAGAGATGTTCCATTTAGCAAGCGTCCTCTCCCACCCTCCCTGCCAAACTTTTTAAGTCTAAATAAGAGGTCCAGGAAAGGAAATTCAAGGTCACATTCTGATGTAGTACGTGTAAATATATAGCTTATTCCTTTTCTTGCTTGTCATTTATTCTCTGTTACTTAAAATGAAAGTAGAATATTTAGATTCTGTTGCAATTCTCAAAATGTAAAGCATATATGCATATTTGCTCTCATAAAGATATACACACTGAAGACGAGTTTGTTTGGAAACACCATGTGAAACACACCCAAATGTAGCAAGAGTTTAATATTTGAGTTATGCATATGCAAGACCAGTTAGAAGTAATGAAATGCTATCAAATTTTGTCTTCTATTTTCCTCCTTCCTCGTAGGCAACAGATGATACAAAAGCAAAGCAGTGCTGAGAAGAGGTTTCGAAAATGTGTGGCTGAGGAAATGGCGAAAGTAAAATTTGAGCAATCCAAGGCAAAAGTTGAAGCTATGAAGAAACGCAGAGTGATAATTCCATATACATTGCCTGTGATTGGCAGTTCTGCTGTTGCAAAGCCAGTTGTAGAATATGCTGCTTTGCGTCAGAATGCATACAGGGAATGAATTTAAGCTTATTTGTTGTCTGTTAAATGAAAGATCCAAATAAAGATTTTATTGTAATACAAATTTAAAACACAATTTTATGTATCCATTAATACTGATTTTGAAGCATAATAACAAGGAGCAGTTTTAATATGTCATGGGAAATATTGTTGTTTTTCCATACAAAGAAAAATAATAGAGCTTTGTGTTAGTTGTTGGCAAATGTTGACTTTTAAGTGGCAAACATTTTAAATAAACATATAATTATCTCCGCATCTAGTTTTAAAATTAAAATTATACTTTTCAATACCACATAAGCATAATTGGGGGGGGGGGATCACTGAATGTTAAAGTAGCCGAGTAGCATGAGTGCAATTAAACATGACTAGACTTATTGCAGGCATGACTGCTAAAGCTTTGCTTCAGTGATTCCTCAGCAACTGTATATACAACAATGCCATAAGCCATTAGCTCCTGCTAGAAAGTATTTTCGCTTGCTCTCTGGCTATGCTTAATGCAATAATTTGGTCCCAGCTGCTAACTTTCATTAACACGCTGTGTACTTTGATTAGTTTCATTAGCTGCTTTTCTATGTGCAATTAATTATGCTTCTGTTGATTCAACTTTAATTCTTTACATATACATATATTTTCATCTGTGTTGAGAACAGGAAGAGGAGACCCAAATAGTCATTAGAGAAGATCTTCGCCTGCCTAGTCCTCCAAGCGCACAGACATTTCTATATTATTTTCATTTTATTACAATTGTTGGAGATTATTATAAGCAATAACCCGGGAAAAAGTAATCTTAAAGAAAAATAATTCATAAACACAAAACTCAAAGAGAGCAGGATCTTTTTAGCATAGGTTTCAGAAATGTAAAACAGTGCAAATAACCACAAAACAACAATCAAGGAGCATTTTTAAAAAATCAGACAAATGATTTTCAAAAACAAAATTAATTTTTTCTTTAAACACAGGAAAAATCATCTTATTAAAACTAACTATGCACGTGATCAGATTTTAACAATGCAACAAAGCTTCTGTCAAGACTTTTCTTAATAAAAAGGGGGGAATGAGAACACATTCAACAGATGGGATAAAACAAAGCTATAGAAAGGGGGGAAATCTATTCCTAATCACTAAAGTGAGACCCTAAGCTATCAGAGGTGGGTTCACATAGATTTTTATTTATTTATTTGCCCTCCAGCATGCAAACAGACGTATTTGCCCCCAGGTGGCTCCAACCCAATGAAGCTTTTCCACAAATGCAGAAAATCAGAGATTTAAAGATGCAAAGTTCAGCAAGAACTCTCTTCCCTTGATCCATACAGCAATATTTCTTTTAAGGCTTCCAAAGTTTCAGCCAGCAAGAATTTTGTAAGAGTTAGCAGCTTCTCTCATCACAACAAAGTTCTTTAGCTGGAACAAGCATCAAATTCAAAATATAATTGCAGTTTGGAGATGAAGATAGCAACTTGAATTGTAGGGCTTGCTTCCAGTGTCCTTGATCTTGCTCTGGACTAAAGCATGGACAGAATGCCATACATGTATGCTACCTTTGGGGTAATTTGTGCTATACTGAACAGTGGGGAGCAGAGACCTCGCATCTCACTTCCCCTAGAGCAGTGATGCCCAACCTATGACACGCGTGTTAGAGGTGACATGCCAAGCCCTTTTGGGTGACACACATGGTCACCCTGGCACCTGGGTGTGTAGTGCTTGCTTGTTCTTGAGGTGTACGAAATACCAACTTTCAATTGAATATTAGCAAACAAAATTCAGCAACAAAAGTCACTAATGTAAAGAATTATTTGTTTTTGATTTTTTACTAGAGCTACAAATATCACAAAATTATGGATATTTCTAGATGTGACACAGCCCCTGAGTTAAGCTAGGTTTTCTTGCGAATTTTGACGCCCTGAGCTCAAATAAAGAGGAAGCAGCAAACATTTTATGGCCTGGTCCTGCATGTCCCATTATCATGCCCAGAATCTTTGCTCCTCCTGGCAAACTAGCTGCAAATGCACCCTGTTTTTCCAGTGTGAAGTAGTACTGCAAATTTCTGCCATGATTTGGCCTTTATACTTTTATGTCTCCCCATGTTCTGTCTTTTATCTTTCTTCTGCACAAGTTCAGAAATGCAGACAAGGGTGCTCCGCATCAGAGTTAATGTTTTTTAAAAATATATATATAAATGGGCATATCTTTATAATACATTATTAGCTGACTGTATTGCTTGGAGAGGAGAATTAAAGAAACCTAAGCCTTCCCTGGCATTCAGTTTGGTATAATCTCTGCACCCCCTGGTCATGTCCTGCTCTGTATGAGAACACAATTCTGGATTGCTATTTACGCTCTCAGGAACCCGCAACAGTAGTTGTATTCACTTCTACTTCTTAAAAAAATTGATATTAAAATATAGAGGATTTTCATATGAACATCTAGTACTTACAGATAAATGTTTTTTGTAGTGAAATGTCAGGAGATGTTACCTCCTCGTTATAGTGAATTTTTTAATCTGAATGTTGAATAGTGTTCACATTGCTTCGGTGTCAATCAAGATAAATGTTATTAGGATTGAAGAGCAAGGAGTATCAAATATTCTTGGCTAAGCATAATACTTAATGTATTCTTTTTTCCCGGGGAAAGCAGCAAAGTATTTTTCCTTACTGTAGATTTTTGGGAAGGACAACAGCAGGAATGGATAATGCTCAAACATAGTGTGATTTCCATAAAATTTACTTGATAAGTTATAAGTTGGGCAAAATGAATGAATGAATGAATGAATAAAATGAGATCCCATGATGGTTACAATGTATTACCCCAGATATTGCAGATAATTATACGTATTATGTTTCTCTTGCAGCATTTTTGTACAGACATGGGCTTCATTTCATGTCATAACTTCTGCTATTTACATGCCAGCATCATGCTTTCTTATGTCATGCCTGGGGAAAATGGTGCCATAAAGTTATAGGCATAGTCCCAACCTGTAGCTGTTGTGTGTTGGTTCATAAAAGCAAAGTGACACTTCAGATTTTGTTTTGTTTTTGAAGACTTGAGTAACTTATTTATACAAAGGTCCTTTTGTGAGCAGTGGCCTGGTTCTACTTTCAGTCCATTCATCTTGTTCTCAACACTTTAGCATGCAGGATGACCAATTTACCTTTGAAGAAAATTGAGGAAAAAATTGTGACCTTTTTAGTTGGCTCCATAACTAGGATTATGTTCTTATGCCGACAAATCAATATGTTTTTATTTGGATATGTTTATTTATTTATAAAATGCTTATGCCACACTTTTGTTTTGAAATCTCAAACTAGTGTACAGAGTAACTTAAAAGCAAGTTAAAAGCAAGCTTTAAAAAGCAGGAGTTCAACAGGCACATAAAATAGTATGGGTGTCACCACACTGAAGACCTTGCTGAGGGAAACTGCAAGATAGCATTTGGAATGTCACCTGAAGTGGAATCTCTCCAGAAGATCACAACAATTTCACATGTCCATCCTGGAAGCTGGTCCTAAGTACAAAAACCTTTGAATATGGTCCGGTAGCTGATTTGGCAACTAGGGGTGTTTTTCCACTAGCACTAAGTGCCCATTAAGGACCCATTAGGCACCAGTTTGGTACCAATCAGGAAGACCCCATTTCTGCTTCAGACCCCATTAGGACCAAATGTGTTCATACCTGTTCAAGGGAAATCCAGATTGAATGGGTTTTTCAGATCTTCAATGCAGTCTTCAGCCTTGAAGACCAGATTAGACGGCACCCTTTTGCACCATGATCGGATCAATGGGGTCCAGGGGGGTTATCTGGGGGGGGGGCTTTGTCAGGGTGTGGGCACCCCGGGACCCAGTGCTTCAAAGCAGATGACTATTCTCCAGAGATGGCTCCGAAGATCGGCACAGACTGTATTGCAGTGCTCAGGCCAGGCTCGGGAGATTCCCCCCCAGCTCTCCCCAGAAATGTTGCTTGACTGATGTATGCAGCAGCCAATTGTTCCATGACGCCTTCACGCCTTCCAGTTGGGGACAGATGGGCACTCTGCATGGGTGCTCTGGCAGTGTGCCTAGCACCCATTGCTATCAGGTGTTACACTGCCCGTGGAATGGATACTTGCCCGGATCTGGGTCTTCTAAATCCAGATTTGTTGAAGGATCCTGTGATGTTTGGCTGAGGCAAACAGCTTCCTGTCTGACACCTGAGGCTTGTCTTCCCTCCTAAGCACTAAATGCATGCTGTTAATGGAGTTTAGATGTCCTCGATCATCCCCAGCCACGACACCCACCTTCCCTCCTATCAGCTTCTCTCACTGATCAGGCTACCGAGCCCTTCACGGGGCTGCCAGCTGTGGCTTTACCCAGCTTCAATTTCACTTTCAAAGAAACAGCACAGTCGTTACTTTTCCTTGGCTGATATAGCCACAGACTTTCACTGACCAGTTCTCTTAGTTTAAACAATAACATTTCTATGTTTCAGACAGTTTCTATTGCAGTACAATAAAGCCTTCCCAACTTTCCTTCCTAAACTCTCAAGCCAGGATTTCCCAAACTGTGGGTCGGGACCCACCTCTAGGAAATTTAACCGTATTTGAAATAACTTTTTTGATGTAATTATTTAAGTAATAAAAAATTGTATTAAAACTTTGTTATTTGAAAAGTCCTTTATTCATATTGGTAACGGTTAAATTTCCTAGAGGTGGGTCCAGAGTTGGTAAACTTATATTAGATGGGTCGTAGCCCAGACAACTTTGGGAACCACTGCCTTAAGCAATACTCAGGACCCCTGCCTATTTTCCTTATAGGACTAACAGAACCTGACTTTAAAATCATACCCACACACCCCTCTGAGTTGTGTTCAGATTAAAAAGCCCTGACTTTCGTCAGACCTGTCCTTTTATCTCTCTCTCCCAGGAATTTCTGCTCCATCATTGGTCGATTCCTTGGGCTGTTTTCCCCATCCCCACTGGATTGTACAGGCCATGCCTCCATCCATTCTAACAACTTTCCCTTCCTGAAAGCTGCCAACTAACTATTCTGCTAATTTGTCCCAGGGTTATCACAGACCCATTTCTTAAATCTGGATCATCCTAGATCCAGATTAAGGGAGGTAAGTGGAAAAAAACCCCTAGTACTACTGCTTCAGCACAAGTGTTATGATGGTGTGAACTAGCACGCCTTGTTGCTGTGTTAGGTACCAGTTACAGCGTCTAGATCAGTGTAGCTCTAAACACAGAGCACATTACAGTAATCCAAATGTGAAATGGAACATAGTAGTGAGGTAAGGACACAGCTGGATCACTAGCTGAAACCTTTCATAGACATTTGAATTGCCAAAAACAGCAATTATTCCAGAAGCAGCTCCAAGCTTCTTCTGAAGGACTTCAACCACATAGAACAGGCAAATTCCTGAACTTTCAAACTTGTTAGGATTTAGAATCAGTTTATTGGTATTCCTTCCTTCCTCCAATAAACGTTTTGAAGCTTTTGGTATTCACCTCCACACAAAGCCACTCATATTTTGTTCACAACAGATTAGTTTACAGCTTTTCTAATGAAGTTTTCAGGCTATTTTCATTGCTTATTGTTAGTTTTAAGATCGAGGGTTTTATTGGTTTTGGAGGGGAATGTGAGGTTGAGCTAACTGAAGCATATGTTTCAGCGAAGGATGCTTCGTCTGAATTTTGCTTTACACACTTCATTGACAGTTCCCAAGTAGTAGATATTGTACGCTTTAGCCACACTTCATGGAGTACAAACAGTTTCCTATCAGAAGCTGCATAAGAAATAAATTGTGTGTGAAATGGCCCCTATTAACTTTTTATTTCCTGCTTTTTTTTTTAGAGGATGTATGTGTGTGTCTGGCAAAGTGATTTATTTTTATTTTTATTTGTGTAGTATATTTGTATAGCCGTCCAATAACTGAAGTTCTTTGTGTGGCTTGCAATAAAGAACATAATCAAAAACAGAAAGCATATAGGACAGACCTGAACCATGTGTTTCGATCCAGCAACCAGCAGGCCAGTGTCAGCAAGGGGACAGAGTAACTTTGTCTATGGAATTTTACCAGCAATATCCTCACCCCACAAATTTGCTTATTCAAGTGCATTATATTGTTCCTTTGATAGGTCACTGGGTTTTCTGAGCTTAATTTTTTGTTGGTTACTCATGTTGGCGGTTAGTGTTCAGATCTAGACCTTTGCTGCCTCCCCCCCTCCACTTTCCCCTTTCATTTCCCTTTTATTTGTATACCACCTTTCCAAATATAAAATTTGCCCAAGGCAGCATACAGCAAACAGACAATGTAAAATTCAAATTAATACATGAAAAAATTGTAATAGCATACCATGAAATCACATATGATACAAGATAATGTACTGCAAAATTATCATAAAACCTTAAATGAGATAGAACAGAGGCTAAACAATAAATCTGACAAAAGGAGCAGTTCTCTTCCTACTTGGCCAGGGCTTCCACCAGCTGAATCCACCAGCACTCATCCTTTATGGCCTCTGGTTTAGCTGAGGTCAGCTAGGGTGTTTCCGTACTAGCTGTGGAAACTGGTTTAACCCCCCCTTAAGTAAGATTTAAAACACTTACCTTAAACAGCTTCCACACTACAGACCTGATTGGAGACTCTTTGCGGATGCCGTTTCTGCATTTCGCATGCAAGACCGGTTTTTAAAACTGGTTTTGCCCACGATATTCAGATTAAATGTAAGACCTGAAAAACCAGGTCTTACATCCATCTCTTTGCCTGGATGTGTGCAGAAGCAGGACGCTTCCGCACACGGCCAGGCGAAGAGATGGATGTCCCTCTGGCCACCATGTTGGGAAGGGCGGAAGCAGGACTGCCTGCTTCCGAAGCCGCTCCTCTGTGGGCCAGGCACCACCAGAAACACACGGTGCCTGGCAGCTCACCGCTCCGCTGCTCCGGGGGCTGCGTCAGCGGCATACGAGCCAGAGGACTTTTGGAATGGGTACTGTTGTGTCTGAAAACCAAAAACCAAATTAGTATAGCAACTAAATTTGTCTCAAATTAGTATAGCAACTAAAGGGGTAAAATCTACTCCACTAAAGATATAAAATGCTTAAAAATATAAGTTTATAAAGGAATTCCAGAAATATAAACCAATGTAAACAAATGTATTTGTTTTTGTATTAGGGATTTGTGTTGGATTGCTGCTGATGCATCCGCACAACACCCATTCCATCCGTTCTCTGGAATCCGGCCTCCCCACACGTGTGCGGGCACGCCAGGGCCCTTCGGGAGGTCGGATAGCTGAAACACGGATCTTTTTAGATCTGTTTTTCAGCAGCCAATGCAGAAGCGGCCCTAGAGTCCAGAGAAGATGACAAAGGGGCCCATACCTGTAAGGAGGCACCTCTTCCAGGGTAAGAATGCTCAGCCATGCAGGAGAGGCAAGCAGAGGGAGGATGACATTACCTGCCACCAGTAAACTCAGAAGTAGGAATATTTGTATTTGTATGACTGTTAATGTACGAAATTTGTACAAATTCATACGAATAACAAATGTTATGAATATCTGTGCACATCCATACTCAGAAGTCATGACACAATGAATCAGTTTGGTCTTGAGGTTAGAGTGCCACACTGATATCTCATAGTCACAGGGTTTGATTCCGCACTTCTTCATGAAGCCAGCTGGGTGACCTTGGGCTAGTCAGAGCTCTCTTTCTCTACCTCTCCGGGTACCTTTTGTGGGGAGAAGAATAGAAAGCCTTGTTAGCTGCTTTGAGTCCCCTTAAGGGTGAGAAAAGTAGGATATAAAAGCCAACTTTCCTCCTCTTCCTAGGGCAGAGGGCTTCCCCCCTTCCTGCAGTTAATAGACTGATCTGATTCTTCACCCTAGATTTTCATGAACTATGGTCTATTTCACCTCTTGTTTGCCCTTTTTATGTGTTCATGGTTTGGTTTGTTGACCTTATTTTTAGCATTAATCCTGGAAGATCTAGATGGTTTATGGCCTTCATACCCAAAATAATTTTATTGTATATGTGCTTTATTTTATAATTTAATTGCCAGAATCAGTGCTAAACTTTCAGTTTTAACCCCTAACATATCCAATGAAAAACATCTGAGGAAACTTCTGAGACCATAAAGAGACAGCACAATTGGTGTATGGGTCAGGATAAAGGAGTCTTGCGTTATGTTTTGTTTTTGAAGCTCCTTTTCACATCTTTCTCTAGACCAGCTTGTAGCTGTTTGATTCAAGAAATTAATTGCTGCAAATTGACTCCTGGTAGCCTGATTAGATCCACAGCACTGCCAAAAGCAATTTCTCCTCTTTTCTTCCCACTTTTCCTTTATTCCACTCTCCTTGTCTGTTCTTTTCTCTCTCTTTCCATTTTTCAGGGTGCTTGCTGTGTGAGAGGAGAGAGAGGAAGAAATAAATTGGGCAAACTACATGGGAAGAAAGCATTAAAAACTAGCTTTGCAGCTACCAGAAAGCCTTCAGAGGTATCAGGTGAGTAGTTTCCACATTAGGATCATCTGAGTCCCATGCTTTCTGAGAACAGTAGTAGCCATTGATAGGCATCTTACTCTTTCTTAAAGCGGGCTGTTTACTGTCACCACCTCTTCTGATAGTAGACCAATGATCCTCTGGGTGCTATGTAGGGACATGTGAAACAAATACTTCAAATACAGGGCCAAACTGGTTAGATCCACCTAGCCAATTTAGCCCCAGATTAAGATGAAATGAGAGTAAGATGAGCTGCTTCTGTCTGCTCCTCTTAACCCTCTGGTTAGTTGACATATGGAGGCCTGCCAAGGACTGTGGGAAGACTGATATGCCTGAAATTGCATGAGGCTACATTATGAGGTAAATACTTAACTCAACATATCTTGCTTAACAAAATGTCCCATATAAGATGGATGTGGCTGGTTTGACTGCTTTATGGAGGGCTTAGCTGAAAGACAGTGACTACCTGAAGACACTCAGTAAACTTTTATGTGGGAAAGTTACACTCAGTTCTAGACCAGCCCTTTCACCATTCTTCTTTTTGCTTGAACCTAGATCATAACTGAAAATGAAATAATGGTTGGTATGTCTATATCATATAATTTTAATCATGAATTGCAGGCAAGTCGTCATTAATGTGTGGGAGAAATTTATAATTTGTATGTTCCCACAACCTAGAATTTTTATCTTGTCTGCTGTTGCTTCAAGTGTGGAATATGTATTTTTTAAAAAATCTGAAATGATAGGTTTCCCTATTTAAAATTTGATTGTAGCTTGGTTAAAAGTTTGATATTAGTACTCTCTACCTGGCATTCTATTCAATCTTTTAAGATTCTCTCCAAGTTAACTCATTGCTTTTATTTCCATTCCAGCATTCTTCTTATGTTATTATGTTTTGCAATATACTTTGATTCTATCTTTCTGAATATTCTGCCATGTAGGACACAATCCCTGCTCCTCCAATCCTTAAATTACCAATCATCCTATTTTTAATTTCCCCCCTAAATATTGCTTGCCATATTATTGGTGTGCCTTATATGCTAGGTACATCTTACAATATATAAAGTGGAATACAGCTACGGTATATTACCAATTTTCATATTAATTTGAATTACTAATATTACAAAATATGTTTTCATAAACTTGTTATGACTAGCTGACTGTAAACTTCCCTCTAGTTGTCTCAGTTTTTTCTATTTCGCAATGTGTGTTTCTGTTATTAATGGAATAAAATTTTTGTTTACCATTTGCACTGTCAAATAATGTTATTTAAAATTCATGCATTCACCTACAGAGAATGCATTCATATTTTCCCCAGTACATCTCTTGCAAGTTGCACTTTACTGCACTATGCAGTGATTTATCATTTTGTTGTTGGAGACCATAGAAAACTTGACTTTCTTCCAGAAGGCATCATATCCTGGTTTACCACAATTTCTTGACATCAAAAGCTACACACAAGCCACTACTTAGCAATCACTGCACTAGCGTTCTCTTTGTTTCTGGACCTAACTAAAGGTTAAGGGCTGTCAATCCTTACAATTCCAGATCAGTTTTCCACATCTTGAGAGAGCAAAAGTGACCCCTAAATCTTCTCAATGTATATAGAAAACAGTAGATCTGGTCCTCCTCTCCAAGATATAAAGAAAAAACAAAAACGGGATATTCCAACAGATTTTTAAAGCTCAGTCAATCTGGAATCAAATATTTTATTAGAGACAAATGATTTACCATTTGCAATTGTACATGCTGTTTAATAAAATGATCCTACTGACTAAAGTGCCTCCCTGCAAGTTTATGAACAAATATGACTGTGGTCTCAAAACAGTTTCAACTGATTTTATGGGAAGTGTGATCTACATATTCCTGATATCAAGCCAATACACATTCTGTGCTTTTAATTTAATTATTGGTGCATTTCTTTCTATTATAAGAATTTTTTATTATTCTAATCCATCAGTATTTTTTTCTAAGATGAAGCTGAAGTTCTGTATACCAAAGTTAGATTTTATTCTTTTTGATACACTTCATACTGTTGTGAATTACTGTTTTCTGTTAGAGAAAGAAATAATGAATTGTTACATTTTGATGCCTGTCTTTCAAAATTTTCTGTTCCAATCCACCAATTTATTTATAGTCTGCTCCACAGCTTGTTATTAAACTTTTTTTAAAAAAATGCATAACTAGCTTTCTTGAATAATGTTGGTCTTTTGTTATTTCAAATGAATATTTAGCTGTATGTGAAAAAATGGACTTGTTAATACTGAATCTGTACATGGTAGGAAAACATCTAAAATGAAGATAAAGACTTAAAATCACACAAAGCTACAAGAAAGAAAATTGTGTATATTAAGTAGTAGAAGTAAAGATTTCAGTTGCATGAAGCTGGGCAGAAATAATATGGGAGCAGGCAATATTGATTCTAATAGGAGCCCACTGTATTTAAACATATCAAGTTTCAATGTGTGTGATTTCATGCAACACAAAATTTACATGATGTATGCAGTCCTGATTTAGAGTCTTCGACCCCCATGTTGCCTATAATAATAATTAAAAAAAAACTGACAGAAAACTGGAGCATAACACGTCTGACATTACAATTGTTGAGAAAGAGAAGGTGTGGATCATCGATGTTGCT
>MTQE01001134.1:40924816-40947220 GCA_014337955.1 Aspidoscelis marmoratus | reverse complement strand
CTTGTGTCAAAAGTATCATCTGCCTGTGGCAAAGAACTGGTGGGATCACACGCTAGAAAAAATTGTTGAAAACAAACAGGCAAAACTACTTTGGGACTTCAGGCTTCAGACTGTCAGAAAACTGGAGCATATCACGTCTGACATTACAATTGTTGAGAAAGAGAAGGTCTGGATCATTGATGTTGCTATTCCAGGTGACAGCAGAATTGAGGAGAAACAGTTGGAGAAGCTCACCAGATACGAAGACCTGAGAATTGAACTTCAGCGACTCTGGCAAATACCAGTGAAAGTGGTCCCAGTCATCCTCGGCACACTGGGCGCGGTGCCAAAAGATCTCAGTGGGCACCTAAAAACTATTGGCATTGACAAGATATCCATCTGTAAACTACAAAAAGCCACTTTACTGGGGTCTGCTCGCATTATTCGCCGATATATCACACAGTCCTAGGTGCTTGGGAAGTGCCCGACTAGTGATATAATACGAAATCCAGCATAGTGACCTCGTTTGCTGTGTGTATCTGTTGTTTTACATAATAATAAAATGATGATGATGATGATGATGATGATGATGATGATGATGATGATGATGATGAAATGGCAGGTTATCCAAGCAGATAGGGCCCTGCTGGCACTAAGACCCATTAGCTTAAGACTGGCAAACTGTTTACTGTTGTCAAGCCTTATTGTATTCGGCTTAGTATGCCAATGGGCATAGGTGTTTGAAGTCATTATCTCATTTTGAACAAGACACCTGGCAAGCAGCTACTCAGAAATCATTGTCCACCAAGTCTGCATTGATGGAATTAAGAGTATATAGAATGGATGCCAAGCTGCCCCAGGTGAGTAACTTTGTTAACCTGTCCTCCTTCATTGAACTTCCTCCCTCCTTATGTATAGTTTAATGTGATACAACAGGATAAAAAGAGTCCAGATTCCTATTTAGTGTGTGTGCTTGTTCATGTGCCACCAAAGTTGGTCTGGTGTGCTATAGGAGACTCTTTTTGGTGATTCTCCAGGGATGAAGTGTCCTATTCTGGAATAGGATGTCTTGGAAGAGATAACTGTGAAAATACTGCAGGGATGGGATTTGAAGACCCTGTGTGTCTTAACTGCAAAGCCTAGTTCAATGATCATATCTGAATGTCTGAGTGGGAGTAGGCAGTACCTATAGCCTACAAGCGCCCCCTCCCGGCCCAGATGCTTCCTAATCATGAACTAGCTCTGATGCATGAAATCGTGAATCACAAGCACACTAACTGTTACTGAACCCTTACTTCAAGCATCCAGCAGCAACCACCTGCACCTTTTCCAGTGCAATTGGGGGGGGGGTATCTGAGGTGCTGCACATGCACACTGGCACCTCAGACAGTCCTACGTGTAACTGCACTTGCCCAGAGTGGCAGTGTCGCTATAGTGATGGCAAGTGCAAGCGCTGGTCAACGTTAGTCTATAACGCACCTTTCCCAGCCATGGGAAAGGAAAGGAAGTGCCTCTGAGTTGCCCCTTTTGTTTTGTTGTGTCTGGATACAAACTTAGAGATGTGACTTTAACTGAGGTGTGCCTAAGCAGTTGAGGCTTTGTGTTCTTCTGCTTATTCTTTTCTCACCCTTGCCTTTTTTCTTGCTGCATTGTGATTGCTCTACAAGATCAAGCCAGTACAGAGATTATTGCCTTGCAATAGATAGAGCATGTAAGAACACACTGCTGCCTTGCCATTTTAAGTAAGCAATCTTGTAGCCAGGCACATTTTTATGCTATAGCTATTTTTTTTTCATTTGAGGCACAGCATTGCTTGCTGCAGCTTTTCCCCATTTCTGATTTTGTTGACTTAACATTTTGTTTAATAATATCTACTTTTTAAAATAAATGTTGGGTGATTCAAGTTTCTCCTTCCCACCTTTCTTTGAACTGTATCAGTGGAATCACACTTTGATTTTCAGATCCTGGAAAATATGGGAACCCTTGCACACCCTCGATTGCCTCAGAGGAATTCCTGTAACAGAAGAAATAAATGCCTACCCCCACCCCCACCACCCCACACAATGGACATTCCATATAGTGTTATTTGTACTGTTGTGTGTAATATGATAGTGTTAACTTGTATGTCATGTGGTGCTTTTGGAACAGTGCTTCCTTCCAGCATAAACAGTCTTCCTGTATACTGTAGAAACAAACTTATTTGTATACAACACAAACTTAAATACTGTTACGATCATCAAGATCAGCCTGTCAAGTGGCTGGTGATGCAGGGACCAGCATTTCAGCTGTGAACTCCTGCATGCTTTGAAGTGTTTAAAGTAGATTGATAATTACTACTCTGCCTGCAGAGTTCTCTTGACTTGTGACATAACCACTTGACTTCTAATGAGAAGCTTTATTTTTATTTACTGGTTCAAGATTGTAACAACTGTCAGTTTCCATTAAAATATGAAACTCTGTTGGTTAGTAGATACATTTCAACCCAAAATGGATAAATTAAAGTCAAAATGAAGGTTCAGCTAAGAACTTACCTGGAAATTTTATCATCTACTGATGACATTGGGACTGGAAGCAAAATCTTGGCTAAGATGCTGAGGCAGCTTTTGCATGGTCTATAAGATCATGCTTACTCACTTGGATCAGAGAATGCTGACTACATACCCCAGTGTACTCTGCTGGAGGTGCAGCCTCTCAGGAAACAGTGCTGGATGCATGGGTGTGTCTGTTGGACTACTCCCTCAGATGAAATCCGTGTCTGAAAGTGCTAGAGTGGTTGGCTATATATTCCCAGCCTGTGATCCATTTAAGCCACCATGCAGACAGGCAGCAGTGAACCCCTTTGTGAATGGAGACCAGAAACAGACCACTTCTGCAGCTGCTTCTGGACATGCCAGGCAACTCCAGAACAAGGAAACTCTTCTCCAAAGATAGGACGGGATGGGACAGCCATCTTGTGGATTGCTGTGGCTTAGTTCCACAGTGCTTCAACCCATTCCCAGTGTGACTGCTGAAGAGCAGGTTTCACATTACAGACCAAAGTGTGTGATTTAAGGGTTGTCAAGAGCCATGATCACACCTGGCGGATCTAGGTCATCCCATTAAGAAACTGAACTGAAGCTGTCCTAATCCTGTTCACACCCAATCCCCGATAATAAGTCCTCAGTTCGGGTTGCTGTTTAACTCTCCTTTATGTGACTCTTTGTTCTCTGCCCCTATTGATTACATCAACACCACCTGCATTCCAATGGGAAAAAGTTGTGTTAATCAATAGTGGCAACGGGGTGTTATGCTGATGGCAAACTTGAATCTAATTCAGGGTACTGTTGGGGTAAAGGGACTGTGCCCCCAAAGAGATGAAGCTGAGGCATATCCCAGCCAGCATGTACCTCCATCTCTGCAGCCACTCTGTTTTAAAAAGGAGAGGCTATGATCGACCCTTTTCCCTAAAGTTGCTGAAGAACTTTCACTTCTAAGTTTTTACTGCAAAGAAACCTTGTTTTCCTTGCACATTGCTGAAGGAAAATGGAAGCTACATTGTCCTTAGAATTGTATCATTTATACTGTTGCTTCACTCTTTCCCTCAAGCCCCCATCCAACATTTTCTGGCCATTTATTTTTAAAATCCCTCTCTATTTTTCATAAAAGAAGAAAAGAACATTATCAATCTAGTACAAAATAGTTTCATATTTTTTTAAAAAAAGGTGGACAGAGCCTGCAAGCTTGCAATCGGAACTAGGGAGAAAGGGGGGGGGAGGATGGGAGGGCATTGGGCAAGATTCAGAGGATGGAAGGGAGAGAGATTCAGGGGGGAAGGCTGGATCTGCCCACGCCAGTGTGGGTCAGCCCCTCTAGCCCAGTTTTATGCTTACACATGGCAAGTGAAAATAGACTGTCAGCCCATCAATATCTTCATACTTTCTGAAACAAGAGAGGTGGTACTTGGTTGCTGCAGTAATGGGCTTTATGTGGACTAATAAACTGAAACTGAAACCAGATAAGACACAGGTCTTTTGTATCACAAGGTCCTAAGTCCAGGAAGTTACTCATTTTTGATAGAGGTGTCTTGACACAGAAAGAACAGGCATGTAATCTGTGGCTGCTTCTGGATTTGTTGCTGTCATTTGAGGCCTATGTGACCTGTAGCCTGGAATGCCTACCTTCATTTCCAACTGGTTAACCAATTTCATCCTTTCCTGTATGGGAGGAATTTGGCCGTGGTGATAACCTCCATACCAGATTATTGTAATATATTCTAGATTGGGCTACCATTTGAAGGTGATCTGAAGCTTGAATTGATGCAGAATGCAGCAGCTTCATTGCTGATGAGAGTTACAGCCCTGGTCCTGAAGGATCAACACTGGCTACCTATTCACTTTCAAACCCTATTCAAAATGTTGTTTAGGGAATGTGTAAATCCCTAAATTGGGCTTTAGGTATAGACCTGCTCTATTGTTGATATCAGAAGATGATGGCCTTCTTGTAGTTCCACCACTTTCAGAGTTGTGAGGAGTGGTGACATACAAGAGGGCCTTTTCTGTGGTGGCCCCCCAGACTTTGGAACAGCCCTCTTTTAAAGGTGTTCCTGGGACAGTTTTCTGTGCCTGGTTAAAACATGCCCCTTCATTCAGGCTTTTGATATTTAGCTTCCTATGAATGTTGTACTTCCATGGAGAAGGGAAGAAGGCTATATCTGAGGTATATTTTAGGCAGCTTTTTATTGTTGATTCAAAGGTCTCTTTAGGTGGTCGAGGAAATGCACAAGGGGGGGATCAGTAACATATAGTATACTTCCAGCTATACTACAAAAATTAACCTGGATAGGAACTTTGTCATCTTATGGAGGTTCCTTGCACCCCCCCCCAAAAAAAGAGCAGCACATGCAGCAAGGCAAATGCCATGTCTGCATGATAGCTCCCAGAGATCTTGTCCAGGGAGCTAGCACACAGGGTTGACTTGTACATGATGCAGTATATGACCTCATTGAGTTTTAAGTAAGATTTTCTTACGGCAGTGTACTAAAAATATTAGACCTAGTCAAAAACCTATTTTTATATTTACTAATTTATCAGTTATTCTTGTGGCATGGCTGACGACAATGTATTCCTTTATATGTTATATACTTCAACAATGTAAAATGTCCAGCAACATCATTTGGCTTCTCTAGCTGATCTGCAACTTCTTTGCCTTCTATCTGGAGAGGGAAGTATTCAAACAAAAAGGACACTTCAGCGACCTCAGTCAGAGAGGAATCAATGCTCAAAAATGACCAAGCAAACCAAGGAAGATTTGCTTTTCTGTACTATTTCCTATCTTAAGATTCTGAAGAGGTTCACAATATAAGACAAAGCAAAAACAAACAAACCATTCAAATTTGTTAAAGAATACTAATCCAAATAAAACACCACAGAAATAATTAAAAGCAGTTAAAACTGGGTAGGTACGAAGGCCTGGATGAAGAAAAAATGTCTTCAGTGTTTATTTGAAAGTGGCAATGTAGCATAAAACTAGTGTTTATAGTCCGATGCCTAATATAATTTTAGAAGATAATAGACCTTTAGTTAAGGGACACCCAATTTTTAGTGGGGTTGTGACCTGGAGTGCTCCTGGATTCATTGCTGTAATTTGAGTCTCATGTGGAAGTGACTGCCAGGAGTGCCTATCATTATCTACATCTGGTCTTCCAGCTTAATCATTACCTGGATAGGGGTGATTTGGCCATTGTGATCCACACTCTGGTAACCTCCAGATTAGATTACTGTAATGTACTCTATGTGGGGCTACCCTAGAAAACGTTTCAGAAGTTGGAACTGGTGCAGAATGTCGTAGCTCAACTGCTGAAGGCAGGTGTTAAAGGATAACACTGGTCTTAAAGGATCTGCACTGGTTACCTGTTCACTATCATGCCCAATTCAAGATACTGATACGAAAGGTGTTTCCACACTGGCCACCGAGAAACGGATTAAAGAAAATCTGTTTCCCAGCGATCTGTCCTCCGGGGAATCCATCCGAAATAGGGACAAATCCAAAGAGGCCTTGCGCATTCGCACATGCATGTGGAGGACAGATCCTGAGGGCCAGATCCTCTGGGTGCTGTACGGAGGCTGCAGCACCCATTCTAAAAGGCAGCCAGCCTCCTGCGCTGCCACCGGAGCTGCGGGACTGGAGCTTTCAGCTGCCAGTCACTGCGTATGTCCGCCGGTGCATGGTGCATTGGGGAGGGGTTCCAGAGGCAGACTGGACTGCTTCCGCTTTTCCCAAGATGGTGGCCACCAACACATCCATCCCCTCACCTCTCCATGTGCGGAAGCGTCCTGCTTCCAAATGGATCAAGGCGAGGAGACGGATTGAAGACCTAATTTTCCAGGTCTTCCCAGAGGTTGGATTTTTTGGTGGCAAGACCCCATTAAGAACAGGTCTCATGGGCTGCTGTGCAGACTCAGTGTCCTTGAAGGGTCCTGGATCCATCCTCCAGTGCAGACGGTAGGTTTTGCATGTGTCCTATATGTGTCTTCTATGTGTCCTTAATGGGCTTCCGCGGCCAGTGCGGAAACACCCTAACATAAAGCCCTAAAAGTCTTGGGCCCTGGGTATCTGAAAGAGTGCCTTCTCCTACATAGACCTACCAGTGCACTGAGATCTCAAGTGACCATTCGGTGAGAGGTGGGACATAAATTTCCTAAATAAATCAATATAGTGGACATAACTGAAACCCTATGGATTATTTAAAAACAATGGGGCATGTTCATTCCTGGTTACAAATTGTGTCAGTAAAATAGAGAAGCGTAGCCTGGAGGAGATAGTGGAAATGATGACAACAGGCTAGGCACTGGTTGTCTGCTGCATGGGCTTTTTTGTTCTTGCCACCAAGGGCAAAATAATCTAAAAATATGTGGTTGTGACAGCTTCTTCCTAGTACAGCTGCAGATATTTGATTAGGCTGGTTCACATGCTGTGCCAAAGGACAGTCTTCATTAACAAATGAAGTCTACACTAGCAGAGAAAGAATGTAATGAGATGGCTAGGAGAAGCAGATGCTACAATCTGTAGGAATGGCACTGCATCCTTTTTTGCTCCTCTTCCAACCAGATGTGCCACCTGCTGAAACAGCAGAAACTTGGCACTTCTTCACTTCTCCTCTCCATACATTTGTCCTTGTCTATGGCTTATAAGGACATAGTTTTGTTTCAGACTCTTTATCTCACACAGCCTGTTGCTCGGGTTGTGCTCCAAGGCGGTACAGCCCACAAGGCTACTCTTGGCCAGAAGCACATTTGTTGTTCTGTTTCAGCTTATCTCTATAGTCAATCATTAATTGGAAAAAGGCACACAGAGAAAAGACCTCCAATTTTGCTAGGAAAGTAAATACTTTGTTGCCAAAGGGCTGGCTTAGACTATAGTCCAAGGCACTAATTTATGTCTTTATTCTAATGAAACTTATACTCATGTTTGCTCAAATTGCTGAGGAACATAAGAACATCAGAGGAGCCCTGCTGGATCAGTTTGCAGCCCATCTAGGCCAGCATCCTGAGTCACACAGTAGCCCACCAATCACTTCTGAGCATCTCAAGCAGAAAAGGGCAAAACCTTCACCTGCTCTTGAATCCCTGAAAATGGCCTTGAGGAGCATCCTGCCTGCCTCTCTCCAGCCCAAAGATCGTATCAAGCATCTAATAACCACTGATACATGAATTTATTTAATCTTCTCTTAACGCTATCCTGTTCTGGTAGTAAATTCTGCCAATCCTAACTGTCCTGCCCATCGGCTTCATAGAGTGCCCCCTGGTTCTAGTGTTGTGTGATAGAGAAAATAATGGATTTATATGCATGGTTTTATATACTTTAATCAGGCCACTGTTTAAAGTCTTCATTTCAAGGCTGAAAGGGCCTAGACATTGCAACCTGATATCACAAGAGAAGTTTTCTGATCCGTTGAACATTCTGGTTGTACTTTTCACCACCTCTGCCTCCTATTTCTGTAGCCATGGCAAAGTGACCGTGGCAGTCAAGAAACACCAAGTATGATGTGTGTTCCACCTAAGGAGGAAAGTGAGGAAGGGGATAAAGCAGTTAAATTTCTTTTCCTTCTCATTTAAAATATAGTAGTCTAAGTTGAATGCCTATTAACTGTCTCATATTCTATTTTAAAACTCATGGCATTGCAATCAACTAAGTTCTTCCTTTCTCCATATTTGTTCTGTTTTCCATTTAGCACAACAAAAGGTTATCTGTGAAGTTTAAGACATTGTCCTGAACAGAGTTTGTAGTTTATCTTTTGGTACTATTATTTATTGTATTCCTAACCTTATAAAATACTTAACCATCTTATTGAAATTTATTGGATGTTTATCTGAAGAGGTATCTCCAAATTTAGCTTTGAATTTAAAGACCCTTGTGCCCATCCTTTTTCTGGATTCAAGTATTACATATGTTTTTCCCCTTACATATAAAAGTGATATTGTTGAAAAGGATGTACTTTTTACAGTGAAATTTCAGTAGAGCTTTCCAGTAGATGGCAGCATAAATTCAGTCAATCTAAACACCTTTATATACTAAACTGCAAAGAATTGCACCTTCATGGTGAAGAAGATGTTAATCTGTCCAGAAACATAGTCATTAAGTTGCAACTTGCCAAAGAAATCCATATTTGATGAAGTCTCCAAATAGTTTATTATTTTATTTTCATTTTAATAAACAATTAGGTAGACTGTTATACAATTATACAAACACACACACATATAAATAGGACATTACAGTTCATGGTAAAATGAATTTTGCATGTCTAACCATTTTTAAAAAGCTTGATATTCTATAACAAGGATGAACACAAAGCAGATCTGAGGTTGTAGCTGACCAGTAAATGAAATTTACTTTAAAAATCAACCAGAAAGCCATGATGAATCATTGTAGCTACCAAAAGGAATTATTTATTTCATATTCCATTAAAAGTATGTATTTTGCTCAAAAGAGGGAAGGATTGTTCAAATAATTAAAGGACTCAATTTCATCCCATCCCAGAACAGTTTATGACTGCAGATTCTGTGCTATAAGTTGCTGTAAAGGGTTTTTCTGTTAGACAAACAGGCCAAAGAAAATAGAAACCTTGTTCCTCTTATGTGGCAATGAACATGTATGATGCATGTAATTTTTTGTAGCTATCCTACCATCATCGTCATCCAGTAGTAGTAGTAGTAGTAGTAGTAGTAGCAGCAGCAGCAGCAGTAGTGATACAAATAACTAAAATAATTTTATGATTGTAGACATCAATACTACCTGAAATTGGCCACATTCTTTGAGGATACTTCATTGATCCCTAATCCAATGGTTGGGTGAACCAAAACACTAGTCATTGTAACTAAGGGTGCTTCCAGACTTACCCCATACCGCATCGTCCCACTGTTACCACTTCCCACTGGACATATGGGAGGGTCAGAAACCATGCAGGGATGGTGCAGCTGTTTCCGGACTGCCTGACAGCATGTCCCAGAAAACACAAAAATATACTGATTAATTACCATCTTTTTACTTTGATGAATGCTGCACCACTGCTGCAGGCTGAAGAAGGTTGGGTGGTTTTCAAGCAAGTCTGGACGCAGCCAAACACACAATAATAATAATAATAATATAGTGTGCCATATAGACTGTGGCTCAGCAATTATTTGAGGCATAAACAGGAAGCTGGCACAAGCACATCCATAGTTCTCCCTCTGGATTGTCTAGTAAGCCAAGGAAAAGGCATGCATATCATAACCTTTCAAATGCTAACATGCTTGTGCCATTAGCCATGAGGGGATAATGTAAGGAGCTAATGGATGCAATGAGGATATGGTAGAGAACAGCAGGATGTGATAGGGCTGATGAACCATTCATCAGACAGGTGGGTTGGCTCTAGATTTGATAGCAAACAGCTTGTCTGGTCATATTTGGGTTTGTTACTGAAATGTAAAACTACAATTTTACACTGTAGTCATCTCTAGCACGGATTACTTGAAATTATATCAGAAGTCACCCATAAAACCGAAGATTGCTAAATGCCATGAGAATATTTAGTCAGGACAATAGATTTCAGAATTTTTAAAAAGTGCAATGTTATCAATTGATAAAATAATTATTTGGAATAAAATCAGGCAACAGAAATTTAATTTAGAATCTAGATAGCCAAGTGAAAAGGAGGGAAATATATGAAAAGAATCTATAAATCTTGAAATAAAACTTAGTGCAGTACAGTACATATAATTAACACCTTACAGATTCTGCACTTCATTTGATACAGGGAAGGAAATGTTGACTAGACACAGGACAAATTAGATTCAATGAACTGAAAAATTTGAAAGATTATTACAAGTATGAATTACATCCTAGAAGTTATATTGATTGGCTATGTTTTCCAGGTAGCCAAGGGTTATTGAAAACAGGAGAGATTTAGGTGATTAAATCAAGTGGACCCCAAAAAGTTGATGAATGTAATTAAAGAATGAATCTTAGGCTGTTTCCAGATGACTACAGAAAATGTGAGATCTAAAGAAGATTCCATGATTGTCTTTTGCTTCCCTAAAGCAGGGCATACAGAACTGTAAAGGATAGTAAGCTAGATTATGTAAAGGGGGAGGGAGAATCAGTAGATAACCTCACTAACTTGCACATTAAGATTATACAGACTAAATATAAGAAATGCCACAATAAAATTACAGCAATGTTAGATTGGAACCTAAGTAAGAATCAAAAGTTATCAGTTTTAAAAACTGGGAGTACATAAGGCATAAAAAATGCCGAATATAGCAAGGTTAAATAATGTGGCCTAGAAAAATTCAAAGAGCTATAAAAATAATTATTTAAAATTTGATTATAAGATAATGAAGATACAAAGAGAAAAAAAGTGTGCAAAATGGCATTAATATACAGTACCATAAAATAGCCAAGAATATTTAAAAAGTAATTATTTGAAAACATGGTTTCAAATTAAAAAAAGAGATTTGGAAGAACGGAAAATACAAACTATTTCATTATTGGGAACAATTTCAGTAGTAAGAATGAATATTATACCAATTTTATTTTATTTTTTTTGTATCAGGTAATACTTGTAAGGCAAGATACAATTTTGACAGAGTGTGGAATGGAATTTTGGATACTGCAAGAAGTTAAAGAAACATAAGGACACAAGAAGAGCACTGCCAGATCAGGCCACAGTCCATCTAGTCCAACATCCTGTTGCACACAGTGCCCCACTAGTTGCCCATGGGCATCTCAAGCAGAGACAAAGGCAAACCTTCTCCTGCCTTCGAATCTCAGTAAATGGCCTTAGAAGCATCCTGCTTGTTCCCCCAGCCTGTAAGATGTACTTAGCCATCCATTCTAGTAGCCATTGGTACATCTGTCATCCATAAATTTGTCTAACCCTACCTTAAAACCATCTGGGCTGGTTGTTGTTACCACCACTTCTGGTAGCAAATTCCACAGATCAACAAGAATTGACATTGATAAATATAATGCTGTATTATGATACAAGTTGCATAAACAGAATTATAAAATGGATTAAAATACCAAAGGAAGAATTGGTGTAGTTAGAGACAAAAGTATTATACCATGGAGCACATGGATGTTTATAGTATGAGGAGACAAGGAAAATCATAAGAGATATCATAAGAAGAAATTCAATATTTAAATTATGGGGCAAATATAAAAAAAGACTGAGCCACCAACTTCTTTAATTTTATCACCAGCAGTTGCTTTTCATAGCAATGAAAAAATGGGAAGAAAGAAAAAATTGTCCACTATGATTTTTTTTTTTTGCAAAAGATTAAAATCTCAATATATATTTTATAATACTGTGGCCACAAATGAAGGAAAATAGAAAGGAAGATGCTCAGGCTAGGAAGTCAGAGCCACATCAGATGACCAGCTTGGAAAACTTGGTCAACCCTCAGAGCTGGCACTGGAAACTTCAAAGGCCTGGAACTTTTGTTTCTGGCTTTCAAAGCTTCTTGGGAACACTGTTCAGTAGCATTCTAATGCCAGTGCTACTTCTTGTTGTGCTTCTTGGAGAGCTGCCCCCAAAGGGTCCCTCTTTGTGTTCTGGTGTATAGAGACATGCTGACCACAAATCTCTATGATCCAGGATACTGACCCTGGCCCACTGGTGGACTTCATTATTAAGGTGTACTAGTGAACTGAACTAGGTCTCTATTTTATGTGCCTTAACTGTTCCTAAGAGAAATTGGGCCTTCCGTTATCTTGCACCACCATGCAGAAGTTAGGCCTTAAGATCTGGCATGGGATAATGTCCTGTGTGATAAAAAATCAATATAGATTTTGAAATGAATCCACAGTTATACCTGTTGGGAAGAATTTTTAATAAAAGATTGTTAAAATGTAAAGAAATGATATTTGATAGCTGCAGCAAGAATGTATTTGCCAAAGGACAGAAGATGCCAAAGATGGGAAGAGCAGTTGGCAGAATATACAGTACTGGCAACACTGTCATGTAGAATGAAAAATAAAATTGTGGAAGACTTTAAAAAGAATTGGAATATTTATAAAGGACTATACTGAGCAAGAGCAAAAAGAGAATTTTGGATATGGTTTCACAAACTGAAGATAATATTTAGTAGATGAAAATATGGAAAAGTTATTTATTTTATGCTTATGGAAATAGAATGACCACTGGCTTATTTTATATTTATATTTAAAGTAACCTAAGGATTTTTTGTAGTCTTCTAAACATTTGCGTATTTTATATTTTGATTTACATTTATGTTAATTATTTCTGTTCTTTATGCAACTAATAAAAGCAGTCAATTAAAAAAAAATCAAATAGCTAAACAACTGTACCAGAACATGTCAGGGAACACTACGGTTGAGAAAAAGAAAATTACAATAATAAATATGGTTATTTTGGAGGTCAATAGACTTGAGGAGAAAGAGAGGGAGAAGATTAGAAAATACAAAAAAACACAAATTATTATTACATCTAGTAATTACATCTAGTATTATTACATCTAGTAATTACAATCAACATATATTTATTATTTATTTTATTTATTTACATTTTTATCCTGCCCTATACCTGAAGGTCTCTGGACGGGTAATAACATCTAAAATCAAACATCATTAAAGCAACAACAGTATGTATTATAACAGTAGCATTTGCAAGTGGGAAAGGAAAGTGTATCCTCATTTAACCGAAGGCCAGGGCAAAGAGGTGTGTCTTCACTGCCTTCCTAAACATGTACAGTGAACCTCAACATATATCTATACATATAGAAGTTCTAGTATTTTTGGTTGTCAAAGCTGTAAAAAAATGTTGGATAAGAATAAGCTTTATTCTAACTGTTGACAATTGCACACAAAGTCTGAATAACTTGGATCCCAAATATCTGAAGAAGTTTTATCTGTCGCCAAGAGCACTTCACAAAGGCCCAAATGGCTAAATTGGGTCTGGGTGTTTTGGTGAAGTATTCAGCCTAAAATTACAGCAACTTTATTGGGACACATTTTAATGCTAAGATCAGTAATTCAGTACCCGCCCACCCCCAAAGTCTGTTCAGGCAGAACTCAAATTGGTTGGGAAAGCTTGGCATATAATTTCTGTTTTCTGAGAATTTTGAATACGGATTGGACATGAGTCTCATGGGTGGTCATTTCAGGTAAGGTATCCAACATGTCTTTTAAAGACATAATTAATAAAGTTCTGGAAAATCACAGGACTGAAGCAGAGACCAAATGGCATTATGAGATATTCAAACTGCCCATATCTCAAGTTGAAAGCAGTCTTCCACTTATCCGTCTCCTCCCTCTTATGTGAATTTAATATAAACTTGAAGACATCCAATTTGATGAATACCTTTGCCTGAGTGAGTCTGTCTAACATATCGCTAATGAATAGCAGAGAGTAGCAATTTTTATCAGAAATTGTATCCAGAGTTCTGTAATTAGTTCAAAGAAATAGTTCCCTGCTTTTTTCCTTTATGAACAGAACCAGTGATGGCTCTGGGGAACAGAAGGGACTTATGCTGTGACAGTCTATTTGCCCTGTTTGATTTGGTGGAGTCTTTGCACAACATGGTACCTACAGATAAAACCACTGTACTGTAATTTCAGAGTGTATAGTCATAAGATGACAATGAACGATTCATAGAACTTGCCGCAGGATCTCATATGAAGATATTATTGATCTCACAGATCTTCAGTATATTGATAAACAGATTAAGATGTTTGAAGGCAGTGAACTGATTTCAAGAAAAGCAACTGTGTGTGATCACACTGAGCTCTTTTCAAATGGTTCCTTTTTACAAATGTGTCCCTTGTATATCTGTCAATAGAAAAATAAAATCCTACTGTTCCTTAAGCCTGACACTTAACTCTGGAGCAGCAAGTGATAGACATTGATTGGACACAGCCAACTGGATTTCTGGCTCCTTGATTGGTCAACCCCAGCATCCATTTCTGTAGTTTCCTACTCCATCCACCAAAGACAAGACTTTCACCCTGAAAACCCATTATTCTTCATCTGTGGAAGGGGCAGATAATTAGTGTCTTGGGGATGAAGTAGGTGTCCTTTTTAAGTTTCCTGTCTGCCCCTTGAGTCTAGGATTTACCACAGGCCTGAATCTTTTACCCTGTGTGATCACAATCTTGGTGAAACATCTTGAGGCCTGCAACAAAGCTCTTAGAAGGTTAGTCTGAATGACATTTAATCCAAATTATGACTGTGTAAATTAGATAGGAAAATACCTTGGAACAGATGACTTAATTACAGCTAGAATAAACTGACCTCTTTTTGTATAAATCTGGGCATTATTGATCATTTATGATGCTCCTCCCTTGGAAATTCAGAAGACATATTGCAGGCTCTGACCTCCTTCTTTAGAGAAGGAGCACAGCTGTATTGTTTATGAACTAAGTCTAAAAGATGCCAATTAAATCGAGAATAAGTAATTTGATTTTGATTTATTGGTACCCAATATTTCTTTGCTTCCTATTTTGCTTCAGTTTCTGGACCTAGAAGTTCCAGATATAGGGGATAAGTAAATGAAGATCTTACTCCTGAGCATTTTTGTAGGGTATATTAAAAGTATTATTTATACTGTTGCTGTCCTTGAGTTTCCCACCCCTATTATTTCCTCAAAGCCTATTTTGTTCAAGTTGTACAGTAGTTTCTTTTTTTGCTGCACATCTGGAGAAACAATCTGTAATGGTAATTGTTTTGTCTTTAAAAATGTTAAACTGTCTCTTCTTTCACCTTCAAGTAGCAAATTTAGTAAAAGGAGAGAACGAGTGTTCCAGTAGAATCTCTGGCAGAGCTCTTTATCATAAATTCTCAAATGCTCCTCTGAGAAGGGCACTAATTGTTATGTTGTGTTCTTGATGGTACAAACATGAAGGCCCACAGAGCAAAGTTGCAATTTGAACACAAAAACTTTTAATAAATTCCACAATAGTGGTGAAGAGAGACAAGAAACTAGCAATTTCCACACAATGTTCATTGGTATGTGCAGTAGGGACTGTCAAGAGCAATTGGCAGTCCTGTGGCCTGGTCTGGTTGAACTCCAGAGACCAGGAATGAAAGCTCCTGGCCCCTGAAGTTGCTGGTTAGGTCTGTTTTGACTAGGTGCTAAGAAATGGACTATTTCTTGAGCCATTTCTGAGAGCCAAGCAAAATGGTCCCAGACTTCATAGACTAAGTGGACTGGTCTACTCCTGGGAAAGCTTGGAAGACCACTTTGGGTTTCACATGGATGGATCATTCCCAGGGAGGTCCAGCTGCCTATGGATCTGCCTGCCAGATGGACATAACATTCCATAAGGGCTGCTGGCTTGGAACAACAGCCCAGTAAGATTACCTTTGAGTTTCTAGAAAACATATGAACAAATAAACAAGCTTAGTTTTGATGAAAACCAATCCCTAGTCCACTTACCATTTGCCATACTGGCTGGGTATCACAGGTTGCATGCACATGGACTTCACTTCTAGCTGTCTTGAAGAAGGGGTTGCCACCTGTTGACATTACCATGCCAGGAAGCTGTTTAATCCAGTGCTGGCCAAATGAGCTTGGAGAGTGCCACCCCCAGAACTTTATCAAAAATTATACAGTATTCCATTACAGCAAGCTGTGTCATGAAAACACAAAAGTCCCTCTCATTTCAGTTTCAGCTTGATTCAGTGGTACAGGGGACTAAGAACACAGGCAATTGTGTTCTCCCTGTCCCTTGCTTCAGAACAGCATTGGAGGCTTCAGAATCAGGACAAGGGGATGCATAAACTCTGGCTGTCACACACACCCAATCACCCTGAGAGTGACTAAAATGAATATCTGAACAAGGCTGAAGTTTGTAAATACCATAATGGGGGGTTTCCACTAGCACTAAGTACCCATTAAGTACCCATTAGGGACCCATTAAGGACCCATTAGGCTCAGAGGAAGAAGACCCCATTTCCACTGCAGACCCCATTAGAGCCACATTTGTTTCCACCAGTTCTATGGAAATCCAGATTGAATGGGTCCTTCAGGACCTATAATCCGGATTTCCTGTAGACCCCATTAACGGTTCTACAATGGGGTCTTCAGGCATCAAATCTGGATTATACAGAGTGCATTTCCACTGTGATCAGGCAATGGGGTCTAGGGGGGGGTCCGGGGGGCTACAGGGGGTGCACCTATGGGGGGTGCTCTGAAACCCAAAGCTCTGAAGCCTTTGTACAATCTCCAAAGCTGGTTCTGAAGCTGGCTCCCAAGCCAGCTCCGAAGAATAGCACAGGCTCCAAAGAGGACCCCACGCAAGAGCAATGCCAATCCTACAGACCTTTGTCGAAGGGTCCGGAGAATCTCTGAAGTTTGCGGCAGATCACTCCAGAGAATCTCCGGAGCTTATGACAAAGCTCCGGAGATTCTCCGGAGTGGCTCTGGAGAATCTTCTAAGAATCTCTGGAGTGTCTATGGAGATTGCACCCCCTGTCCCCCCAAAAACCTGGGGTGACGGGTGGACCCAGCGTGGGTCGATCCAGATTTGCCACATGTGTGCCACATGTGGGGGCTGCCTGACCCAGCAAGCAGTAACCCCAGAGAAGCAACATTCCAATTTATTACTTCCTAGCGTTATATCTGGTCACTATGAGGAGGCAGCCTTTGAACTTAGGAAATGCACTCTATTCCTATAGAGCTTAATCCAAATGTAGCTCGCATTTTGATTTTGTGCTTTACTGAATGCTACCTACCCAGTTTCAGTGATAAAAGAGATGAAGAGCAGATTAACACTTTGGCCTGTATTCCCTTAATATGATTCGTTGCTCTTTAGGGGACCATGTAACACATTCTGAAACCAGGTTTGACTGTTATTTTCCACAGAGTTATGCTTAAAATGTGGTTAGCTTATTGTTGACGTGCATGAAGCTTTTGTTATCGTTAGCAACTTCTTACAATGCAATAAAGAACAGCCATAAGAGTATCTCAAATTCACAAACTGATTTACACAGAAATGAAGTCATAAATATACCACAACTGCAACATCTGGCCCATATCAAGCTTTTTTTCAGGTTGTCACTGAGCTTTTAGGCAGAGAATGGCTGTTCTGTCAAGGGGTTTTATTTAGTAAACTGCCTCCCCAATTTTGTTAATATACAGCATTTGATTTTCCTTGTCTCAGCACATGAAGTAGTGTCTTTCAATTATTCTTATCCTGCTGCTAGTCTTTTATTGTCTAGCTTTATAAACCACAACAAACATATTTATGTGAGGAAAACCTAGAAATTGGATAGTCCGTTTCACCAGTTTAGCTCATGGGAGATTCAGACCCAAGATTCTTCCTAGGAGTAATTTTTCACTATCAGCAATCCACAAACATATTTTGCACCATCAAAGTGATCCAACTTTGTCAGCAGGAACCTTCACTTTAAACCTTCTTCAGTCCATCTTCAGCTCTAACTGCTCACACCTTCCAATTTCTATCTGTCTTATTTGTGGACTTTCCACCCTCCATTTGGACTTTTGTGAATGGAAAGTCCACAAATAAAACGGATAGAAATGAAAAGATGTGAGCAGTCAGACCTGAAGACGGACTGAGGAAGGGGTAATGTAAAGGTGCTACTATGGCCAAACAAACAAAAACAAAGAAACCTTTACTGTTCACAAGGTAAGCCCTACAATTTCATAGGGGATCCCCTCAATACAATAATTTTGAACTTAGGTCCACTTTTCTATTTCTCCTTTATGCATATCAATTTCAGATAACTCCTGTGTGTATAATGCACTATGCAAAGTTGAATTAGTTTTCATTCATCTTTAATATTTACTTATTTTATTTCTATGTTTCTATCCTATCCTCTACCCAGTGCCCTCAGGGTGGGTTAAAAATAAAGCCGTACTTATTATGAGCCCTATTTCCTGTAAGAACATAGGAGATTCCCTGCTACATTATGACCCATCTAATCCTGCACCCTCACACAGTGGCCCACCACTTGCTTATGGACATCTTAAGCAGAATACAATGGCAAAATCTTCATCTCCCTGCAAATGGCTTTTAGGGGCATCCTGCCTTTGTTTCCAAAATGGAAGTGATACTTGTGCATCAATTCTGCCCGCCATGAGTTTGTCCACCCTTTCTTAAAGCTATCTAGGCTAAGTGCTGTCACTACCTCTTCTGATAGTAAATTCCGTAGACCAATGAACCTATGGATGCAAAAATACTTCCCCTTGTCGGTTCTAATTCTTCTGCCCATCAGCTTCCAAGGGGCTCCCTGGTTCTAGTGTTGTGTGATATAGAAAAGAATTTTTCTCTATCCACCTTTCACACTCTATGCATTTTATATACTTTAATCAAGTCACCTCTTACATGCTATCTTTTAAAGACAAAGAGGCCTGGATGTCACAGTCTTATTTGATAAGAAAGGTGTTCCAGTCAACTAATTGTACTGGTTGCCCTTTTCTGTATTTTTCCCCATTCCATCATATCCTTTCTGAAGTGTGGTGACCAAAAATGTACACAATATTTCAAATGCTGTTTCAGCAGAGATTTACAGAGGCACAATGATGCTTGCTGAGTTATTTTCTATTCTCTTCGTAATTACCCTGAGCATACTGGGTTGGCACCTTCATTGAGCTGTTCACCAGAACATTAAGATGTTTTTTTTTCCTGGTCTGTCATGTTTATAGGTGTAATTGGGTTTCTTAGCATCTGTGTGCATCTCTTTGCTCTAAGGCTGAAGTGCATTTTCAACTTGGTTGACCACTTACTATGTGCAATCTTTTTCACTTTTTACCACCCTAAATACTTCTAGATAATTTATTAATTAAAAACTACAGGTCCCCTTATTTTTAATTCTATTTCCCTTTCTGAGTAACTAGAAAGCTGCATGGTCACATTATATGCTCTAAGTTCCAGTGAGCAAATTTTGCCGGCAATGCCAGCAGGATTCAAAGCTTTCTGTGGATGGCAGAAATCTGTTACAGAAAGTGAATCTCAATCTGTGGCTGCATTGACATAGGTGAAAAGTGCATACACCACCACCCCCGGAGATCCAGAGGTGGGCCATCCAAGTTTTCTGCCTCTGGGATGCTTTAATGCCAGCCCAGAAGCCCTGAATTTGCCTTTTCTGGAAGCCAGGAAAAGGGCAGAATGAGTGGTGAAAAACTGTCTCCCTTTCATGTGGATGTATGGAGAGAGGAAGGTGCAATTTGCTGACCACAAGTTTTGCCTATGATCACCTTGGAGGGCCCCTAAAATTGACTGCTTCCATCTGGAGTGGGGCCCTTACAGCAGCCCTCCAAGTCCCAAATTGCATTTGTATATCATTCCATTTGCCCCATTGGTGAATCATATGACCATGTGGACACAGCCTCTACATATTGGATCACCAAATAGTTTAAACCTGGATTACTAACATGTTATGTCACTCTAGATTGTTTTCCCCTAAAGGTTCAGGAAATGAAACATCCCCATTTTTCATATTATATAATTTAATGTATAAAAACTAATGGGTCCTCAGTATTGCAGCATAATTTCTTGCGGGTTTACTACTACTACTACTACTACTACTACTACTACTACTACTACTACTACTACTACTACTACTACTACTACTACTACTACTACTACTACTACTACTAATAATAATAATAATAATAATAATAATAATAATAATAATAATAATAATAATAATAATAAAACCAACTGGGTTCTGTTCACATTATCTGCCAGTACATAACATCATCTTAGGATCTTGGGAAGATCCCGATGCATTACAAAATATCAAAGCCGACATATTTAGTGTTGTGTTATATTGTTGTGTTTCTGTATATAATAATAATAGCCTTCATGAGATTACACGCAGCAAGGTGAGGTGAGTAACAGAAAATATACTTTTCGTGTATCAGATATATTGCCTTGAAGAAGGCTGTCAATATATTTAGATCCTAAAAATGGAAAGAAATGTGGTTGCCAGAAATGAGAAAAAGTTATAACTCATTTAGCAAACCAACATTAATTCTGAGAAGGTAGAGGAAATCAATAAGAAATTATTATCAATTATTTGGGGGACAACAAGTTCCATCTCTGGTTGTCTGCAGGCTATATTTCTTCAGCGTTTTTCTACTCTGAAAGCCTCTGAAATGGTTTCAAGCTTATTTTCAAAATCTAGTCCAGTAATGATTTATGATTTTTTAAAAGTGTGAAGGGTAAGTCATGTGATCTGTGGCATTTCCTATGAAAACACTGGATATTTGTGCTTGCCCTTTTATGACATCTTTAAGTAAAAAGAAAATAGGCATCAGGAACCTTCACAGCGAGAATAAAGAAAATGAAAATCCAACAAGACTTTTAAATACCATCCTCTACACATTGTACAAAAGAGCCAAGAGGCATTTCAATTACAGAGAGGCAAAAATAAATAAATATTTTAAAGAATTGAGTGGAAATCTCATAGAAAATGTAAAAGATTGCTTAATATAAAAAACAGATTTGTTCCATAATATTTTTTCCTTCTTTTAAAAAGCTTGCCTATTACAAAGGACTTACTTTGCCAATATAAGTGTCAAAACTAAATACTTCTCCATTCAAGTACTAGGACACTATTGTACTGTGAACCTGGTCACATACCTGTGGCGGTGACTTTATGGTTACCCTTTTTGAATGTCTCTTTTGTGACAGAAGTACTAGCAATTCTCCACTGTGCTTTGCTCTCTTGATTTAGAGCAAAGAAGCCTTCAAATTACTGCAAATACCCAGTGGACTCCTGTGGTAAAGATGTGCAAATGGCTACTTTGATTGTTCCAGTATCAAAAGTTGCATGCACAAATACAGCAAGAACTCTGAAGCATGTCAGTGCAGGGGGTTTGCACTTACAAAGGTTGCTATGCCCGCCTGGGAATCCTGCTCTGGATGCTGCTATCTCCTGGGCTTCAAAGTGCCAAGACTGTCCTTTATCTTTGCAGAACGGTTCAGAAGTTAAGTCAGCATCCGATTGTTGAAATAAGAAAATGGTTCAACATCCACAGTGAATCTCAAAGCTTCCCGCATCTCTGGTGATTGTTTATTTTGTTGTTCATTTTGTAAATGGCTATGATGTGAGTGAGGGATTCATGTGCAAGGAACTTTGCAACACAGCAACTGATTGGAGATATCACAGTCCCATCTTTAAATTGATGAATTATGCAGCTATTGGGATGCTGTTGGATTTAAATATCTTACCTATTACTTATGTTTTTTTTTCCTTCTGTTTTTAAGTTTCAGTTGTATATTGCCCTTAATTTGCTTATTAATGGCAGTTGTGTATATTCCATTTTTCTTCCACAGTTCTGGAGATTCAATCTTCAGCCCCAGCTATAATACAAAAATTGCCTTGGTCACCCTGCTTGATGATCTTTTCCAGGAGAAAGATAAGAGGGAATATACTCTTTTGGTTCTCTTGGAGCTCTCAGTGACTTTTGATACCATTGACTGATATCCTTCTGGAAAGGCTACAGAGTTCAACGGTGTCTTCGCACTTCCCTTCCCATCCGTTGTATGGGAAAAGAGCCCAATTATCCAACACTGGCAAGCGCTTGCCCTTGGAGGGCTTGTCAGCTTTAGCCGTTCCCTCCCCCCATGATCAAATACTTACCTTATTTGATCCCAGGGCCAGTCTTCTTCTGTGAGTGTGAGTGCACTGTGAGTGCACCCATGCTGTCACCTTGATGGCACTGACATCACCTTGATGGCACATGCACAGTTGTGTCTATGGTCATATGAGCTGCCAGCGTGCTTGTACAGTACCTCAGATGACCCTGGAACACTGGAAGAGGTGTGGATAGTTGTGCCACTGGATGCTTGAGTTAAGGTTTTGGTAAGCTTGGTTAAGGTGTGAAGCATGATTTTGTGCTGTGCATCTAATCAACAATTAGTGGGTATCTGGAGGCTGTAACAGCCTCCTCCACATGTGGATGCTCTTCACCAGAAGTT
>MTQE01001134.1:40852654-40883720 GCA_014337955.1 Aspidoscelis marmoratus | reverse complement strand
TGGAGAAGCGAAAAAGCACCAGTCCTGAATTGACGTGTGTGTGTGTGTGTGTACCAGCTGGTGCTGCTGGCGATGGGCAGGGGAGGAGAGCAAAGAGGAGAAAGGGGTGTGTATGTTGGTGTGTGTGTGTATGCGCAGGACTGGCAGGATGTCTTTTGCAAAAGCATGAGGGGAGGGGAGGGGAGAGGAGAGAAGAGGAGAGTGGAGGGAGCTGCAATTCCCCACCGTCTGCCACATCATTGCGGGATCCAGTCGGCAGGCAGGGGGTGGGGCCCTGGCTGACAAGAGGATGGAAGAAAAGATTCCCTTTCCCTAATGTGATTCTGAACCATTTTGGGTGGGGACAGCAGAAGGGTTGATAGCAATTTAAAGTGATTTAAAGCCACTGAAGTAGGGACTGCCAGAATCCGTGTTTGAAGTGCTTTTTTTTTTTTAACTGTTTTGAGAGGCTTGAGTGGGAACTGGGCCTTGAAGTTATTTTGCTCACTGGCAACAGGTCATTCAGATGTACTTTGAGACTTATCAGTGTGGAGGTGAACCAGATTCCTGAGTAGTCCTGGGAGATAGGACCACATCCCAGACCTGGCATGGGATCCCCCCCATGGCTGAGGGCCCAGATTCTGCACTTTCAGCCTGGGCAGTGAAACATAATTCAATCAATAGTGGAGGCAGATGGTCTGCCATTGGATTCTTTATTTTTTTTTTAGTGTACCCTGAGGTTGGGCCATCTGCATGTGAAAACCCATCCATAGGATAAGGTGCAAATTTGTGCTGCATGCCAAATACTACACAATACAACCGACTTCTAGCTTGCTCCGTGTGTTTTCATATCAGTGATGCAGCTACATTCTGCATATAGTTCCAGTTCGTGTCCATTTCTTCATGTTGACATTTGTAAGCACGCATGCACTTCTAATGCTATCAATGCTATGCACTTCAATGGTAAGCTGCTAATAGATTACAAGGAAGAATTGGTCCTTTCTGCACTGGGTCTTATTCCAGATTGCAGTCTGGAATAGGAACCTGTCTTCTGCTTGCATGGCAGGTCCTGGTAGGCCATTGTCAAGGAATGGCATTTAATATTCCAAGCCAAATACATTATGGATACTTTATCTAGTTATTCATTATTTCCTTGTAAATTATGGTTAGTTGACTTTATCTTCAAAATTGACCCACTGAATTTCCATCCAAAATGACCATTTCAGAGTTGTGGAGTCATTTTTGCTGACCCTAAGTGAAAACTGAGGAAAAGAAGTGTGGAGTTTGAATTCAGGAAAAAAGATATCATGACCAGAAGGAAAACTATGGAGGAGGGAAAGGATGTATCAGGATAAAACACTCAGAGAATGGTCCTAAAAGGAGAGAGTGGTGACAAGTTTGGCTAATTAGTTAGAGTGATCCTGCAAATTTGGGGCAGAGTGGAAAGCCAGATTTGGCAGGGAGAAGAAGGCTGTTCAGCAGAATAAAAGATGGAAACAGGAAGCCGCTAAACACTTCTTGGATTCTGGAATATGGCACTGAACAAGTGAGTGGGGAAGTCTAAGGGATATGATGTCATTCACCTTACTGGACAGTCACAGCAGGAGAGATCTGCTTTCGGGTTATGTTGTGCTGCATCTTCACTTATCAAAACAGGGTGTCCTTATCATCCTGCTCCCTCTTCATTTTTGGTGTCAGCATGTGTCATTCTGATTACTCACAGGAAGTATCTCAGAAGCAAGGTAATTTCTTCCTGCCGTGTATAGTGTTGCTTGCTCTGAAATTCAGATACGGAGGGTGCCGAGGGTGGAGGTATCTTCCCTATCTGCCCCAATAGAACTGTCTCTCATGAAAGTGGAGACATGACAGGGAAGCTCTAGTCTGCAGAACCTGCCTGTAGCATGACGGGAAAGGACAACCTTTGTTTGATCTTCACAAATCTGCTGAGTTCAAATCCAGTTCAGAAAGTTGAAATTTCTTATCAGCATTTCACTGTGTATTTAAACTCTTTAGTCCTACCTCATGAGCCACACCAACCACTGATTTGATCCAGCCAAACTTTCCTATGTTCCTATTTTCTTATGTAGATATGCACAGATGGGCATGCATACCTTCTCCCATCTCACCATCTCAATTCTTTGCATGGATAATCTCATTATGTGATGTGAAATTGGGCCTTTGGTACAGAATTTGCCTTAAAAAGAGTGCAGACAGTGATACCGTTCTGTGGAATAGACCTGATAACTGCAGCCGTTTTCATGAAATAATATAGTTTCCTAGAAGCTATTCTCAAGATCAGAGAAATGGGAATAATCCAGGCACAGATAATTCAGGATCTGATCACAATGAAGACATGGCATTACTTGTTATCTTATTCACCATGTATGACTCACCATGTATGACAATATCTTTCTGATTTTCTAAAAGGAACACTAAAACATAATGCATTCATTCAGTTACTTAACAAAATTAATTAACACTGCAAATTATGCAATTAAGAGAAGAATGGGAGCCAATACTGTATCCATCTTACAGATTCTAAAACTGAGAAATGCAAATACCTGTGCTTGAAAAAAAATGACTCTCCCAAACCACTTTGACAACACCACCTTCATACTGGTGCCTTTTCCAGCCTTGGTCTGCTTTGCAATTCTCTCTCTCTGTGTGTGTGCATGTGTGTGTGTCTGGATTCAAGCCATGACAAGAAGCAAAAATGAGCATTTGCCCTTTGCGGTGAAATAATGGAAAAGGGTTTTTCCCCCCCGTTGCACTATTTTATGGAAGCGTAAAGTTTCATGACATTTATGAAAGTGCATGTCATGAAGCAGATGGCTTGTTAGCCTTTATTTAGTAGTCTTATCCACACACTTATGTTATATCTTTGTCAGACATTCCTGAATTATGCAAAGATGTTATATGATATTGCCTTCCAAGAGAAGAACGAAAGCATCTCTGATATCTAAACAACAGTGAGTATATTTGTCTAGTCATTACAATATTTAAAATGTCATTATCATGTGAGAATATGGGAGAAGAATGTTATGGATGACACAATGATAGGAGAGATGGTGCTCTCTGATAAGACTTAAACCCCAGTGGAATTCCAAGCAGCCAGAGGCTATTTCATTTTAATCAATATGTGGATTAGATGGATTCATTTTTATCCTAATAATGAAGACAGAGAATTAGGCCACTTTCCCAATTGCAGGGGGTAGACCACTTCAGGTGGAACCTGTCTAACTGGAACAGGTCCCTGTTAGAGTAGTTCAGTTGTTCTATAACAAGGCCATCTGCACTTGGATGGCCTGGTCTACTCAGGGAGGGCTGCCCCATACCACTCTGAAACTCGTGGAAGCTTTGGAACCTTCTGTCTGGGCTCCAATGGCCAGAAATGAAGGTTCCTTGCCTCAGAATCCGAGAGGAACTCATTTTGGTGGCACAATTTGATGTGCTACTGAAATGGGAGGCCCTGCTAAACTGGAACAGGCAGTTGTTCATCTTTCTGTATGTTTCTTTTCAATTCCTGAACCCCTTGTACTGCCAGAAGGTATCTTAGTTTAGATATGCTGTTTTTGGCCACCTAGACCAAGCTACACTCTGTCTAGTGCAGACAGAGTGGTCTAGCAGGGGGCTGGGCCATTGCTTCACTCCAGAGTGTGAAACTCCAGAGTGTGAAACAGAGGGGCTGAAAGGATCTAGGTCTCACACTGTACCTGTATACTGACCAGTGCAGAAAGGTCTTGGAGAACACCAAAGGAAAGGCCTAGACTCTAAGGCCTTTCTGCATTTCACTTACTATTCAAAGTGGGATAAGCTCCAAGACAGTACATCTGCACTTCATGGGACTGTTTCTTAACTAGAAACAGCTCTGCACATCCAGGAGCATCCCCAAGGTCATCTAAGTTTGGTCAACATTAAAATTGCACCATGCTTAGATTAACCACTGGACCGCAACAGCCTGGTAAGATCCCATCTGCACTTCTTCTTGTTGGAAAAGGTGCAGAAGGAGTATGAGACTGGTGGTACATGCCTAAGGACATGCTGCGTTGCCAGTATGCCCCAGTGATGATATGACACTGGTGGGCTGGTGCCATCAACAGGGCTCCATGATGGATGCCATCAGGGCAGACATTTGCACCTAAGCTATGTTTAGAATGCTCTAAGCAGCCACAACTTAGCTTCAGAATGGAGGCATCTCTGAATACAAAGGATCTTTGGGCACATCTACATGCCGAAAATACTCCAGATTTAAGCTTGTTTTGCCTCGGAGTGTCTCCATGCATAGCTTTACTCTGGGCTACATTAGGCGCAAAGGAGGAAAATCTGCAGCAGAGAAACCCCCCTTTCAAACAGTATACATCTGACGTTGGGGGAAACCGCAGATTATCCTGGGAGCATGGAGACACACATGAATTTCTTTAAAGTGTCTTCCTGGCTACATTAATCTTTTGAGCGATTTACATGTGTGTGTGAAAACATTCCTTTCCTTGGCTGCCAAGAGTTGAAAGCATAACCAATGCTTATAACATAGTTGCAAGCATAACTAAAAGCAAATTGCTCCATTTAAGTGCACAAACAGACCACTGATCTCTTTCTTCTTAAAATAGATGTTTCCCCCTCCATTGTTAAGATAATTAGCATCACTTTCCCCTGATAGCAAGCACAGAATTTCTCTCCCCCTCCCAATAATGTGAAAGAAAGAGAGAGTTTGCTGGACGGCTTCTGTGCACAGGCAGCTGGAGGGAGTGAGCTGCTTTCATTTATGCTTGTAACTATGCTTGCCAACCCTCCAGTGCCCTAGTTGTAGTGCCCAGTCATAGTGCCCTATGACTACAGTCCTAGGCTTTTCATCATCACACACCTGGAGTTTTCTTAAGGACAATTGCCACCATATGTATGGATACAACTTTAGTCTATGGTGGCTGATTGTGGCTGACTAGTGTTTTACGCTGGAGGAATGAGCATTCAGAAAACGAGAACACAGGTGTTTTGCAGAAATCATGCAGTAGTTCATAAGGAAGAAAAACTGAGCTGAAGATTTCACAAAAGCCTCCCAGTCTACTGTAACTGAAGGAGCAGAATAATAGAGATATGGGTACAATCAGAGCACAAAGTCACCTGCATGTTCTCACTTTTCTGTGTCCCCGTAGCAGAAATAGTTATTGACTCTGCTGACAGTGAAATCTGAGATGAGGCAGAAACCAAACCGTTCCAGTCCTTCTGCAATGCCAGCATTCTTCCGTGGTCTTCAGATCTCCTGTGGAGATGTTTTAGGAAGCTCCTGTAATATAGAAGTCACTTATCTTTGCTTCTTCCAAAAGATCATTATCACACTATTGCTTGCAATAATTAGGTGGTTAATATTTAATAATGAGAGATCTACATTCCAGCCAAACCTGCGCTTTTGGCCACCTGCTATCCGTGGTCACCAGTGCTAATAACTGGCGAGACTGCATCCCTGTGAGATCTGCTATCTGTTGCATATTACTTTCCTCGCTAATAGGCGACCACCTGCCTATCACACTTCTGGCCACCTGTGGGTCTGCCCAGCTGTGTAAATTGCTCTGCAATCAACAGCCAGTTTGAGAGGCTAGAATATTCTCTATCACATTAGATGCTCTTTGACTTCCTAATTGCAAAAGGGAAAGTCATTTGCTTGGCCTTCAAGTGCTTATATATTTATTTATTTATTATCAAACGTGCAGCGGGTTGTCAGGTTGGCACCAGCTACAGCTGCAAAATTTCTACTTGGCCCTTATTTCCTCCCTCCGCTTTTGGATATTAAAATACCACCTGTCACCAGAAGCCATAAATGAATAAATAAATAATGTCTGTGGTGACCCTTCTGGACATATAGGAATGTAATCCATTAATTGAGTTTCTGGCTGGATTCCCAGTCACAGGGTTCAAGCATTATGACAAGTCATCATTTTAAAGATATATGTGTTCCTGCTTGGCTCCAAGTACTGAGCACTTCAGCTCAAGTATGGCATATGAGTCAGCAGTCGGTCTTCCTTTTGGCAGCTTCTCCAGAATGACCAATTAGATACTTCCTTAGGCCTTGGCTTTGCAGCTCTCTAAACGGAAAACTCTTTCCACTTGATACATGTTCAAGCTCTGAGCTAGAAATGCCCTGCACTAAAGTCTTCCTTGCAGGTAAGAAAATGAACTGGGAATTAAACACAAAATACCTTCTTTCACTGAGCATATTTCCATTTGAGGAATTCAGGGCAAAGGTAGGATTTATATAGCACCCTGTTGACACTAACTCACCCTGCCAACAGTTAAGTGCAAGCACTTCTAAGAGCTCTGCAATGGAGGAGTAGGAGAAATCACTGTGATAGTTTGGTCTAGTGGCTAGGGAGCCGGATTATTAACTGTGAATATTGGGTTTTATTCTGTACTCCCCCATGAAACTAGCTGGGTGACCCTGGGCTAGTCATAGCTATCTTCTGAGCTCTCACAGCTCCATCCACCTTACAGGGTGTTCTGTTGTTGAGAGAAGAATAGAAAGCTTTCTTAGCTGCTTTGAGTCCCCTTAAATGGGTGGGGAAAGCGTGGTAGAAAAGCCGACTCTTCTATTTTTTCTTCTACTTTCTCCTGGTCTTCTGTTTCATCCCCGCTAGAGCAATGTCCACACCTACCTTCATGAACTTTTTTTTTTGTCCAGACACACTGTTTCTGGGTTTTTGTTTGTCTGCAGAGGAAATGGCTGACTGTCAACAGGTTCAAGGGTTGGAACAAAGGTTTCCCGGCTGTGATGTTTTTACTGCATCTATGCATGCAAACATGGAAGGAACCATCATCACAAAGATCTGTGTAAGAGTGAAGACTCTTCTATATCCTGGGAACAAGTACCAGCATCACATTAGGCATGCCTATCTGTCTGTTTCCAGTACACAGGAACACATATGATTGAGGTTCTAATACTATTTGTCCAGCTGCTCAAAACTTTCACCAATGTAAAATTGAGGACTCACATAGTACTGTATTTGAACTTATGACTGACAGATCAAAATGGAGCTCACAGTCTATTGCACATGACAGTACTTTTGTAAAATGATGAAGAGAAAGCAGGCTGTGAACTTCCTGTTGTATGAAATGCACTATTTATCATCATTATTTCACTTTAAAGTTCACTTTAAAGTTCAGAAGAAAACATTAATCTGCTGGCTTTACTAGGTAGAATATATATATATTCCAGTTGATGGTGAACATGGAGTTGCACTTATGGAAACCCATTTTAGTAATGCAAGACAACCAAAGCACCATCTACATGTAACATCATGGCTGACAAAGGAGTGGCTGAGAAGCTGCAGGGTTTGCATGCCAGGTGCAGTCACCTTCCACACCAGTGACAGTTAAAGCAGCTTCCTGCAAGTGCAGGATGAATAAATTTGTAGCTTCTCCGGAAAGCCAGTAAGGCAAGGGGGCAATATCTGACCATGACGTTGCCCCAACGCTGTCCAAAACCCCAGAGATCTGTTTTATGTACTTAGCTCAACTTCCAAGTAAGCTTATAGAGGGAAGCAGGAAGTAGATTTTACTTGTCTATGTGTCTAGATTGTTCACATGCAGATGAAGTTCCCTACTTCCGTCAATAAGATGTTTTAAGTATAAGTAGTCATCATGTTGATTATTTTCTTCCTCCAAGATGGACCATTATGAACTCTCTGCAATCAGAGAGATGTTCTGATCGTAAGCTACCTTTATTTCAAGAATTGCTAATAAATCTTATTTTTCCTATGTGAACCTGCCCATCCTTAAATATCAAATACTGAAACAGCAGTCTTGATATTTATGAGGGTTAGGTTCTTTCAGAAGATTTTTAAAAAAGAATCCTGATGAGTATCAAATTTACACTTCTTTAGTAATAAAAGACTATAAGGAAATGAGGATAAGACTATAAGGAAATGAGGATAAGGGTGATAAACTTGTAATAATTACCTTTTTCCCCATAGGCTTCAATTATTTAGGGGGAGATGAAAAAGAAGGAAGGAGGCTACATAAGGTTAAGAGGAGAAGGCTGCTTTGGCAATTCCAAGGTCTAATTTTGCTTTGCAGGAAGGGCTGGGAGGAGGCCACAGCAACCAAAAGGGTCCTGGAGTACTTCCAAACATTATTTTTGGTTGTCCAATGAGAAGAGGAATAAAGCAGCAGTTAAAGGAAAGGAAGCCCATACAGTCAAGCAAGAAGCCCTTGTCTGTGTGATGAATGGGGCTGAGATGAAGCCAGTGGAGTGGAATTGTAAAGTCACTACTAAAAAAGTGGCAAAGTGCCAGTCCATGGTGCTAGACTTCAAATGTGGGAGTTCTGTCACTTTAATAAATGAGTGATTTTTCAATCTGCTCAACCCTGCCAGCTCCACGATTAATTTTAAAAAAGCCAAAAAGATTCAGACTCAGTTACTACTTGACATGGAGACCACTGGGAATTCAGAGTTGCAATGTGAGGCTCAACTCTGATCTCCCTGAATCATATTTTGGGCCAAACCTCACTGCCCTATCTGTTGCATTTTGCTCAGTATTTTTTTCCAAGGTTAAATACATGCACGCACACGCGCACATACATATTTGACAGAAATTGGAAATAATTAACCTATTCAGAAGAAAGCTATCTGGACATGACTCTCTAGTCACCAAGGGTGAACGTGACTTGATAGTAGCAGAATCTGGAACACCAGGGGCAAGAATGGTATGAGCTATTCTTTGCATAATGTTTGTATTGATCCTACCCCCTTATGGTGCATTCATGGCCCATAAAGATTCCATGCTGATCGTACCAGCATCTTGACATTTCCCCTTACTAACCTGGGACAGCATCTCCTTAACATTCAGGTCATGTACATGCTGCTTAAGGGAACTTATCTCCTCAGTGGCCTTGAGACTCATTAAATACAGTAAAATGGCTCATAATCAACGTGGCCATAGGGACTGAGACAAACATTCCACATTATTGATCATAAGATCATAAGAATATAAAAGGTTTGCTGCTGGATCAGGATACCATCCATCTAGTCCAGCATCCTGTCTCACACCATATCTATCAATTGCTTCTGGACATTCTCAAGCAGAAGTCAAAGGCAAAATCTTCACCTGCTCTTAATTCCCTGCAAATGGCCTTTAGAGGACTCCTGTCTCACTCTAACCTGGGAAGTATCTAGGCATCGTGATGGTTGGAAGCAGTATCATTTCCTCACCCACTGAGATCAAAGCTGGGAATGCCCTAGCAGCAATCTTGATGGGTGGGAGACTGCTCACACGCGTCAAAATTGTCAGTAGGGCTGCATTTCTGATGGTGGGGGACTGTCTTCTCATTGTCAAGATCAGAGCCAATAAAACCTAACCTTGACAGCAGGAGCAGCAGAAAGTATGCAGACAGCACATCACTGCATTAAGTATAGTAGTATAAGCATATTGCTGTTTTTAATACACAGGAAGAGGAGTAGTTCACTAGAAGCACTCCTTGCCCTCTGTGTGCAGCTCTTGTCATAGATATAAATACAGAGGTTGCTTCTTAGGGGAGTTCATTTTCCATAGTGCATGTAAATGTTTCTATTATTCTTTAGAATTTTTGAAGTGGGACAAAAACCTTGTAAAATGTCTGCCAAAAGTGGAAATAGGATGGGGTATATTGATCTTATTCTGCTATTTTTGGATATTCCAGAATAAAGCACACCTAGGAGTGCTTTATTTTGGAAAATCCATGCTTTATTCTGGAACATCCAGAAAATGACAGAATAATTAATGTCTGGATGCAGCTCAAGTTCTTGAAAAAGAAGTAGTCAGCATCTTTTGTAATCTGACCCATTGCTTTGTCTTATTACATCAAAAGTAGCCCTGCATTAAACACGCAAAGAAGGAATATGGGGATTAAAGAGGAATATTGTCCCCAGAGACCCAGGGTAGGAAGTTCTATGGTGGCATAAAAGCTTAATGCAGTTAAGCAGAGGTAATTACCCACTAGAAGAGATGGACGACAAAAAGCAAAGATAAACAACAAAAATGTTGCTAGAGTCCTTGGTTTTATGTGTTTTTCTATGATCCCTCTTGCACTCTTTTCTGTCTGTCGCTTGGTTAGTTTTGACATTTTCAACTGTAAGACTTGATCTCAATTTACAGAAAATAGGGTGGTAGAATGCATAGTGTCACTTCAGAATCCAGATGGCACATTGCATTTTGAAGGCTCTCTGGTGTGAAAAGACCCAGCAGAATTCTGGCTTAAACTACATCCATTAAAATTTCCTCTTTTCTTTAGCCACTAGACGTCCATCAAAAGATGCGTGACTTTCCCCTACCCGCATTTTGAGTTTTTCTTAGTTTTTTTATTTTTCTTTTAATTTAGTGTACCCATTTCCACATTGGCTGATGAAAATTCATATATCCTTTTATATGTGCTTCTCTTAAAATATCAATTTTGTGTACATTTTTACTAATACATTGCTTTCCAAGTCATTTTCCTTAATAAAATGCATTATTGTAAGTCTCTCCCAACCCCGCATGGGTGAATGCCTTCTGATTTTTAGTTGGAGAACTGCATGTCAAAATTTGCAAAAGTGTGGATTTTGGGGGACCAAGGAGTTCCACCAAGGAGCTCATGTGTTGGTTTTCCATTTGCAGATTTTTCTCCACAATTCCTAACTGCCTTCTTGTCCATACACTGTTCCTAAGGGTATGCATGCACACTCTCTGACCTTCATTCAGCGCCCAGGATAGTTAACTTCTAGATATCTACTACATCTCCTCTGTCACTTGAACGATACTAGAACTGTAGAATTTTTGAAGGGGAAAATGAAATTTGTTTATGAAAAAAAGCTATTTAAAAGATGTTGCTAAAAGACATCCTGAATACACCGCTGATGATACAATTAATGTGCGCACTGTGCATGGATGATTAATTCATAGATCAGGGATTACTAAACTTTTTGAACCTATGGATATTTTTAGAATTTTGAGTTTGCTGTGTGCAAGTTATTTCTTTCACTCGGACCACTTCCTTCCACTTTGACAGAAGAAGGGGAAACACACAAAAAATATCCTGCTTTTCTAGGACATCTGTGTTAAAAGTCAGGTTCAGTGAAATTAAAATGGTTCAATTACTGTATTTTCTGGTGTATAAGACTACTTTTTAACCCAGGAAAATCTTCTCAAAAGTCAGGGATTGTCTTATACGCCGGATGTTGTCTTCTTATATGGTATGTCCCAAACTCTATACTTTAACTGGAAAAGTTGGAGGTCGTCTTATACACCCAGTCGTCTTATACGCTGGAAAATACAGTATTTCATGAAGGTGGGCTGCATTTAAACCAATCTCAAGAGGTCTGAAGACCATGTTCTTTTCAAGGTATCCACCATTGCCATGGTGAAAGTTCTGAATGGGCTTAATGATGATTCACTGGGCCTTTCCGCACAGGCTCTAAAAATGGAATTATGTTTATCTTTTAGAGCCTGTTGGGGGAGGTATTGAGACGTGGCTTCTGCATTGGAGGCCACATTGGAGCCCCTGTGAGGATGCCACGTCCACAATTTGGCATGCAAGACCTAAAATTAAACCGGTTTTGCCGCCAAAATCCTACCCAGATGTAAGACCTAAAACATTAGGTCTTACATCTGGGTTTTCCCCTGAAACTGTTACGGAAGCAAACGCTTCTGCAACCGCAGGGAGAAAGCCTGATTGCTGGCGAATGCCCAGCTGTCAAAGAGGAAGAGTGCGTGCTCTCCCTGTTTGACAGCTGGGCCTGCCCAGTGGCCTCCGCCATTGGCTCCTTCAGAGCTGGCATGGTGAGCCCGGCAACTGGGTTCACCAGGTTCCCCTTTGCCCAAGAAGGCACGATGGCGCCTTCTCGAGCGAGAGGGAAGCCACAGCTGCCACCCCCACCCCACCCAGTGTTGCGTGCTCACGATTGCCGTCTTACCTCCTCACTGCTGGGCCAATTCTGACAGCGGGAGGTCCAGCGTCCATTGCGCGTGCGTGCACCGTGGCCTTCCATTGGTCAGCCACCCTCATGAGGGTGGCTGGCTGCTTCCCACTATTTTATTTTGATATTCACAGAGCACAGTGATCCAGGCTCTAATATCACATGGAAGTATGTACTGATGCATTAGATCATTCACTAGTTGGGTGAGGAGTGAATCACTGTTCAGCCATTTTACTGCACCCATAAAAACAGAATCCTACAGTCCTGCCACCTAATTATAAGTGAGCATAAAGTAGGGTACACTTAGCTTTGCAGATATCAGGGGATTCTTCAAATGCACCATTGTATCTTTATGAGGTGAAATTTCAAGGACTAGAGAAATAATTTTTATCATGTGAGGCTTGAATTAATTTAGGCAAATCTGGCAACTTGATTACATGTCTACCATAGGATGAGATATGAGAACTGCTCCTGGCTAGAACATTTTCTTTGGAGATCACTCCTGGGCTAGATCATTCCTTCAAGCTAGGACTGGGGACATTTTTGGTAGGCTGCATAAATGGTCATGGTGTTTGGGCATTTTCAGACTGGAGAAGTGTTTCTGTGCTTCAAAATGGGCTGTGGGCTGATCTTGCTGGTGCCACCATTCTGCATTAATCAAATTCATGCTGTATTTGCAGAGAAGTTTTATTTACTCTACAGACAAGAGTGCTCATAGATGTAGATTCCATCTCTGTAAGAGGCCAAGTGTGGGCAATGTGCATTTACTGTGTCTTAAAGGAGGGTTTAACCCTGTTTTGGTGCATAATGGCATTCAGTCACCTTTCAGTCAGTGTCCTGATGGACATTTGTTTTGTGTTTATTACTGATTCAAGCTGTGATATTGTTAGTATAGAACAGAGGTTGAAACTAAATAGGTCCAATGAATAAAATGGTTAATTAAAACATGAAAATGTCAGTTTAGGGGGTGTATATAAAAACTTATCTGTGACTTTTATCTTTCCTCTCTGGAATTAACAGTCTTGTATGTACAGTCTTTGTGATTCTAGATATATTATATTTCTGTGGAGTGTGTGGTAGAATTGTATTAGGGGTGCTCACGAAGCCAATCTCCCACATTTGATTTGATACAAAGGTGGGAAATTCAGTTTTGGACAAATCCCACCCCCATGAATATGGGGGGGCTTCATATTCATGCATGAATATTCAGATGAATATTTATGCATGAAACAAAGTGAACCTCCTCCCTCCCCTCCCCACTAACCTGTCTTAGTTGCTGCTGCTGGCACTGCACACCTTCTTCATAGGCACTTCTGGATCTGCAGGGCCAGCTCTCCATTTGGGGTTCATGATCCCTGGATGGAGAGTTTCACGTGCTAACCCAGAAGTGACTTTTCAGCCTTTGGAGAGCATTGAAATAGGCCCAGGAATGTGATTGTGGCCTCCTCAGAGGTAAGGGGGCATGTCGGGGTGGGGGTGGGGAGGCTGTAGTGGCATCCTCAGGGCCTGTTTTGGCACTCTCCAGAGGCCAAAACCTTCATTCCAGTTCTGCACGTGCAGCAGGAGCCATGCACGTAGAACTGGAAGGCCAAGGACAAATGTGCAGCAGTGGTGCTGGTGGTGCAAGGTATTTGGGGTGATGGGAAGCCTGGGGGCAGGAGGCCATGGGGGAGTGGGTGGCCCTGGGGCATCTGGTATCCAACGAAGCTTCAACTGAAGCTTCAACAATTACTGGATAATCCAATTCTCGGATGAATAGGGCCTTCGAATGCAGACCCTATTCAATTCAGCTGTGAATCTCTGAATTTGTACCTATTTGTATGAATTCTGATTGTGCTGAATATTCATGCACATCCCTACATTGTATGCATTTATGATTTCTCTTTATAGATTCTTGCAAAGTGGGCAATATCTTTTGACACAGGCCTTAAAAATGCAAAATAACCCATACAATCAAATAACATACAATGAAAAAATGAATCCAGAGAAAGCATTATTTGAAAGCAGGATTAAAAATGTGTTAAAACACAGTTTAAAAAAATCACAAGAACAGAGTAAAACCCAATAAAATGTCACATTTGACAGATCCTCAGCTGATTGTCAAAGCAAAACCAGCAATGCAATAAATCTAAGAAGCCTGTAACTTAGTGTATTCTCCCAACAGATGTCCCACTTCCAAGAACACACTGCACATGTGCTAAGGTTCACACCACAATATTTCTCTATAAAGTAAAGATCATTTAAGTACAGATTTGACAGACTGATAGGAAAAGAGCTAAAAGAAAGGATTTTAAAGCTAAAACCTTACTCTAACTACCAAAGAAGATTTTAGTGGATAAACTAAAATAACCACATGGATTATTTCTCACTCTTAAATGATTCAGAAACAAGACATCTGCCCTAGGACAACTCACACTTCAGCACAATTTCAAAACCACAGGAAAGTAACTATGAGGTTCTGCCAAAGCCCAGATAGTCACAGCCACAAATTTATTTTAAACATTCAGTGTTTACAATCAGCACAAACAAAGAGAAAATTGTAGCCAAAGGCCAACCTCCTTCTTGACATGGTAACCCAAAAGCTGGAAAGGTTGGAAAACTCAAAATGTGGTTGCAATCTCCAAGGCAAAAATTGTGACATGTGTTGTGGGATTCCACTCCAATGATCTTCTTCTGAAGTATTCCAGGGCTATTTTTATTCAAAACTGAAGAAAAGAAATTAGTGACATCAAAATAAACCTTTCTGGCGTTGTGAAAGGAGTACATGGCTACAATTACACCTTATGAAACCCCCAAACCCAGCAGCTACGTGTGTGTACATGCTTCATGATGCACACTAAGTATAAATGAGAGGAAAAGAATACATGTTTGAGTGATATTAGCAACAATCAAGGCTTATCAATACCTTGATGATGATGATTGACACCATTTCAGTTGGTTTTAACAAAAAATAAACAATGTTATAAGCCAAACAATGATGTTGCCTTGTGTAATGACCCTGGGGGGAAAGGGAGGTAGTGGGGTGTAGTTAATGATGTTTTGGCAGCTGGGGCAGGGATTACATAGTTGCTCTACAAAGGTGGGGGTGAGCCACCCCTGAGATCTGACCAATGAGAGTACAGGAACAATGGGAACTAAGGTATAAAAAGGACTTGACAGGAGAGAAAGCGCGTTCTTATTCTGATCTTCTCGTGTGTGTGTGTGTGTGTGTGTGGGGATAGAATAGGGACCTGGTCTGGGAAAGCCTAATAGTATAGGTTGGGCAGAGCCTGAATACAGTTTTAAGTGTTAGAAAAATAAGGGAGCTTGTGTCCCAGAAACGTTCTGTGTTTAAAGGCTGTTGATACAAAAAATGTAAACAATAAAAACCTTTTTTGGTCATTTTAAAGCAGGCTGCCGTGCATTCATTAACAGTAACAACATGAAGGAGAGAGGGGGTTAAATAAGCAAGTTCTGTCGCTTTAAAAACAAAGTAAACCTGGACCACAGCAACAGGCAGTTAGGGGAAGAGGGTTTTTTTCTGCTTGAAGGAGGAGGCGAAGCTGAAAGGGGAGTGCATGTTATGGCTGGGGAAGCCGGCAGGCACAGGAACAGGGCTTTCATTCCAGTTTAAAAATGAGTAAATAAAGGGAGAACACGAAGGTGTCTAGCAGGCTGGAGAACCAATCCTGACCATGTCACCTCGGAATTAAAAAATCTCTTAAATGGTAAAACACTAGCCCAAGCCCTGTTTCGTAGAATTTGTCCAGCATCTCTGATAGCCAAATTCCAAAGAAAAGATTTGTTAATTAATGTTGCTCCTTGTAATTTCCTATTCCAAAGGTCAACACAGTTTCTGGAAATTTCTTTAGCTTTTAAAAATAAAGAGAATATTTTTCTTTAGCTAAATGTTTATCCTACAAATTATTTCAGGGAAACAAGAGTTTTCCAGATGTAATCATCCAAAACCTCTAGTCAATGATTTCACATTAGTTTCCCCTGCTTTCTTTGTATTACAAAGTAGATCACAGGGAAAAGGTTGCTCTATAGAAAATTCCATTTTTACATTTTACCTTAGCGATAAAATGAAAATTGTACTTTGAGGGTACCCCCCCCAAATTAGTCTTCAACAGAAACCCTCCACAATTTGTCTGCTCTGTTTCCACCTCACTCAAGCCAATTGTAGCCAATTCACTTATAGCTTGTATGTCAAGAAAACCTCCCAAAAATCATATTTCTGACAATATTTTGTAACAGTGGGCAAGATGTTCACTGTCCCTTTACAGTCATTAACTGCAAAATTGATAGATGATTGATGAAAAGCTGCAGTCATAATGGTATAGAACCCATGGATATAATATAATCTTTGCTGCTATAGGCCTGCATTTTTGGTTAGCTGTTGCCTTTGCATAATCCACAAGATACAATTCTTACAAGAGTTGCAAGATGTTCCTTTGTTTGTCTCAAATTCTTTCTAGAACATTAAATCCTAGATTATTAGCAAAGAGATAAAACTACCATCTGTAAAAGAATGCTATACTTGGTTGCTTTCTTTCTAGATCCATTCTCTTGCCAGAGGAAAAAATTCAGATAGGATAAGGTGTATGGCACATTCTTCCCAATATCAAAACAATCTAGAGGAACACAAATTAAAGAAAAAAGACACATTTGAAAATGTACTATCCTCAGTAGGAACAACATTTTTCTAACAGGCATTTTAAAAGAACAAAGCAAAGGAAAAAATGCTAAATCATAGCCAATAATATGCATTATGATGGAGAGCACTGGTTAGGGACACTGGGAACATATACCTTCAGTCTTTTTCAAGAGCTTTATTTATGTGTAGTAATTATAAAAGAACTTGAGGCAGCAAGAAAGAATGCGAACATAAGAGCTAGAGTACATAGTGGCACTACTTTGGGCTTTTTATTACAAAGGTTTGCAGTATTTCTGAAATTTATTTAAAAAGTGCTTATGCCACACCGATTCAAACCTACTATTTCAATAACAAATTGCAGTAGGGTTTAGGCTACTTCCATGCAATCATGATTACATCCATCTTAAGGTCAGGAGGCATAGAATCCATCACAATGGTGGGAGGTATGCCAGACAAATAGCACCACGTCTCATAGAGCATTGCAGCCTTCAAAATCCCTGGAGCTGTGGAATCAAAGTTTAAACCTGTTAAAGTTCCATTCCTCTGCAGTGGATTGGGAATGGCATCAGAGGTAGAACATTTTTGGTCCAATATGAAAACCGCACACACAGAAATTGGTTCATTATTCACCTTTCTGTACTTTTGTTGCCCCATTCAGCAGAGTAAGTGAATTTACTGTCAATCCAGCCTTGGAGTAATTTATCCCTTCTATGCCACATAAGAGGTGGTCTTTGGAGGCCATGGGGATGTGAGTTCAGTAGTTTATACTACTACTATATGTACTATAGTTTACACTATTTTGGGCTATGTTTTTAAATCCTTCATCAGAATGATACCATAGCAATGTCAACTGTCCCCTGCAGTGAAGGATGTTGTGAAGCTCTGCCTTTTTGGTCAATGTAGAGTAACACCAATTGGAACTAGGAATAGCCAGGGTTGTCATGGCGAACAGCTGTACTCAGGCTCTGTTCAAACCACAGATAATACTGATACTTTTAGACAGTTCAAAAGCTTAGAACAGACTGATAAAATGTGAAGGCAGCCTATGTTCCCTGCCACAAATAAGTTCAAGTATTATCACAGCAGTGGCTAAATGCTTTCCCTCACCAAAACCAATTGCAATAGTTAAAAATGTTGGAATGGACACACCAACTATGCACAAGATTGGATGCAGCCTATTTTGGAGGTTTTTTGGAAATTTGTTTGAAACTATTGTTTTAATAGTAAATAAATAAGTAAACAAGTGCACTGTCATGGTTTGCATGTTTCTGCATGCTAACACTTGCTGTCTCTGGCCCTTATCCCTTTAGCATGAATGAACCATAAACATAACCAATCAATAATGGTAATGGTTCATGGTAATGATGGAGAGAGAGTAGGAGCTGAAGTCATTGCATACCTTGAGTAGGCACAGGGGTGGAGCACAAACAGGGCATCTGTATATGAGCCTTTGCAACAAAAATGAAGCTTCTTCCTGTAATTGTGAGCCTGGCAGTGATGCAGGTCTTTTGGGTTGGCATTCTTGCCTAACCATTGCTATACAGCACATGAACTTAAATCAAGATTCAGATTTAAAGAAGCCATTTGCTTCTTTAAATTATTGATCTGATTTTCCTTAACTGATAATCTGACTTCAGTAAGAGCTGGACTGTTTTTGCACTGGGCCTTATACTGGATCATATCCTGGAATAGGGACCTAACATCCATATGCCCAGCCTGGGACCTGCCATAGCCTGCACTAGCATGCAGATAAAAGGTCTCCATTCCAGGATATAATCCAGAATAAGACCCAGTGCAGAAAGAACCTTGGACTTTCGACCAAGTCCATTGATCTTCCTTCATAGATGTATTAGCCTTTTCTGCAATGAGTGGTAGACTGGACCACAGCATGATTCAAACCTGTCATCCACATACTAATGCCGAACCAGCAGAGGCTCTGCCCCCTTAGTATGGCTTGTCTGCATTGGACTAGGCAGTGGACTGGGACAGGACACCAAAATGGCACCCCATATCTGTCTACTATGAGGTTTTTTGAAAGAGATCTGCAACTCAACCACTAATTGTATACCAGATAATGAAGGTCATGCAGAAAACTGACATAACGTGGAAATGGTTTGTGTGAAAGTTTATATGTTAAGGAAAGGAAACAATCCTATCTTCATTTACTTTGGAGGAAATTTACTAAATATGCTGAAGTTTCTTTTTTGTGTGTGCATTTCTTAGCATCTTTATGATAATTAAGATGTATATTATAATAATGGCAACAGGGAAACATATGACTTTTTCCCCTTTAGAAGTGGTGTCTGCACAGCTTTTCTCAGCTCTGTTGGACTAGATTGGGCAGTATTCACTGGCAATTACAATTTTACCACTAACTGTATTTTTTAAAAACTACGCTTTCAAGAACATTGTAAGGCATTCACTTTAGACAGGGCTTTTAATGCATTTCATTAGAAGGAGAATTACTCTTTCATAATAATGAAGCTACATTGTTTCAGTAAAATTTTGCTTAAGGTTGCCAGACAGAAATTACTAGAAATGTCAAATAAGCCTAGACTTCATGCCAAATTGGATGGAAAAATGCCAAAAGTGTGCCCTTCCCTCAACCTGCCCATGCCCTGCCCCTCATATGTATATGAATTTCTATATCCTTCTTGGGCTGCCATTCTAGCCCTGATAGGTCTTCAGGAGCTAGGAAAAACTGCTTAGAAGATTACATTAGCCTCCTCAATAGGTGGTGGTCCCCAGATTATGAGGGTGAGTGTTCAACAGGTTTTTAAATTTAGATCAACATTTATATATCCACATGTAGTTAGATTTTATTCTGGATTTACAGGCATGCTGAACCGTTGTCACTATTCTGATTGAGTTTTGTTGCAAATATTATCATTCCTTCAGCATTATATGAATGAAGAAATTAGTAAAGTAGGAAAAATATATCTAGAAACATTTTCAGAATGAAAATGCAACTGAATCAAAAAGCAACGGGAAACCTCAGTCTATTCTTTCCAGTGGGAGAAGTTTTTGAAATATGGGCAAAATAAATAGGCCAGTGTTGTGGCTATCGATCTATGCACTGAGTAACCTAATCCTCACTTTGTCCCATAGGGCATCATTCAGATTTAATGGTCCTGAGCTCCTGGTAAAGCCAGTAATCGGTTTGCTGGATTAGGCCCCAAATGGTGAAACTGTATTAAAAAAAGAGTAGGCTGAAATAATCAATCTCCAAACTATTATGTGTTTGCAATTCTGAAAGGAAAGCTTACAGTGTTATTTCCCTCCCAGGGTAAAAAAGAAAGAAAAAAGCCAGATGACCACAGTAATGTGTGCTCATTTCAAAAGGTGCCAAGGATCACTGGGGCTATTGCTGCAAATACATTTTGTAATGACATTGGCAGAACACTACTCTGCAAATTACAGTAATCCTGCCTGGATCTTGTTAAATCATGTAAAAAACTTTTTTGATCAGGACGGGACCAGATGAGATGTAATTCTTTAAGATAATGCATGGGGTGATAGGATGCTGATTCAATATGATTTTAATATATTAAGCCAATCTTTCTCAACATGTTGTCCTTCAGATGTTGTTGGACTTTCATAATTTGTGACTGATGGTTTTGCTGGAGGGAATTGAAGGGAGCTGTGGTAAACACTGTGTTATTTCTTGTATTTCAAGGTCATTTTTATATAAAAAAATCAAGATTAATTTCAGCATTTATTTCCCTATCTTTGTTTTTTCCAGATGGTCTGTTGACTCATGTTATTCTCCTTTCATTTTATCCTGTCTATGTGGAGTTGTGTGACTGGCCTACATTTACCCAGGGGATGTCCATGGTCCTTGTCTGATGTTTGGCCTTGTACATCAAGCTAGGAATCCCTGCCATCTTATCACATCCAGGGCCATTCAATCCTTTATTATTTTATTTCCCATTTCAGGAAGTCTTGTACACAAACAGGGAAACAGTGTGAACGAGGAAAGCAAATAGGAGTTTGGCAGAGAATTTGGGAATGTCTTCAATGACCGCCTCTACCCCTGTGCAACTATCTGTGTGATCAGTGCAATGAGTTCCTGATGCTGAAGCATTGGCTTCAAAACTAGGTTCAAGGTGTCTGGCCTGAAACAAACAGATGGTGGGTGGAGGTTTGGAGGTCACTGAGGAAGAGGAAAATAATCTGCAGCTACATATAAGGGAGCCTGCGCACCTTGGAGCACGCATAGCACATGCTCAGGTAATGACTCATTCTCATCCTTGGAGCATGGCATGTGCCAGCCAAACTGGCCATGCCTCATTTCGCTCTGTTTTCAGACATGACAGCATGTAATATAGACTCTGTAGGGTGTACTCTAGGGATGTGTATGAATGGTGGTGGGTTTTTTTTTTTTTGGTATTTGATTCATATCAAATTGAATGCAAGAAAATTAGTATTCATTCAAATGATCTCTGTTGAATGTGGTAGGATTCATATTCGATACGAATGTTTATTATTTATTTATCTATTATTTATATTTCTATCCCGCCCTATACCCAAAAGTTTCAGGGCAGGTAACAACCTTTAAAATCCAACATATTGAACAAAACGTATAATAAAACAATAAGAACCATAACAACATTTAAAATCCAGCATGCTAAAAACAAAAGAATGTCAATTAAAACAGTAGTGCTTGCAGTGGGGGAAACATGACCAACGTTTAGCCAAAGGCCTGAGCAAAGAGGTGCGTCTTCACCGCCTTCTGGAACATAAACACAGAAGGAGCCTGATGCAACTCTTGGGGGAGACTATTCCATAGCCTGGGGGCCATTGCTGAGAAGGCCCTCTCCCAAGTGCCCACCTGCCTCACTGCTGAAGGGCCTCCCTTGCAGGAGGGCATCCCCTGCAGATCTTAGGGCACAGGCAGGTTGGTATGGGAGAAGGCGTCCCTTTAGATATTTGGGGCCCAAGTCATTTAGGGCCTAAGTCATTTGATTCAAAAGTTGTGAATATTTGTGCACGTCCCTAGTGTACTTTCTGCTGCCACTTGTCCAAATGATGGCAGAGAGCATGCTGAATAGCAGAAGCTCCATCACAGTCATTTTTCCATGCTTTAATGAAGAAGGTGTTCCATCACATTTCTCAGTGCTCTATGTGGAGATGGGCACCCTTGCCGCTGGACTCCTGTGCTTTGGGTGCTGCTTACAGTGCCCATCTTCATAACTGAGCACACACACCCTAAGTTTTAATGCACCTTCAGAATGAGATAACCTATCAGGAGAAGTGTGTAATTTTAATTCTACATTATCTAATCCACCTGTGGATCTTATGGAAAGAAGACTGTTGCTGATGTGTTATCTCATTTTGATGATGGATCAAAGGTGGGTTCAAACATATGTGTAGTGGAGCCCTTAGAAGAGATTGATTCCTTAAAGGGTGAACAACTTTCTTGCACTGTGGAGATCCTTTAGGGAGGAGCAGGGCTTTTTGTAGTGAGCACCTTGACAATTAATAATGTAGAGAGATGTAGTTGCATGGGACATACTGACAACCTAGTGACTTATCTGTCTGGTGCAAAGTTTGTGGGTGTCATTTGTGACTGAGACAGAGTACTAGATGGTTCTGTGAAGAAGTAGGTATTGTGATACATGGGGGAAACAGTGATCTTCACAGGTATAAGTTGAAATCTGAAGCTAAATTAAGGTTGATAGGCAGGAGACTAGAAAAATACAATGTCAAGAGTGCTATTATTCAAAGAGCTACTTGTTTCTCATGATTAGGCACTGGACAACATTATGAAATAAGCGAAGCCTACAAAGAGAGGATGGGTTCAACTTGAACCAAAATCAAAAGCAGTATATATCCTAAAATTTATTATTTCTATAATGTTGCTTACAATTTTCATTTTTGCATGCTCTGAAAGAATCTTTCTTTAAAGAGCTGAAATATAGTGAGGTTCCACAGTACATGTTCTTGTTATAGTTAGTGGAGAAATGAAGGTTTCAGTTGATTCCAGCAGAATACTGTTCCAAAGTGTTCTAAAGAAAGGCTTTGTCTGCTTTAAAATAATTACTTTTATTTTCCAAAGAAGCATTACACTCCAGATCACCAAATGGCAGTGGAATTTTCTGAATCCAGAAATGAGAGAAAATCCATTCTGAGTTAAATACTCTTTCCCACTCCCCAACAGTGGTGAAAGATAGAATGGGTGTAAACCTTCCTGCTGCTCCCCCCCCAGGACCTCCCATGCCCTTTTGGGAGTTTACCATAGCAGGGTGGTTTTGTTGCTGCAGTCAGATTTGAGCTAAAGCCTCCAGAATTAGCACACAGAACTGAAGAATACAAGTAAAGCCCCTGGCAAGTGGCACAGTATTTGCAGGCTGATCTGGATGTTTATGTGTGTGTGTGTGTTTAATCTCTCACCTGCTTCATAGAAACAAGTTCGAAATCCCCCCCCCCCATCTCTTAATCCTGAGATTTGACTGGGAGCTTGTATAATTCTCCAGCCTCCATAACAGCAGGCTGGACAGATTTCTGCAGCGTGCTGCAAGCAGCCCATATCTGGTACTGTTTTGTGGAAACCTGGTGAAATAGCACTGGGCTCTGTATACCACTTGGGCTGGTCCAGCTGTCCATATGGCTGACAGTTGGATCAGTCCACTCCTGGAAATGCTCAGAAGACTATTTTAAAGTAGTCTCTCATTGGTTTCCTCCGTGGTACCATTTTCACACCTTGAGTGGATCAGGCTGTGGTGCTGTGCAGATAGAACATTTCCTGGGAGTCATGGAAGCTGCCATGGGAACCTCTAACGGCATGGATAAAAATGCTTGATTTCATTGTTTAGATCTTGCCCGAATTCCATCCTAGGGCTCTTTTTTCCCATTTCCTCTGCATCTAAATTCATGTATACTGCTAATCCCAAACATTACTGCTTCATGTATACTACATATTTTACTTCTAAAAGTCAACATTTTGTATATGCATATTTCTACCACAGTAAAAATGAAATGCAATATCCAAAGTTACACACCAACTCAGAGACAAGTTGGGATACACTGATACAGCCTAGCTGCATTTTTTTTGCCTTTTCTAAATAGAGAGGAAAATAACCCAGCTGTTAATAAGTGGGTTGCAAAATGTCCTTTGTATCTAATTTGATTTTTCCACAACCCAGGATACTTTTTCTTGGTTGGCTGGGCTGCACCCATCTGTTTTGCAGCCAGCTTGTATTCCGTTCAAGGTATGTGTGTTTGTTTAACTGGTGGGTGCCAGACATTGCTGGCTTCTCCCTCAACCTGCTAACTCCCTAGGCGCAATCATTCTAGTCTTTTGTCCATCTGTTAAACATTTGCACATTCAGTGCATTCAAGTACATTATTTCTAGCAACAGTTTCAAAGGAAATTGTGTTAGTTAGCTGAAGCAAAAAATAACAAAGGGGTCTAAGGCACCTTAAATAACAATAGATGTTTACTGTGGCACAAGATTGTTTGTGATTATTATTATTATTTGTATATGTCATTTTGCCAGAATGTTTTTTTATTTCTTGGACAGGCTGAAAGGAGATAAACCTGTAAAGAAGACCCTGCCATTGTCTTTCTAAATGATCACCAGATTTTCTTAAAACACTATGTTCCAAATATAACTTTGGCTTCTGGACTTTGAACCTGTTATACACTGTTGGTTTGTTGTTCAGATAAATGATCTTCTTGAAAGTAAGATTTGTCTATAAATTACACAGAACTGCAAGGAAATGACCCCACCAAAAACAGAGGTTTGCAAACCATGACTTACATATAGGTAGATAAGTAAAGGATTGTGCTGTGACCTGCATTTTTCTGAGAGCCAGCTCATTTAAAGACTCTTCTGCTTTGGCCATTGATCATTCTGCTTGGTCTCTCAGAAGTGTGAACTATAGAATGATTGTTTCTCCAACGGATTAGGAGAAAACATTTTACAATAGCTTTGGTTCTTCCTTGGAAAAAAAAATTGTGCAGATATAAGGCTGGTAAGCTAAGGAAATTCTTGTCTCTAGAGAGTTCAAGTTAGTGCCACCTAGTGACTAATATGCATATTGACACTATCCATAAAAAAAGTTTTATCTGAACTACTATTGCATTAAAAAACATGGGCTCTTTTCAAGCTCACAGAATACATACAAATGCATTTTATTGGCTTGTTACCAGCAATGATAGAGAGAGATTTGTACATAAGCAGTTCACGCATCCAGATAAAATGGACTGAAATAACTGCATTCAAACGCAAATCCAGTTCAGTCAAAATCAGATATCAAGCAATTAGCGATGTGCATGAATGTTTGAATTATTAGTTATTTGTACAGATTAATACAAATTCATATATTTGTATACAAATTGGTCATCTGGATATTTGGATTCCCAAATTTGAATGAATACAAATATCTCAAATAATTCATACAATAATTGTACGGGATGCGTAAGGCTATGTACGAGATGTGTATGTACCTACACAGATACAAATGTCTGAATTATTCGTACAAATACATATGAATGTATTCATATCAAGTAGAATGTCTTGACATTTGTTTTTTATTATTTGAATAGATTTGAATTTTCTAATATTTGATTCATTATGAATCAAATTCAAAATTGCATCCGTGCACACTCCTAAAAGCAATTCTTGGTCCATCCCTGTAATGATTCTGAGGAGAAAAAGTCATTAACACCTGGGTTACCCTTGTGTGTGTTCATTGCCTTGGTTGACATCCTCTGCATTACAACAAATTACTCTTTGATCTAACCCAGAGCAAGCTGTATAGAAGATCGGATGTAGGCTCAACAACCAGGTGCAGAATGGTCCAGGTGCTTCTTATGTACCATGTGCTTTTACTTGAAAAACTCCTGTTTTAAGTCTATGCTACAGCCTATCAATCTTGAAGGTAGATGGTGCACCCTGTTAGTCTATCAAAATTGGATGAGTGCACAGGAATATGTAAGGCAGAAACTATGAAAGGACTTGTGAGGCTGTGTTTCAGATAGATAAAGGTCGTGGAAGGAAGGATAAAGAGATAGGGTTGTGTCTGTGATACACAGTGTTTGTCAGAGCAAGAAAAGAGTGTCTGTGACCAGATGAAACAGGATTCATTAAAAAAAAACATACTGAAGGGCTGGAGTGGGAAATGGGTTATGGAAGTAGATGAGAAAAGTCTGTTTCATTGCCTCTGAATTCTCAGTTGTCAGCCAGAGTACTGTATGGTTGGATGTTGTTCCAGTTATTTAGAATTCTTTTAAATAAATATTACTTTGTAACCATTTCCACATAGCACTAGGGATGTGCACAAACATAACATTCAAAATTCATACAAATTCAGACATTCAAATTTGAATCGAATGTTAGCACATTAAAAGACAGACATTCGAATTCTAATCAAATCTTTTCATACATTCGTATGAAGCTTCATATGGGATTTGTATGGGATTCATATGCTATTTGTGTGGAACTGAACATCTATTCAAAGAAATATGAATTTTCTTGCATTCAATTCAATACTAATTGAATACTACTACTACTACTACTACTACTACTACTACTACTACTACTACTACTACTACTACTACTACTACTAATAATAATAATAATAATAATAATAATAATAATAATAATAATAATAATAATAATAATAATAATAATAATAAACATTTGTGCACATCTCTATCCTTTGGCCAAGCATGAAAGTTCCTGGACTCCATTCTTTTTCATCTGGAGCTATTTTGGCATGGGTCCAAAAGTGGTGCACTTCTAGTGCTACTTCTAGGTGCCTGGCAGAATGGCACTGAACACCTTGTCCTTATGTAACAAACCACCTGCCTATGTGCTGTCTGTACAGGGGTGGGTGATCCAGCCCACCAGCCTGGAATGATGCATGGACAGCTTATACGTGGTCCACAATTGTAGCAGGCTACAGCACCGTTTTTACACTGTAGCTTTCTCTGATGCTTTTTGTGGTGTAGATTCAGCTTATTACTGGGAGGCATACCCTCCTGGTTGCTGGTTAAGGAATTCCATAGGCTATGCTAGTCTAGTCTCTGACACAGTACATAAAAGTCCCCATGTCTTTGGAATCAAACTTCAAAGACAAAACCTTTTATCAAGTTGTCCAAAATCAGAAATTTGTTTACAGATATATTCCTTAATTTTAGATAAAGACTTTGGCAGCAATCAAATCACCATGAAAATGGCCACCTCAGGCATAGGACTTGGAATTGGAAGGCCCACGGGTCTTAACCAGCCACTGGTAGCCAGATCTTCAGGATGATTTCTGTCCATGCAGTTTTCACAATAAACTGGACATGCCCTACAGGTTTGCCATCTTTTGATTCAATGGTAAATTGGTATTGGCAGAAATTGTCCCATTCATTTACCCCCTCTGTCTTCCATCATGTCACATGGTGACAAGTTTGCTTTTGATCCACCCTCGTTATGCTTTAGCCTGCCTTAAAACTCAGGTGTTTCTGAGGGCAGGTTTTGTCTGTAGGCCCATTTCCTCCCCGAGAACTGGAGGTGTTCAAGAAATGACTGTGTGGATGGAGCATTTGTCAACACACATAAACTTTTAGCAATACAGTTTAGTTTCTTTGCTTTTAACATCAGCAAACCTGTGAGCTATCACCCTTTTAAGGAAACACATTGGGCAACAATAGTATACACTTGAGATGGCAGCTTTTCCTCCTGGCTCATCTTTTTGCCAACATTTTCTTTCCAGCCACTTCATCATTGCCCCATCTGTTCCATCACTTGCAGTCAAGACCTTTCTAAAACAACTGAACAAGCAGTGGGGATGAGCAAGCAAATGGAAGGGTGAGGAAAGGGGAATAGAAAGAGAAAGGGAGAAGGAGGAGGGGGAGGGGAGGAGGAGGAGGAGGGCTCAGCAAGCAGTCAGAGTGACAAGAAACCGTGCTGGTAGCTGAGCAGTAAACTTTACTTATTGCCTGGTGTGGGTACAGTTGTGCATTCTGCAGCAGTATTATTTTGGTAGTGATGACTATGTTGTTGGGTACCATCAAGTTGTGGCCAACTCCTAGCTCAATGACTGGTTTGTCATTGCCTTATTCTGTGGAGAGGCTGGGGATCAAACTGTAAACACTCTGTTTTACAGGCAGTTTGCTTTACCACTGAGCTACAGCCACTGCCGGTGGTAATCTATACAGATAATAAAGAATTCAAAGCTATGTTGGTGGATAAAGGCCAGGCTGTTAGTGGCTGCCAGTAAGACAATAGGTAGCTCATAGGTCTGTTACAGTCCTAGTAGGAATGTGCACAATTTTGTGTGTGCGTGTTCGCTTCATATTGAATAAAATACAAAAAGTATTTGTTTGAATAGATCCCCACTGAATGTGGTAGGATTCAAATTTGATACGAATGTTTGCTATGATTCCGATTTGAATCCTTGCTATGAATCACCTACGTATCCCCCACATATCTGCTCTGAATGTGTCAAATCCATTGTCAGTCCACTCTGAATCCACAATGGGTCCATTGCAGATGTGGCTGGGGTAGCTGATTTCCCAACTCCCCAGGTTCACGAATGTATCAAAGCATACGATTCATACTTGAGTGTCAATCTTCTACTGTACCAACCTTCGATTTGAATTCTAATGTCTAAATTCAGATGATTTCGGATGAATGGCAAATGTGGCAAATATTTGTTTACATGCTTAGTCGCTAGTACACGTACACAAATCCCGGATGAATAGTGACCAGACCCTGTCATTCATTCTGCATGGCCCCCAGCCCCAGCTACTTTCTTCTCTATATTGATCAGTTGCTGCTGAAGTATCGTTTGGCAAATCTCTTTTTAAAAGTGTTATTCTTCTGTGAATGCAGGGGAGTCGAGGAGTAATCCCTGCCTAAGAATTGGCTTTAACTTATGAATAGGATCCCATTCTTAGTCCTTGATATGCTGCTCCTCACACATTTCTGATAGTCTTGTCCAAATCTTCTTACTGGATAATACTTTTATTTATTTTTTTCACCCCTGCTTCTAGAGACTGTCACTTCATCAGTGAGTGATTCCATAAGAGTAATACAATAGAGTAGATGATAAATGGTTTCATTCTTGCCTAGGCTGGACTTGTTGTCTGGCTGTCATGCTCTCTTTCCCAAACTCCATGACTGCTGAAGCTCTTGCTAACCAGGCAGCACAAAGAGTTCTGTCATGCCTCATTTGCCTGGTTTCGGTCAGTGAGCCTCTTTTCTTGGGTTTGGGCAGCCTAGCATGGCTGCTGACTTCCATATGTTATGGCACCGTCAAAGCAATGAAAGGATGAGCCACGTCTAGGGCCACCCTTGTGCCTCTGTTCTCAGCGCAATATGATAATTCATGGATGGAGAGTTCAGGAGCCAGCAAAGCAGAAACTTACACATGATGAAGATTCACTCCTTTCATTCTAGATATCAGTGTTTGCATGCGGCACGTATAACAAAACTTCCATTGTGATCTGTCTTTACAAAATGATTTTTTGAAATACACATGCAAAGCAGAAAGTGCTCAGAAACAGCAGTGTTAGTAGTAACAGCTGCTGCCCAGAGGGGATAGGAGAAAAAGCTTTGATCATTTGCAGAATCCTAGAACTGTTTTCTAAAGGCCCATCTCTTTGGTATGAATATTTTTGTATATTAACACATAAATTGTCTTTCTGGAATTCAGCTGGATTTAAATAAAGATGTTACAATCTATTTTATTTTAAGCATGGAATTGCTAATCTTAAATAAAAAAGAAATCTTATTTTTTGTATGTGTTGTAATTTATTATATTTTTGAAATGTGCACCCACATCCCGAGACAAACTAAATATAACTTTAAAGTAATGCTAATTCTAGGGGGAAAGCAGACTGCATCATCTGTTGAGAGTTTGATACCCTGTGATATGTGTAACCAATTGTTCTTATTTACATTAATTTGCATTGTGAAAAGCAATTTTACAGTTTCAGTCAGGCTTAATAGGCAATTTGCAGCTCTGCGCCTAATGGCATAGTTACTTAAGCTTGCCCCAGAGGTGCTTTCTAGACCTGATACAGACAAAACCTTTTAAATGTTCAATTGAACATCTTAAAAAAAGTCAAAAGTCTTTTGCTATTAGACCTGGCTTGTACTTGCCTTGTCATATTTAATACTGCCATTGGACAAGGGCTTTGATTCAGGTGGCGTTGCTTTCTGCATTACTGGGGTTGTGATTCCATTTGGCAAAACATAATGACACAAATGAATTATGTTGTTTTTACCAAGGACATTTTAATGAAGCAAGAAGCTATGTATAACAATGCTTTTGAAAGGTTTGCAGCAGCGGTAAGTTTGTGTGTGTACGCGTGCATATAGTTCAGGTCCTGTCTTCTTTCATATCCTTGAAACATAATTACAATTTCCTGCACATTTGCCTTTGCAGGACTACGGGTGCGTGCGTATATTCTGCATGTTCAAAGCCAAACTAGTTATGTTGGACGACACAGTGCAGCTGGACCTGTTTTATTGCTGGTTCATAGCTTTGAGCCCTCAGATGATGAGAGTAATCTTTTCTTATATAGCCTAATTTTGTTAAGTGATGTGTAATCACCAGGTAATGCTTTCTGTATTCATTCTGCCGCAGGTCTAAATAGCAGTATTTCAGAGCTGGTCTCCTATAGCAGATGAGAAGAATGATCTTCTTTTCTTACTTTTTTACATAAGAACATAAGAGAAGCCCTGCTGGATCAGGCCACAGCCCATCCTTTCCAGTGTCCGTAGCCCACCAAATGCTCATGGACATCTCAAGCAGAAACAAGGACAAAACTTTTCCTGCTCTCGAGCCCCAGCAGATGGCCTTAGAAGTTTCCTGCTCCCCACCCCCGAGCCTGAAAGATGCATCTAGGCATTCATTCTAGTAGCCATTGATACATCTGTCATCCATAAATTTGTCTAACTCTCCCTCAAAGCCATCTAGACTGGTAGCTGTTACCACCTCTTTCGGCAGCACATTCCATAAACCGATGACCCTCTGGGTGAAGAAATGCTTCCCCTTGTCAGATCCGATTCTCCTACCCATCAGCTTCATAGTGTGCCCCTTGCTTCTAGTGTTATGTGATAGAGAAAAGAAATTTTCTCTATCCAACTTTTATATACCATGCATAATTTTATATACTTCAATCAGGTCCCCTCTTAAATGCCATCTCTCCAGACTGAAGAGGCCTAGACACTGCAGCCTGGTTTCATAAGGGAGGTGTTCCGGGCCCTTAATCATTCTGGTTGTCCTTTTCTGCACCTTTTCCAGTTCCACAATATCCTTTTTGAGGTGTGGTGACCAGAATTGTGCACAGTATTCCAAATGTGGCCACACCAAATATTTATAAAGAGGCAAAATGACACTTGCTGACTTATTTTCTATTCCCTTCCTAATTATTCCCAGCACTGAATTTGCTTTTTTCGCTGCTGCTGCTATGCACTGGGTTGACATCTTCATTGAACTGTCCACCAGAACACCAAGATCCTTTTCCTGGTGCGTTGCAGATATAATTTGGATTTTTGGCCCTGATGTGCATTACTTTGCACTTGTTA
>MTQE01001134.1:40825971-40841477 GCA_014337955.1 Aspidoscelis marmoratus | reverse complement strand
GGTTATAAGCTTTGGTTTCAGCAACATGGATAAGTGACAGAACTTTTGTCTGGCACTGTATTCTAGAATTTTGTCATGTGGACTTTATTTGAACCAAGGGTGTAAGACAGAATATTCAGTCAATCAGAAACAGTGGTGAAAAAGTTTCCAGTTAAGCCAACAGATAAGTTGTATCATAATTAATGTGTATTAGACTTCTTTATAGTACTCTATGAAAGTCTGTCAGAACACACACATGCTGAGATCATTATCTATATTTAGCACAGCCTGAAGTGTTTGTGGAGGAAGATCCAATTCTAAAACCATTCCTGGACAACAAACTAAATTTGGAAAGCAGGAGCTATTTTAATACTGGCACATGGAGATGTCATGTTGGGATACAAATGTGAAGCTGGCATTGGAAGAGGATTCTGAAATGTCAAGCCAATAATTCAGTGATAGATGGAATTAGACTAAATATTTCAGTTATCAGGGAAACTTGAAGCTGTCATCCAAATGAACAAAAGACTGCACTTAACTCTGTTCGTCAGCACTTCTTTTTTGCTTGCTATTCATGCCTTCCTTTTCTGTAACTCATATTAATTCTTAGTTTGCAGGCACAATATTTTTGTAAGATTTTTGACAGAACTTCTTGAATTTAATGTATCTGTGGCAGCCTTGCCTAATCCACATGGAAGCCTGCAACAGAGAACTGTAGAGGGCTTCTTCATGCAATATGCTCTCTAGTGTGGCTGCGCAATTTGGGGTCCTCCAGTTGTTCCTGAACTGCAACTCTCAACTGTTCACTCTCAGCATTCCATGTGGCACAGGAATGCTGATAGTTGTAGTCCAGAAACATCTGGAAGGGTGCAAGTATTGTTATCGATATTGTTTTTATACATCTCTTTTTAAATGCTGTGAGCCACCCAGAGACCCTTGGGTATGGGGTGGCATATAAATGTAAATATAAATAAAATAAATAAAATGAACAAGTAGAACAACTCTGCTCTCTAGCATGTCACCTGAAGTAGAGGCTGCAGGATTTAAGTCCTTTGCATACACATTGCTGGTGCAGACCATCAGTACAAGGGCCTGACATCCACATGGACTATGGCAGACTTAATCACATTTCGTCTGCATTGGATGAAACTCTGGTCCAGGATACAGCACCAAAACAGCACATTATCCTAGTCCTGTGAACCTCTTTGAAGACGTTTACAGCAATACCAAGGCCTATATTCTTGACTACAAAGGACATCCAGACAGCACCCCTCCATAGGCAAAAGTGCTGCCAGAAATGATTCTGGAAGTGGCACACTGCCCAAAAGGCCCTCTTGGAAATGATGAAGGCTCAGAATGAAAGTTCCCAGCTTTCCAAGGCTTCACACTGCCTCTGAGGACTCAGTGTGGATGACTGAGCCCTGCTCCAGCAGCAACCTGTCACAGCATGAGATGTGTTGCTTATCCCAGGACAGGCTTTAAACAAATGAGTTCTAGAATAAAAGAGATGAGTGCAAAAGGGGCCACACTGGACAGATTGGCCACCAGTCTGTCAGCATATGACCCCTTCATTAAAAATAAATAGGGCTAAGTTTTGTTATACATTTACAGGAAGATGTCTGTTGACTCTGTTGTCCTTTGTTTATTCTCAGGTTATAATACTAGTTCTTAAGTTCTTAAGTTAGATGTTCAGATGATATGTTTGTTGGTAACAAATAGAAAGTAGGAAAAAATCAGTTCATATTTTCTTGATTGATGATGGCTTGACATGCTCATCTCTTTTTCTTTCTTTCTGGTTTTATTTAATGCAGGATTTTTTCTTTTCTTTTAGAATTTGCCATTCATTCACTCATTCCCTGTTCCTTTTCTGTTCTAGTATTTATGCTAATAGTGAGCATGTTATAAATATACTCAATAAATAAATAAAATACAAAATGTAACCTAAATAGCTGGATCTTGATGAAGTTATGATAATAGTAATAATAGCATACTTCCCGTTGACTAAAGTGTGTCAGAATTTAGTTTTATCAAAACTAGAAGTTATCCATATGCCTGTGACAAACACCATCTAAAGGTATAATTTCCTCTTGTCAGAATCAAAAACTAGACAAGAATCTCAGATATGCCCAGAGGTGCAGCGACAGTGACAGCAGGTCCTTCCATTTATTAAGCTGATAGCAGAAAACAAAGGGCATAAGCATTTCAAGGCTATTTCAGATACAAAGCATAACTGGTTCCCACAGTGTCTCCCTTTCCCGTCAAAGCCATTGTGGTGTGGGAAAGTCATGACAGTTAAGGAGGTATCCATGGGAAAGCTGGATCAAGAGTAATGCCAGTAAACAGGGTAAAAGCCAAAGATGGATGGCCAGTGGCTCTCACACCTCTTGCTTGTGAAAGAGAGTGCACCTACTTCAAATGTTCTTATAAATTATCTAACTCCTTTGGTTGAGAAACTCTTTTTTTAAAAAAAAATAAGTTTGTGTGTGCATTATGTGGTAAAGGCACCTTAATCAGCCTCTCATAAAGCTGGTCTTGTGAGCAATGGAAACTCATCTCATTCAAGGAGCCTTTGCTGTGTATGGAGACATAAGTTAAAACTTACAGACACCCTGCAAATATTTGATTGATTGATTGGTTGGTTGGTTGATTTGGGATGGTCAGAGAAAGCAAAAAGCTCTGCGAGAAAATATTTAAGTACACTGAAGTATGATAATTTGATACTCCAGGAATATGTCTTCTAAATAACCACATTTTGAACAAAAAACCTAGCCCCATTTTGCACTGGGCCTTATTCTAGATTATATCCCAGAATAGGGGCCAGCTGTCCACATGCTCTTGCAGACTACAGCAGGCCACACCCAGGACCTGCCATAATCTGCACTAGCGAGTGAATGGCTATTCTGAGATATAATCCATATTAAGACCTAGTGCAGAGATGGCCCTAGATTCATTTGCAAAGAGAGAGTCATGTTATGTTACAGCTGCTCTGGTATGAATTTCTGCATACAAAAGTCTCATAACTTGCCCTGAAGCTGTGCAATACAGCTTGGAAAATCCACTCAATCCTACTGGCTATGCAGCTTTAGAAAGCAGAACTGTGCATTTCATATATCTGTGAAACTACAATAGGTTTTGTGATAGCAGATCTTAATTTAAAGCACTCAGAATTTTTCAGTTAAGCACAATTTATTTTCTACATAGTGCCATGCTCACTATGTAGAAAAATCAGTCAAAAGCTGATTTTTCAGAGTTTCCTTCTTCAACACATATCATGTCATTGCCAGAGGGTGCCTCAGACCTAGGGATTGGGCCAGAATCTGAGGGGAAAAAATTGAATTTGATAGAATATTGTGAACCTTGAATTTAGCAATTGAAAATTTGAAAATCATGGAATCTGCTCGATTCTATAGGTATCAGCCCAAAATTTGATAGAAGTCTGTGAAAATTTGAAAGTAAAACAATAAGCATTCAAGAATATTGAGATTTGGACTCCCCCTATATAAATCTTGAGAGAAAATTGTCTGGTAGGTTCAAGACTCCAAAATGAAACTTCTTCTCTTGCAAGAGGGTCAGAGTTCTAGATGGACATCACAGTGGTTCCAGGATACTTTCACCAAACACGGTCAGTTTCAGTGGCAAAGCTGAAACCGCAGGTAAGTTCTGGCCACGACTTTTAATTTCTCAAATTGTAGCTGCTTTGCACAACATCTTGAGCAATATTTCAACTTAGCTGTTTAAAATTAAATCAACCGTGCTATTAGATGAATCTACTACTCCAGCTGATTGGGGCTTTTTTGGCCTTCTGATTAGTGCCTTCATGTAATGCAGTTTCATTTGCTTCTTTAAGTGCCATTAAGTGCTCAGTGCAATGTTAAGAGGGATTTTTAATGGTCAGATTCATAATACAAATTTGGCAACAACTGATAATTAGATTCACATGAGTGCAAAGTAAGACACAAGTCTCTATGGCAATCAAAGGTATACAGTCACAAAATGAATTAAAAATTGGGTTCCTCTAAATGGCAATGGGGAAAAGGAGCATTCTGAGATTTCCATCTTGTTATCTTGTAAAGCTTAGAAACAAAGGGTCACTGCATATCAAAGAGAAGGAATTGTCCTCTGGGACTTCTCTAAGAACTTCATGTCTTGAAATTGCTGCAATGTGATTTTAGCATTCTCATTAGTTGACATTGCTCTTTGAATGTAATGGCAACTATAGAGAAAAAGGTTGTTCAGACTTTCCTTCCACTGTATATTTAAGTGACCCCAAATAGTAACAATGATTACATCCACATGGTGTGAAACAAATGTCTCAAAAGTGGCCACATACTAATGCTCTGATCTCATTAAAGCCCAGAATGTGCACTTTCAAAGGTCTTCAGTGTGCATTAGAAGTGAGATTGGAACCCTTTTCTACCTGCCCAAGCCATACTTTATCTTCTTTTTTAGTTGTGTGGAAGTGGCCTGTGTTTATTTGCTATGGTAACATGACTGATAAGTGAACAGGGATCTGTGAAACGGTAGCTTTTGAATGTGCTCTATAAAAATCATGCCTGACCCACAAAAAAACATTCCTGACTAGGGATGTGCGCGAAGCTAAACATTCAAAATTCGTTCAAATTCGATCGAATGTGGACATTCAAATTTGAATAGAATGTCTACACATTCAAATTTAAACATTCAAACAAATTTTGAATGTTCCAAAACATACGTTTGAATGATTTGAAACATTCAAATGTACAGGTTCGTATGTATTACATATGTATCCGTACAAATCTCATACATATCTGTACACATTTGTGCTGATAGTACAGGACAAACATGGGATGCATATGGGATAAAATGGGATGTGTACGAAATGCATACAGATTTGTATAACACATACAAATGTTGTTGATATTCGTATCTTCAGATTCAAATCTAACATTTGAATGAACAGATTCAAATGTATTCTATTCAAATCGGATTTTGTTGCATTCGCATTCTAAACATTCAAATCGAATGTTTGGATATTTGACTTTCCATTCCATTCCATTCCATTTTTATTTGTATACCGCCTTTCCAAAAAACAAAATTTTGCTCAAGGCTGTTTACAACAAACAGAAAAAAACACAAGGAATACAACAAATCAATACAAGTAAAAAAACAATCTCAGTAAATAAGAAATCCAAAACATATAAACATTCATTACATTCATTCACATCCCTATTCCTGACTCAGAATGTGGATTGATGGTTATTAGCTCGACAACAGGCCTGGCCTATCTTTAAAGCTGGGTTACAAAAGTCCCCTAGGCTCAAAGTTGCAGGCCAAGTACATTTCACACTGCCACTGAAATTACTGCCGGAGCTCAAGGAAATGTCACTAGGAACTAGAATGGATCATGAATCATTAGTACCATTGCCATCAGAATGTATGGCAGCAGCAGAGGCCAGAGAGTAATCTAGGCTGCACTTAGACTCCATCCCAGGCGGAGTAGTTCTGAACTTGGATTTGGTATTAACCTAGGTTATTTTTCCACTGCACTCCTTTAATCTGGATCTAAGAAGATCCGGATCTAAGGACTGGGTATTTCCCTTAATCTGAATCTAGTAGATCCAGATTAAGGGAGGTACCCAATGTGTTTTCAATAGCAATGGGTGCTAGCCTGCCTGTTGTGGAAACACCAGAGCACCCATTTGCAAATCCGGATCTACCCACAAGGGGTCTTCCTGTCACCCCATGTGTTTTGCGGGACAGGGGTGCAATCTCCGGAGTTGCCTTCAGAGATTAGCAAAGGCTCCGAAGTCCCTTCAAAGTCCCTCTGAAGTAATTTCGAAGTTGCCTATCTGTCTGTCTGTCTGTCATCATCATCATCTTCATCATCATCTGATTGTCAGATATGGCTGTCTATCTTTGCCAAAAAGTCTACGATAGTGTGGAAGCAGGTGCATAAAACCACTTGCTTTGAAATTTTGCTATTATCATCCTCCTAAAAGTCATCAAATTAATAGGCCACAAAAATGAACAACTCTAATTAACTACACAGACAGGCACAGTGCCACTGAACCTACAGGCGAGTTTCCTCACGTGCTACTGTGAATAGCCTTCTGTATTTTATTACCTGGCAGTGGCAGTGCAGTTTATCCTCCATACCTATTAATCCGTGGCCTCTTAACTTGGGGCTGACAAGCAGTGAACTAATTATGATGGCTTGTTGTAAAGGCAGTCACTTGAATTTGAATGGGTGACCTATAGAAAAAAGGTTCCCACCCATTAATAAAACACCTCTCCAAATTTGCATTTATACACTTCAGCTTATTTTGGATAGACCTAAAGTGCTGCAGAGTTAGTACATAATTTTTTTTTTACAGGTTACTTCACTTAGTATCACAATAGAATATGGTCAGGATGAATTATAAACACAATTAAGGTTTTTTTTAGTTCCCTCCACCATGGCAATTATCTTTTTATTGCAATAGCTGCCCTTTGATGAGTTAAACTCAAGTTCATCAATGTGAGACTTATGCAAGAGCTTGTTAAATTATTTTTTTAAAATAGCAATTTATTGGATAATGAAAGCCATGTGTATCCCAGGTAGCATATAATAAAATAATCTGTTCATCCAAAACTTGACGATGTGATTTGTTTATTCTGGGTTATTATTATTTAAGAAATGTATATTCCGCCCTTCACCACACGGTCCCAGGGCAGGTTAAAATATAAATAAAACATGTAAACTATTAAAACAAAATTAAAAATATCACCCTCACCCTCCTTCCCTAACAGGACAGCACCTCAAGGAAGCTAAGTAAACAGCAAAAGCCTGGGTGAAAAGATATGTTTACACTAAGTGCCGAAAACTATGCAGTGAACGTGCCTGGCAAGTCTCAAGAGGAACTTTATTAGTAGAAACAGAATTTCTCAGGACAGAAAATAAAGATTGGTCCACACTAGCATGGAATATCAGAAGTCCCCCCACTTCTGGTATGCTCTATTTGCACTGAACAGAGCCTAAACTAGGCTGGGCCTTGCAAAACAGCTTTCAGACCACTGAGATATGCAAACATCAGACCTCTGTGACCTGGCATACCACTTGGGACTCATTTCAGCAGCACAGCAAGTCATAGCATCAAAATGCACTCCTAGAGCACCGCATTTGTACCCCCTGATAAAAAAAAAACCTACCCCCAGAGCTGGTGCAAGCTTCAAAGGTAGCTTGAGGATTGGTGCAGGGCAAGACTTGTTACATACCTGGAACAATCCATCAAAACTTGGGATGAATAGCACAATGCAAATAACGTAATGTCATAGGAGCTGGCAAAATAGATTTTTTTTTCTTATTGCCACAGTAGCTATTTGACTTTATATACACAAATTTCCTGCAGGAATGGATGTCTTGTGCTAAGTGTCTTCCACCTGCCAATATAGAAGCTGAGAATTTTAGGACGTTAATGTAGCTCCAGTAAATGAGAAAAGCAAACAAGTAGAAGTCTATTTTGTCAGACAGCTCAACGAAAACCTATTTAGATCAATGATTAGGTCAGACCAAATAAATTCTTGTCTCCTTTCAAGAAAATTGCTAGCGGATTTCTAAGCTGATGTTAACTTCCCCAAGACTGAAGATTTAGTTACATGAGACAATAACGAAGTTGAGACATGTAATTTGAGATGTAAGACCAAACACAGATTTCTAAACTGAAGAATCTTCAGTACTGTGAAGCTGTCAAGTTTTAAAGGAGTAAGATTATTGAAAAAGTAGGGATGTGACGGATATTCGAAAATTAAAAAATCTGATTCGAATTTGACGAATATTGATATTCAAATTAGAATCAGATTTTCAAAAATCTGAATTTTTAAATTTGGATTGAATGCAGATTTTTGAAAATCCGATATGGATTTTTGAATAATTCGACGTCATATATCACATCCAAAAATCTGGTCTATTTGCATAATACAGAATTGCAAACAGGACACAAACGTGAAAAAAATGGGATGCCAAAGGATTCGACAGTCAGATTCAAATGTTCCCAACATTCTTATATTTGAGTTCGAATTGGATTTTTGAAAATATGGATCTGGATAATCTGGATTTTCAAAAATCTGGATTTTCAAATTTTGAATCGATTTGAATCGATTTGAATATTTGAATTGACTCAAATTTGAATGTAAAAAATAGCTTCATGCACACCTCTATAAAAAAGTATATTTTGACTTTTTGAAATTGCCATATTAGTAACATAAGAAACACCCTACTAAACCCAACTAGTCTCATGGTAAGTTCTCACAGTGCCAAACAGTAATATATAAAATTCAACAGGTGAAGCATAAGTATACACCTTGCCTTGCTCACGAGTCTTTCACCACCTGGCCATCAGGGGTATGCTGCTTTCATCATATGCTTCCCTGAAGTCATATAACTATCAAAGTTACTAACTCGTGAGGTCTTGTCGTCATTGAATTTGTCCTAATATCTTTTGAAAGCTTTCAAGCTGATGGCAACAACTAATATCTTGTGTAGTGAATTTCCTAATTTTCCTATGTTTTCTCAATCTCTCTGTCTCCTCCCCATGTTTATGTGTGTGTGTGGTGAATTGTCTTTTCAGGAATTCTTTTATGTCTTTCAACTTCCAGCTTCATCAAGAGCCCCCTAATTCTTGTGTTTTGGGAAAGGGGGGGTAAAAACTATTGATTCTGTTCATAACTTAGTACTTCTCCTATGCTATGCCACATCTCAGACTTTGGTCATGCTTTTAAATTTTATCTGTCTCTGAGATGGACAGAGAACTGGGGCTGTTTTTGGCGTCCTGAGACCTGGGCACACCTACCACACTACTGCTGCCACACCAAGCCCACGTGGATCTCCTTTGGCAGGGGTTTTTGGAGAGGTGTCAGGGGGGTCAAAGGATCCCCACCACCAGGCTGAAGCTTGCCTTTTGCAATGGGGCAGTTGTCCTGTCTCCAGCTGGCAAGGTCCGGACGCAAACACACACAAATGTGTACAGGTTTAATAGCAAGAGACAATATCAAGGCACGGTTTTGGGGGGCTGAAGAGTTAACATGTTGTCAAACAGTTCCAAGGTCAAAAGCTATCAGAGAGTCAGAATGGTTGGTCATAAATTACAAAGCAAGATTACGGATTCCAAGAGCTACATATTTTACAGTCTTTCTCTGCAACAACTTTGGCCTGAATGTGAGGCTTTAAATAGAGGAAGCAGGGTCACGCCTCTTTCATTGCAGGTGGCATAATCTTTCTGATTTACACAGCTGTGAGTGCTCTTGCATCAACACTATTGGGGAAGGATGTCACCCAGCTTCCTGCTCTGACTCTGAGCTGCTGTCAGTTTGAGCTATAGACTGAGAATTCTCACTTGCTGCTTGTGTCAGGCGTTCCTCATCATGCCTGTCCGGGCAGCCTGCCTCAGCTTGGTGGGCCATTGCAACTTCTCCTTCATTGTCAGTGGAAGGGAGACTGACAAGAGGAGGCCTGACAGCAGTGGCAGCAGTGGTAGGAGGTGGTAGCAGTTTGGGGGAGCCATCAAGACAGGGGTAGTGGGAAGTGACCTTGGTAGCATGGACCATCAGGGAGGCAGTGGAAGTCATTAGAGGGCAATAGTGGTGGAGGTAGCAGCAGGACTGGGAAGCATTAAGACATGTCAGGGGGCAATTCAGGTGGCCAGGGCAGCAGGGGGTAGAGGCACAAGTGGAAGCAGTGCATTGTGGCTGGCAGCTTGGTCTGTTTCTTAGTGAAACAGAGTCAATGCTGAGATTATCTGAATTTAGGATAAATCCCAAAAGTCCTCAGAAAAAAAAGGGAATTAAATTTGTTATCTGGTTTTAGAAGGCTCAAGACAGCCTCAGTCTCTGAAAAAAAAAATATAAAGCATGACTGTGGCCTCAGTTGCCTTCTTTCTAGACTAAGAAGCCCTGACTGCTTCAACTCTACCTCATTAGAAAAACTCTTCTGTCTCTTTTAACAATCGACAAAGTATGAGATTTTAAGAGGATAAAAACTGGTATCTGCTACTTGTAATATTGTTTCATGCTTTCTTTATCATCCATAGAAGGTCAACCTTTGTTCTGGAGGTATTTCTAAAATCTTGCTTCTCATATAGCCTTGATAAATATAGAAGATGGTATATCTAGCAGGATGAAACAAAATGTATTGTTTAATTAAACGAAAGGACTTTTCTAATTCAAAGAAGAGAAATGGTAACAATTTATAAAGGGACAAGTAAAAAGAAATACAAATCCACAGAATTAAATTGTATATCAGTAATCCAATTAAATAATATTACCACATTTCCAGTTAGTTCAGGCTTGAACAGGTACTGCAGATCTCAGATCTACAACCGTCTCAGATCATCTGAAAAGTTTAAGGACAGCTTTCAATATCAAAGAGTAAACAAGATGTCTTAATAAAACAGTTTGGGATTCAAAAGGATGAAGTCAAGAAGGTTCTTGGTTTTGCTTGGTTAAACACCCAGACAATTTAAATGGGCTTTATTTTGATAAAGCTTATGCAAGTGACCAAGCCTTTTAAGTATGCAAAATTGGTAATAGGCCATAACCTCCCTGGTCTGTGACAGGAATTCTTGGCATATGCGGTCTCAAATTGCATTGACCTTTTATGCTGCCAAATTGCATTGCAATTTTATGTCTAATTTGCTGTCTTTTCCAGTCCTGGGTTCCCTTTAGAACTGTTACACCTTTTATTTTTAGTTTTTTGCTTGCCTTTTCTTGACTACTAGTGGTAGCCTGGAATATTTAATTACTCTCATGTTTCATTTTTCTAGCAAAATTGGTTCTCTTATTCAGAAATGTAAAAATTCCAGAAAATGATATTTTAAAAACAGAACTGTGGTCTGGCTTGACTGAGTTTTGCCTTGAAATTAAGTTGCCATTATGCGCTTCTTTCTTTTATTATTCTTATACCTGACAGATCTTCCTTTGAAATAGGAAGCAAGAATTGCCTTTAAAATGGGTCTAGCAAGGTCACTTTAGACCACTGTACAAACAGTTCTTAATGTTATTTGTATCGATTCCTTCATACTTTCTCAATTTTATTTTTCTCCTTCTCACCACGGATCTGCAAAATGTTTTCAGCTCATAATGTCTGGACTGAAGTCAGCTGTTTTAAATACCAAAGAAAACAGCCCCATTTTGGAATCATATTTTAGAGGCTTTTTGCTTCTGTTGACTGACTGACAACTTTATTAGTATTTAGTAGCACATATTATGCTCTGGTACCTAAGCTATAGGATGTTTTGAGCTTACCCATCCTTACTCATAGCTGGAAGCCTTAGACAGGTGTGGTGATAAATATCAGCAGGCAGATGAGACAGTAGGGCAGTAGAGTATCCATTCCTCAGAAGAGCCCATGGTGTTTCATAATTATAACATTGTCTATTTTGAAATTTAACTGTTCCATAATCAAATAAAGTCACACAAGAATCATGTTATTCATTCAGCCTTCAAAAGCTGGAAATCATAATTTGCTAGTTTTACCCCATAAAGTGCTTTATAGACTTTTCTCACAGAATCAAATAATATTTGCCTTAATAATAATGGAAATTCTTTTTCTTTATTTTCTTCTTAAGTTTCTAATGTAATGTTGGCTCTTTTACAACACTGGCAGAGCTCTTTTCACTTTGGCAGAAAAAAATTCTAAAAGAGGAAGACTGAGGAGCATTTATTGATATAGATACGACTCATGAGGACAACAGGGAGGAAGGTGGCTTAAATCTTTCAACAAAAATCATTATTATGAACAGTAGTCTGGTATCACTGGCTTACCTTTTACCAGGCAGTGACAACTCGGGGGCCTCCCTGTTCCACGTTTCTTTCCTTTTGCCTAGGTCTGTTTCTTGCAGAAGTGGACTCGGTGCTGGGATAATCTGGATTGCAGAGATCCCCAATCTGGGAAAGAAGGTCTGCAGGGAATGAAACAAAACAAAACAGATGTTGACTTTCACATCTGATCCCTACAGACCTACGATAACTTCCATCTGAATAAAACGGCTTGAGAGGGCAGCCAAAGAATGAGTATCCTTCAAAACCAGATCCAAATTTCATTAAAAATGCAAAGAAAAGAAAAACTTTTAAAAGGAATCAAAATGATTAAAATGTCAGGTTTGCCAGAAGCCAGTGGATTGTCAAAATCAAGTGCAACAGAAACACAGGCAGAGATGGTGTAGTGAAAAGATTATCTCAGTAGAGGTCTCCCTACTAAATGCACACTGTATAGGTGCAGCAACCAAATGATGTGGAGAACTCTTATTACAGCAGGGTCAAATCAGGACAAATTTGACAGTTCTTAATATTTGCATGTGGCAGAGGGAGAAAGAGGGGGAGATTAACTTAAATTCACCTTTCACTATCCCTGGGAACCCTAGCCTTGCCAGGAGCACACAGTTCTCATTCTCTGAGGTGAAGAGAAGTTTAATGAGAAGGCTGATGTCCCACTAAAGCTTCTTGGATTGATATGTGAAGAGTGCAACTCTTATCAGCAGGATTAAATATTTACAGTCCCTTGGCTTGGTATCTTAGGCAAGGTACGATTGGAGTCAGTCTAGTGGAGCTGCTTTGGGTTGAAGCAGTGGAGAAGACAGCAAGAAGCAAGTTTAAAGTTTAGGCTTTTCTTCTCTGCTGCTGCAGTGCAGAGACAAAGTCCAGATGACAGGAAGAACAGCATGGAGCGGATCCAGGTGACTGAGGTGAACTGAGTCATGTTCCACAGCCTGGTGCTAGATCTTTTATGCATCCGGATACTGGGAGCTGTATCTAGCCTCTGGCTCTGCCCAGGGGGCAAGAATGATGTGTGGGGTAGTGTAAGTTTATAGGATTTTTCTAGCATAGCAAGAAAAAAACATGAGCAAGGCATCATTTTTTTAATATGTGCTTGTACAAACTGGATGTCCCAGTAAGGTTCTTCCTTCTACCAGGCAGAGGTGACCAGCTGGAAGTGGGCACTGGCTGTGCTTGCCACTCTCTGCAAATATAGAGGTGTGCAAATGGGTGATACCCAATTAAACAAAGCCAATCAAGGATGGCACAACTTCCCAATCAAAATTTCATTGCCTCAGCTTGGCATTTCTGGTAGTCACTTTCCAGTTGTACATTAGGGTGTGTTCTGATAAGAAAGAATTGGTCTGAGATGCCAAATCATTTCACAATACATCCTCCTTTTAGATTCTGTCCAGGATATTGATCAACATATATCACCAAGTCCCTTGAATGGATTAGTCTTTCTTGAGAGAAAGCTCCGTCCACAAATCTAATACAAATCTGATGCAAATCCATTCTGGAGGTGACTGGGCAGCTCCTTTAAATATAACAAAGCTTCAAACAAAGGCTCAAAAGCATTTGCTTCACTTGCAAATGTCAGTCTTCAAATATAGACAATATTCATTTCAAATGCGAAGTTTCAAACATTCACAATTCATACGAATTGCAAAGGTGATGAACATTTTGCTCCCATCACTAGTTGGAATGGGACCCTGGCAAAGAAAAGAAAATGGATCCTTCCATACAATGCATATTGGGACCAAAATTATATGTACAGAGTGAGATAATAAATGCCAAACCTGGGTGCATCCCAAACCTGCTGGTCAGTGCACCTAGTGGAACCAGCTCACTTGGGCTACCAGAAATCAGCCAAGTGTCTGCTCACTTCATTTTGTTGTCTTTCACACACTTGGCTGGCTTCAAGTAGCCTCAAGTGAGCTGATTCTAAAAGCTGTTGACAGATGTAAAAGTAAGCAATTGCTATAAACGGAAACGCGTCATTGTTGTTGGGCTCCCCATATCAGCAATATTACACTTTTTTGGCCCCTCAAAGCACAGTATGGGTGTTTTCCCACTGTCACTAAACGTACCCATTAAGTACCCATAAATGTGTACGTAATGGCATTTTTGTACCCATTAATGGGTACTTAATGGGTACTTTTAGTGACAGTGGGAAAACACCCTATATTGTGGATGTCAGCTGAATGTCTGGTATTTCAAATATACTTCCATGAGCATATCAAGATACATTTCATACCTGTTGAATGAGGAACCATTTTAAAATCTTCCTTATTTTTGTAGGTCAGGTATCAACTAATACTCAATAAAAACATTTGCAAACACAACTTCCATAGGTTGGGAAAAGAAACGTCTCATAATTTATAATACTGCAGTCCTGCTTTTCTAACGATAAGTCATTTTTGTTTTTCAGTGCCAGTTCCTTAATACTAATCAGACTTCAGCGCCTGCACTTACCTGGCATTTTTGTCTTTTGCTGCTTTGTTTAACATTGAAGTTTTGCCAATCATTTTGAGCTGGTGGGAACCTTCTGGCCACACTTTCTGCTTCTTCCATTTTTCTCTCTCCTCCTTTTTTGTCAAATGTTTTTGATCTCTGCTAGGGATTTATCAGTTTAATTAATCTAATCTCTGCAGTAGCATCCATATGAACTAAAATTATTTCCAACAATGTCTTGTTGATCCCTATAATCACTGAATGAGTATAAAGACATACTGCTGTAGCATATTGCTAGGATATTTTTGCCACTTCGATTTATGTTTTGAATTTTGAATTTTTTAGGGGGAAAAAATAATTGGAATTGGAATTGAACTTCTGCCTAAAGATGAGACCACTTTGGCATATTTCTCTGTTTCAATGTTTATATTTTAAATCAACCATTAAAAATGACTGTTTTCTAGTAATAATATAACAAAACAATATTTTATACAAAAAAATTAGAGATATTTTCCCCTATGTTTATAGTAGTAGCAGTAGCAGTAGCAGTAGCAGTAGCAGTAGCAATAGCGGTAGTAAAATAACAACAACAACTTTGAGTCTGGAGTTGCAAGCCTCCCTAATCCAGTAGCCTGCTCTTACAGAATTTATCCAACCTTGGGGCTTTTCCACATTTAACATTAGTGTAGAGCAAGGTGTGATCATATTGGACTTTTTTTTCAGTCATCCCTTTAAGGAAAAAAACCCTTACAAACAATTGTTTGAATATACAACCGAGAACCTTCCTTATTTTGTCACACACTGCAGTCTATGGGGGTTTCTGCACTGGCCCTTAAAACCCCATTAAGCACACAATAAGGACACATAATGTACACATGTGCAAGGTGTCTTCCGCACAGCAGGTCAGATTAGGGCCCCTTCAAGGACACTGCTTCCACACAGCTTCAAGCGAGATCCATCTCTAATGGGGTCTAGAGGCTGCCAAAACTGGTTTCCGGGAAGACCTGAAAAATTAGGTCCTGCTTGCAAAATCTGCATCAAAGGAAGACACTTCCACACAGGGACAGGAGAGAGAATGCATGTGAATGGGACAGGAAGTCGCCATGTTGAGTGAGGCAGCATCACCATGACAGCCATGGGATTTCAGGCATGCTGCTGATTGGTGGGGAAATGAGCAGTGACTGACGGCTGAGTGCTCCAATCACGCAGCTCCTTGGGCTGCAGGAAAGCCTGATTCTTCTGGATATTGGTGCTGCAGCATCCGCACAGCAAACACATGAAGTGTTCCTTGCTATCTGTGCTTCCCA
>MTQE01001134.1:40774049-40819029 GCA_014337955.1 Aspidoscelis marmoratus | reverse complement strand
CCTTAGATCCAGATCATCTTAGATCTGGATTAAGGGAAGTCAATGGAAAACCCTCCACGGTAGCCATTGCCAAGAAGGGCAACTGTCTGAACAGGTAAGTATTCTTGCTTTTTATGTAAAACCCAGGTTGGAAGCTAATTTTCCTTCAATAATGGTATTGCAAGGTATCACTCCAATAACCCAGGGCAATGTTGGGATTGCCAGACACAGCATAAGCCTGGGTTAATCCTCTGTCTGGATGCAGTTTTAGAGTATAGATTGTTCCATAATCTCAGGATTATCATCAAGAAGGCCCTCTAACTTGCCCCACTACGTAAAATTTTGAAGTGCATAGCAAAGATACTACAGATCTTAGCTGATGACCAAATTTGTATGGGAGGAGGCCTTTTATAGATATCTGAGACCCAACCATTTAGGAGTTTATAAATTAATGTTAATACTTTCAGTAGGGCTCAGTACCAATATTTTAGATATCAGTATTTTGCAAGAAGTCTTGAGGTCACTCAAATGTCTTGCTATGATGTTTGGACTTCTTCTGAAATTCTGATAAACCTCTTCTTTCTCCTCCCCCCCCCTTTTATCATTGGAGGTTCAGAAGAAATGAAATTGATATGAAGGATTGGTGGGAGAAAGCACTGGCAATCATTTATTGGAGATCCTATGTGGCACTAAATGATTTCCTAATGATGGTGCTAAGTCATTTGAACCAACATGATGACTTGAAAACCGCATCTAGACAGGCTCAGGTCACCAATTTAATTCAGATGGCATCTACCACACCACTAAGAAATGTTTGGCAGCAACAATTTTATCCTTTCCATCATTTTCAGTTCTCCCAGGTTTCCATCTCTGAAGAAGTCCAGATCACTGAATTTTCCACCCTGAATCCCCTGCATATAGACATTTGTTGTATATCATTCTGCCAGTTTTAAAAAGTTCAATTTTTAAAGGAAAAAAATATAACTTTTACAATCTTTACTTACAATGACCATAGGAGTTAATAATGATGGACCCCAAAATTAAATTTTCCAGATTCTACATACAGTACTACTGACCTATTGGTTAACAGGAAGTAAATATTAATAAGATCATATTTTGAGGGGGGGACAACGTCATTGTCTGGCATTTTTATAGTGGGCTGAAAGTTGTTCCTACTGACCATTTGATACTCAGTTTAAAGTTATTTAAAATAAACAATTTGCTGCTTTTCACAATACTGATGAGTTGGAGATTCACTGAAAGAAACTTTTTATTATAAATCACGTAACAAGATTAATGAGCAGAAAATGATTGGATGAACAGATGTGTTTTTGCAAAGGTATTGAACTCCAACATTGTAAGTGGCATATGCACCTTCAAGGGGAAATGATTCTCTAAAACAGGTGCCAGCATCAGAAAGAACTTCTGGTTGTTGTTTTTAAGAGATGGAATTACTGATGCTGTAGAGAACAAATATAGGCACACAAGGATCTTCATTTTTAGTCATGTTTTTAAGTGAATGAAGCATTGGCCATTGCAGTAATATGTCCTTAAAATATTTAATCCCCAAGCATTCCCATTGAGCATTATGTTCTTCAAGGAAATTATTTGGTCAGTCAGTCAGTCAGTCAGTCAGTACCTGTCTTTCACCTGAAGATCCCAAGGTGAGTCACTGCTATAAAAATATAAAATGCATAGAATAACAAAAAATATGTTTAAAATATAACTCTCCATCCCTTCCTGGCAACACTCAGAGGAATCTAAAGGCCTGTGTGAAGAGATATGTTTTAACCAGGCACTGAAAACCATATAATTTAGGCACCTGGTAAACCTTCCAGAATCGGGGGGCAATCTTGTATGTCACTGCCCCTTGTACATCTGGGAGAAGTGGAACTACAGGACTCCCTCTCCTTGAAATATTAACACTCAAGATGCTTCTTCGGATAACGTGAGCCAAAGCTATTTAGGGCTACTCTTACTGATTGATCCAAAAGTATATACTGATTGTTCCACACTACATTTCCAATAGATTTCCACCAGTCTACTGTCCCGTATTCTTTCTAATGTGGAAGTGATTTCTTTAAACCATTAAACTGGGGGGAGGGGCAAATGTTCCTGTCAGTCTTGTAATCACCCACATATATGATTCATTTTGAAGTTGCTGAATAATCTTGATTCAACATTCAGACCAATTTTAACAGTTAATTACAACATTTTACAGAGAAAGGTTAATACTTCTATTTTACAGCTTACAGGATGTCTTTCATAATGTGATGGTGGGGATGATTACATGTTTTAAAAAAATACTTGCATAAAATCATTCTATTCACGATCAGCAACAACACCCCCTCCCCAAGTTGGTCTCATTTTTTATGCTAGTTTTTCCAATAGAGTAATAGGCCATATTTTATTAAGCTGACATTTCTTAGATGCCTCTTATAAATGTTTCAGATTTCTCATTATTACCAACCTAGCAGCTATCAGTAAGAATTTTAATAACACTTTACTTTTCAGATTTACATCAGTTCCATTAAACGTTGGCAAAAGGTTTAAATGTGGCATATTCTGTATTGATTAGTCAGTTATGCAATACCACATCCCTAAACTTTCTTATTTGGGGACACATCCACCACATTCATCCTGGCAACCTACCCAACATTGATTTTTTTTTTCAACAAATGAAATTTTATTGGAGTAAAGTACCATCACAATTGAGTCTTAACATATATTTCCTGCAGAGTGGCTGGCAGGGTGGTGGAAGAATGGTGGATTTGCATCTCTTTCCATGCATCAAAATACAAGTTTTTTTTTTTAAATAACTGGAACTCATGCAGCAGAATGAGAAAGGCTGGGAGTGAAATATGGTTTTGAGAGATTAAATACAGCTGCGGCTTTACTTACTGGCCACGGTGGCTCTAAAACTGGTGCGTGGGGGAAGCACCATGGTTTGATTCTGCACTCCTCCCTAAAGCCAGCTGGGTGGCCTTGGGCTAGTTACAGTTCTCTTTCTGAGCTCTCACAGCCCCACCTACCTCGCAGGACTTCTGTTGTGCGGAAAAGAACAGAAAGCTTTGTCAGTCACTTTGAGTCCCCTTAAATGGAGGAGAAAAGCAGAGTAGAAAAGCCAATTTTTATTATTATTGGTGGCATGGGAAAGGCGTAGTGCCCCTATGGCATATGCACAGTTCCATGACATCCAAACCTCTCTTAGTTGGAGTATCTTGGAATACTCTGTTCTCATCTTTATCCAAGAACAAACCACTACTATGTTCCAGTAATTTTTTTAATAACAGCCTGCTAAATGGAGAATAAAATAATATCCTAGCATTAAAAAATATGCTAGCCAATCTATTTAAGTGCTTGGTCAGTTAATTTTTTGATTGCATAAAATTGAACCACAAAGTTAATGCTAAAATTAAAAGACAGGGATAAAATGTACTTTCACCAATCTGCCTCATAGCCTTACTCCAGCAATAAAATACTTCTGTGCTTGGATTCCCAAACATGCTTCTTCGTATAACACCAAAATGATAAATAAAAGTCTCAAATCAATATTTGTGTTAGACAATTTATTCCAAATATAATTTCTGTTTATGGAGTCAAAAGCTCTGTTTAAATCAATAAATGCAGTAAAAAGCTGAACAACCTTTCTGTATATTTTATCAGATGAAGTAATGCTATGTTGTTGACCCAGCATGCAGTGTGATGCCCATTTATAATATGGGTTTAACAAGAAGAAATGTAAAGTTGGTATACAGTAACTATGAAATCCACAAGCACAGTCTGTGACAATCCAGCTACAGGAGTTTTGAGCAAAATGGTAACTTCCAGATGTTTTTGATGAAACCAAGTTGGTTGGGGAATAATGGAAGTTCTAATTCAAAATAACGGAGAACCAGAGGCCTTTTTGCAGACAGTTTGGGACAGTTTCCCCATTCACACATAGGCAGGCAAGGACATGTTTACATGCATTCCTGCCTGCCTATGTGCAAATGGGGAAACCATCCCAAAGTGTCCTAGCTGGGAAAGGCCAGACAGGAGCGGGGGATGCCTCTCCCAGGCCTGGCCGCCATTGGGTGGGAGCACGCAGGGACAGGAAGCCATGTCAGGTGGCTTCCCTCGGTTCTTGCCAGCTGTACAGGACCTGATCAGATCCTGTACAGCTGGCAGGAACTCACCCAGGAACCGACCCACCCACCCTGGGTCCCAGGGATGGCTGCCTATGGGCTGGAGGATGTGGGACCCCTTGGTAGAACGGACCCACATGGATCCAGTTTATTGGAGTCCCACATCCCTTGGCCCACTGTTTCAGACTGCAAGCCTCTGTGGGTTTGAGTCACCTCAATCGAGGTGGCTAAGCCCCACAGAGGCACCCCGGCACCCCCCACCCCCACCCCTGGGGATGCACCCACGTGCACGCAGGTCTTACCTCCTTGCTGTCCTCGGTCTCTATGACCCAAAGCAGCTGTGAAGCGTACCATGTGCACGCGGCACGGCTTCTGATTGGGCAGATTGCCCACGTTAACAACAGAATCCTACCCTGAGATATATTCCAGAATAAAGCCAAGTGTGGAAAGGGCCTATGTCTCTCCAGAAGTTGCTGTGCTATAGTTGTCATTGTTCCTTGCCAGATTGACTGGAGACCATGTGCATTATAAGGTAGCAGCATCTAGAGCACACAACAATTTGGCCACTTTGGTGAAGAAACCTGAGATAATGCTGGTATACAGTATATGCTGAGTGAAGCTGTAATAGACATCAGAATAACCAGTACTGCTAAGTAAAGTGACAGAATAATTTAAGCTAGAACTTCCAAGCCTTTGGAACCTGAAAGATCTAATAAAAGGCTGCAGAAAATATAGGCTTTTCCTCTTGGTTGGTAGAAATGTCTTATTGTGGAATCTGTCCTTCCCACTGCTATGTAAATTTTTATGGCTATTGCTGCCAGTGTCAGAGTTATGACACCAGAAGCACTGAAAAGTAGACACTCTGCAGCAAGAAATTTGCTAACAGCAAAGAAGGAACACATGAAACTAATGAGGCCATACTAGAGATGTACACAAATGGGTTTTTTGACATTTGATTCATAACAAATCAAATGTTAGAAAATCCACATTCATACAAATAGATCCCCTTTGGGTGTAGTAGGATTCTATTCGACACGAATGTATTCATGCGTATTCGTACGAATATCCGATATGAACGAATACATCTCTGATACGTATCTGACATGATTGCATACGTATAAGTATCCTGCGCAACAAATCTGCTCTGAAAGCATCAAATTCGACCTGAATCCACTTTTAATCTGCTCTTGGTCCATGTTGAAAGCAATCTGGATCTGTTGCAGATGTGACTGGTGCAGCCGCTTTCCCACCTCCCCAATTGTAACGAATGTCCAAACTATTCATATGAATGTCTGGAAACATTTGTATTCGTATGAACGTCAATGTACGGATATCGTAACATTCAATGCGTGTACAAATAACGAATGTTTTGAATAGTCATGCACAACCCTAGGCCATTCCCTTCTCAATTCATTTGATATACCTGTAAATCATGAGGCTATTATGGCAGCACTGGAACTGGCATAGATAATATGCATAGCATCCAGTGCAGGAAAACTGATGGACAAGCAAGCAAGCAAACTGAAAGGTAATAAAGTGGACTGGCCCATCCTTCCTTACTTAGGCTGTGCCTCTATTATGCAGCAAACATTGCTTAATAGGGCCCTCAGGGCAGTCAGTGTCTCCTGGAGAGTAGCTCCCTGAGGTTCTGATTAAGGTGTTTTTGCTGCATAATGCAGATGTAGCCTTACTCTCAAAGTGGTTCTGTTTCCTTCCTGATTATAATGTAAATAATTTTTAGCCTTTCCTGTTGTATTGATATAAATCAGCTCATTTTTAATTAAACGAATGAGCAAGCCTGACCAGGAAGCCAGTGTACTCAATTACAACTGGAAGTGCATACTGACCATACATTAACAACAATGGGGTTATGCTGGCAACCTTTTAGAGGCCCAAGGAGCGGGATAAAAGTATACCAAATAAGAATTAGATAAGATTTTGGCAGTATTCTATGGAACCTCCTCATGGTTCAATGATGTAGATCATGTGCCAGGGTAGAGGGGGTGCATGGAAAACAATGGTGATCTCAGTCACAGGAAGTTTTTTATCCTAATCTAAATAAAAGAACTGTGACCTTAACCTGGATCCTCCTAAAGAGGCATGTCAAAACATGACCCAATGCATCCCCATGGTACTAAGGGCACGGAAGAGGCCTTTGGCAAAAATCAGCTTCCTGTCTTTTGCTCATAGATACTTTCATAATTCATATTCACAACAGAAGAAGGTTGATGTGTTTCCACTTTCATTAGCAGTGAGCTCCTTGTGGTGATTGTCTTCTGCAGTACCTTGTTTGGAGGGCAGAATTTTGCATCCTACAAACAAGGTGTTGTGGTAAGCCAGTGAAAATGGCATCTCCACATTCTGAAATGAAGGCACAGAGATGTCCCTTCCATGACATCTTAGGTTACAAACGCATCCAGGGTGTCCCTTCCTAGCAGTAACCGAATTTTGATATACCTTCACAGAGACCTATTCTAGATCTAGCTACTCATCTAAAATACCGATATTATCCAATTGTCTTTTGGCTTCTGTATTATGGCTAGTTATGGCTAGTTTTATCTATCACTTCTCCTTTGTCTGCTGGTTTTGTAACCAACTGTCTTCTATTCTTCAGAGATTGTAAGGCACCCCATTCTAACTTGGTGAAATTATGCCTAAAAAACATTTTATTATTATGTAGCAGCTCTGCTGCTTTGTGGATAAGCTCTTGCAGAATCTTAACAAGAGAGTCGATAAAAACAGGTTATAGATGGATTTGACCCTTAGAAAATGGAAATGTTCCCTCTCTAAAAAATGACAATCAATGGATCTAAAGAGGTTTCGCAATACCACCATGGTTTTAATGAGTCATATCTAGGTGAAGAAAGCCCTTCCTTTACTGCCTGCATTTCTAAATTCTTCAGAATATAAAGATAGAAAGTTCAACCATATTCCTGTTCTTATGTTTTCCCACCTACTTCTGGTTATGATTTGCTTTTGCCATAACTCCATTTTTTGTTTCTTAAAAATGTTGCTTGTTGAAACCCATTATCCTCAGCTGTTTGACTTTTATAGTTACCAAGATTAGATCTACTGCTGGGAAAACTGTTTATTACCTCTGAAACAGATTTAAAAAATTCTGATTTAGTGTTTCTAAATTTATTGTTATTCCTTTCCCCCCAGGATAAAGTCCTTCCTTCCTCATTGTCCTATAGCTGAACGTACAAAAGGATCTGCACAGGGCTTTTATGGTACTGTGAGGTTGGCCAGACACTGCACATTTGTGTTGCACTGGCTGTCTCCAGACTCAAGTAAAACTATGGCAACCCAGCAATGCAGCTTCCCATCTGACAAATGTGATGACTGGAAGGTTTAATCCAGCTTCACTCCACCTTCAGGGAGAGAGAACACATAAGTAAAGTGGCCAGTAATTTTCTTTCCACATTATCTATCCCTACAGTGAACTTTCTGAGTTATTTAAGAAACTGAAAGAAAACAGCTTGTCACTTTGCTGATGTACTCTCTCACTCTGAAAGTCAACTGAAGCTGAATTAAATCTTAAATGTGACCACTCTCTCCTCCACTATGGAAACTTACTTTACAGCACTCCTCCTTTACTGAACACAGGAAAATGTTCAGCTCCTGTGCCCAGCAAAATAGCCTTAGGACCATTGTGCTGAGAAAGAGATATTCCCTGGCTTTGATGTTTCAACTGCAAGGTGTGCAAAGAGCATGCCAGTTTACATGAAACATCAGTCTGAAGTCAGGGGTCTCTGATTATGGGTCTCTCTCTGTATGGATACATTTATGCATTTTGTTGGTATACAAATATTATGTTAGTAACTGAACCTGAGACTTTCTGTATTATATTCATCCTTATTAAGCAGAACAGTGCTTCAATCCATTGCTTCTTCTCTTCTGTAACCTCTCAGATTATGGGTGGGGGAGAGTAAAAGGGCATACTAAATCCCAATGATTATGTTACTATGGTCTAACCATATTATATTCTAATCCAAATTGATGCTTTCCAAATACAGCATGAGCCTGGTTGGGCAGGCTTGAAATTAATGAAAGTTGTAGTCCAAAACCTCTGGGAAGTACTGGGTTGAGAAAGGCTAACCTAAGATTGTTAATACCTAAAAAACAATGTTTTTATCCTTTGCCATAAAGAAGCAGAAGCAGCTTTACAACACTGGAAAAGGAGAGCAAAATTGCAAAGGTTTTCACCCTGTGAAGACAGAACACTGTAAAAGAGGAGAAAAACCCTGCTGAATTGGACCAAAAGGACCCATACAATCCAATCTTCAGTTTTCTCTGTGATTGAACAGTTGCCTATAGGAAGCCTATAGCACTGTTGAACTTGTTCTTCTAGTTTAGTGTCTTTATCCTGAAAGCTCATTTCTGAAGGGAGAGGTCCATTTTTTGTTCTCCTGCTGTGGGCCTGGGTCACACAAGTGGTTTAGGTTGACTTGAGTCAGTCCCCAGCATGTTTTACTCACATTAATTTTATTTAAGTTGCTTTCCAAACTGGCCTGCACCTATTAGGCCATCCTAAAATGTAATGCTGTTCTTACAGGACCAACAGGGACTCAGGCCAGCCTGGAATTCCAGTCCATCTTCCACTTCCTCACATGTGAGTGGAGGGACAGCCTAAAGGAAGCTGAACTGTGCTGTGGTGGGTGGCACCCAGTATCTCCTTTTGGCCAATCAGCATGCACAAAGTACGTGGGGCACCTGCTCTTCAGCCCATTGGCACATGCAGAATTTGTGGGGGACCTTCCCCTCTCTTCAATTTATGTATACGATTCCTCCCTCTAGCATTTTTACACAAATTTATTTTTAGTATTTTTTTAAAAAAAATTAATTGCAAGGAGAAGAAAAGCACATAAAAAAGAAGGGGGACATGGAGGTAGGGGATCAGGCTTTAAAAAGAACTGCAAAAATACACCCTCGCCTCCCTTGAGTTACATAAATGGTATCCAATGGGAAATGCCTCCCTTGAGTAACATGAATGGCATCCAATAGAAAACAATATGGATGTGATGTAGCAAAAGGTGTGGGGAGCCAAGAGCTCCATGGAGGAAACCCAGGCCGATGGCTGCAGAAATGTGTAACCAATGTGGCCCATTGCAGGGATGGGCTCAGGACGACTAATATCGATCCACTTCTGACCAGTACTGGTATGATTTGAATTTGAACTCATGAATAGGCCATCCTGTGTTGGACTCATCTGACCAGACTTGCCGATACTCTCTCTCTCACTCTCTGTGAAATTAACATCAGATGCTCTTTTTAAGGTAAATAAGTAGCAGGATACTAGCTAGATAAAGTGACACTGAAACAGATCAAGTGAAGTCTGCAAATGTCTCTTTTTCTATGCAGCCTCTTCTGTTTCTATGTAGGAGAGAGAGCTGTAAGCGTGTTAATGCCAGCTGTTGAAGCAATCAGGCAGCTGTTTGTCTAAGAGCTGGAGAAAACATACTTCTCAATTATTTTTTCCTTAGGAGCTGAGCAAAGAATAAAACCCTTATTAGGCTTAGAGGTCACCAATATACTGCACTGAAACTATGCAGGATTTCAACTTAGAGATAATAACAAGAAAGCATGGTCCAGAATCTTGCAGGGCCCTTTTAGCTTTTCAATAAAGAAGGTTTTAAGAAAGTTTTTGTTTTTTTCTTTTGTTTGTTTGTCTCTGTAGTCAGAAGGTCAGATTTGATTTAATACAGCTTTGTCCCAAGGTCTGTTTGTTGGGGAAGGAACGGCTATGAGATTTATTCTTTGCATTAGTCAAGGAGAGACGTATATCCTGAAGAAGTGCTCCAAGCTCTTGTAATCGTCACGGGAATTTAATGTCATGTTTTCAGTATACACAGGGCAAATGTCTTTCCTAGAATTAGCAGCTGAGCTTTCTATCAACAAGAACTTATTTCTAAAAAGTGACACAGATGTACTGAATGCTATAAACATACATGAACCAAAAAAAAGGCATACTTTTTCATATTTATCTAGGTTAAAATAGAGAAGACCTAAATAAGGTAGAAGATTGTGTCCACCTCAATGCATTTTAAAACCATATTTGTAGAAGAATGAAGGGAACAATGTCTCTGACTGCATCCACACAGGTACTGTAATGTGCCCTCCAACTAGGCTACAGGTTGGTACCCAAGCTTCTCCATGCTCCTGGGGGTGAGGTATTTACAGGTGCCCAAACTCATCTGGCTCCTGAGCTGCTTTACCTGCCCTGGCAGCCACCTTACCTGTAGAGCTCTATTGACAACTCTTAAGGTGGTTTTGGACAGAGGACTGAGGGGAAACCTTACAAGCTCACTTTCTAGGGGGAATACATTCACATTGCACCTAAAATGGCCCATTTGCCCCCAGAAGCCTTGTAGTGACAGAACTTTCATCCCACAACTGTGAGGCTTTTGGACATGCACTTTGAGCAAATTGCCTCATGACTGGGCTCCATTCAGATAAGTATTTCTATTTTAAATTCTAGTCACTATATACTGTATATTATACATATAGAACAACATAACATAAGAACAAAATAATATGTATATTATACATATTAAACAACATATATAAACTGTATGGAAGGGTATTTTTCCACCGTGCTCCTTTAATTCGGATCTAAGAAGATCCGGATCTAAGGAATGGGTACATTCCTTAATCTGGATCTAGTAGATCCGGATTAAGGGAAGTACCCAGTGTGTTTCCATGGGTGGTCTAGCACCCAATAGCAATGGGTGCTAGCCTCCCTGCTGTGGAAACACTGGAGCACCCCTCTGGAAATCCAGATCTACCGATGAGGGGTCTGCTTGTCACCCCAGGTGTTTGGGGGGGGGACAGGGGGTGCAATCTCCGAAGTGGCTTCGAAATCATTTCAAAGTCACTTTGGAGTCACTTCGAAGTTCACTCTGAAGATCAGCACAGACTTCAAAGATGCTCCGGAGCTATTTTGCACAGACTTCAAAGTGACTTCGGAATGACTTCAGAATGACTTCGAAGCTTAGGTTTTGGGGCTCCCCCCCCCAGCCTCCTCTAGACCCCATTGCCACACAAGTGTGGAAACAGGCTCCCTTTAATCTGGATTTTCTGCCTGAAGACCCCATTGTAGACCCCATTAATGGGGTCTACAGAAAATCCAGATTAAAGGCCAGAAAGTACCCATTTGATCTGGATTTGCCCAGCGGCAGTAGAAACAATCGAGTCCCAAATGGGTGCCGTGGTAGAAATGGGGTCATCCAGCTCACACTCAAATGGGTCCTTAATGGGTGCAAAAATGGGTACTTTCTGACAGTGGAAAAACACCCGAAATCTGTGTCTTTTACGTCCTTTCCTATGGTACATATTTTTTGAGGTGTGTGTGTGTTTTGGATCCTTGGAAGCCCAGCCCACTTCCACAGATCTGAGAATTGGGACCTGATATAGCATGGCTATCTGAAGATGCAGGCAGTGTTTAAGTGGTAGAGGAAGTTCAACATACACTTCTCCTTATCCGCTGGTCTGTTGTGATTATGACATTTACAAAATCCTTGCCTTTCTTATCTAGTATGAGAGCAGACAAAAATGTTTTGAAAGCAGGAAAGCATTGTTTTAATTGTATTAAATTTACAGAGAAACGAATGGAAATGAATTTCGTATTTGTATGACTAGAGCCACTTTGAATGTGGTAGGATTCAAATCCACTGTGAATGTTCTTCAAATGCTTTTTGAATCTGATCCAAATCCCTGCCACCAGTCATGCCTCCAAATCTGCTCTGAATCCACTCTGAATGCTTTGAATCCACTCTGAATCCACTTTGTATCATCTCTGAATCCTCTCTGAATCCATTTTAAATCTGCTCTGAATCTGCTGCAGATATGACTAGGAAGCAGCTTTGGAAGCTCCCCACATTTGCAAATATAACAAAACTTTGAACTAATGCACAAAAAGCATTTGCTTCAAATGTCCATCTTTGAATACACCCAATATTCTATTCAAATCTGAATGTATGAGTTGTACCAATTTAAAATGTGACAAATATTCATGCACATCCCTAGTCCTGGTTGGTGGGGCCTCCCATGTTCCATACTAATGTGAGGAAGGAATATCTTTAGTGCACTTGCTTGTAAGTAATACCAGCATGTACAGAAAGTTCCCCCCTGCCTTCTCTCTGTAGAAAACATCATTTCCTAATACTGTAACATCCAACAGCATGTTTTGACAAATCTCTTTCAATTTCACAGGGGGGGGGGGTGCTGTTATTTTTGTTAAAAAAATATTGAGACACTTGTAGTAAAACTTCCCCTACCCCCAACCTTTTACTGAACAAGAATCTGCTGTTACAATAGTTGTACCTCTTGGGATAGCTTCCCTTTTTCTTTTCCCCTTTGCATCTCCCTCCAGAAATCTTGCTAACTTTCCAAATGTGGAAGAATTATCTCTTGAAAAGACACAATACTTCTTAATAGGAGGCCTTGGGAGGTTCATCCATTCCCTGCCAGCATTGCCTAGCCGCACAAGGAACATAATTGAGGCTTCAACAGCATTATGCATAATAATGCCAGCTTAATATTTGGACTTGATTCCAAAGGCCACTGAATCAGTAGGAGCCTTTTCATTTCAAGGGGACTGCATCAAGGCTGTGGAGGAGAGGACATACATTATATTCATGCCTCTGGATTCATCAGGTAGCCATTGAATTGTGTCTGCATGGGTTAGAATGAAAGCATTGATATTTTCTTTAGATTTACCATGCCAAAATCATGCAGATGGAAATCCTGAACTGCTCTGTTCTTTCAAGCTCCTCTTGACAGTGACAAAGGCATTATCATGTGAAGTATTACCTCCAAATCAAAAGCCAACTGAAAGATTATGATGACTCTATTCTCTAGCTTGGATGGGGAGCGACATTTCCTTTGATCTTTTAAAAAATAAAGTAATCTTGAAACATTTCTTCTATTGTTTTCTGGGGGCTGCTGATATTCAATGGTGGTCTGGCAAAAAAAAAAAGAAAGAAAGAAAGAAAGGAGAGTTTAAAATCCTGGAACTGCTAGTTTATTCTCTTTCTTGGACAGATGTTTTATTTAAGGAGCACCCTGCTTCTTAAGGAGGCACAAGAACTCAGAGCTGCGTTGTCAAGGGAACTCTTCACAAAGGAAGAACACTTTGGCATGTGATGGTTAGATCATTAATCCATTCTTCAAGCCCTCTTCAGCTGGAATTCAATAACATTGGAGATGGCTTGTTACTAATTTCACCTGGAGTTACAGTTGGCAAGCTGACAGAATGCAACACAGCAAATTCAAAATATTTTTGCCAGTATCTTTTATCTGTGGCCTTCAAAGAACAATTCTCTTAATCAATAATGGAATATCAGCAAGGGGAAAAGCTATATTATTCTCTGTCTCATTATCTTTGTTCTGCTTCTTGCCAGAGGAATTGCCCCTTTAGCAGTTGAGGATTTTTTATTATTATTTCTTAAGCCATCAACAGACATAAATATTAAAGGAGACCTAACATATTCTCTCAAATTCCAAGTATCTTTAAATCTTAGCACAAGTGGAGACATTACAGAGATACATCTTAGAATTCCAGACAGATATAAAGCATCTAATACATAAAAGGAATTCCACCCGAGTGCTTCTGTTGTAGATCAAGGATAGGTAATGTAAGGCCCTCGGGCTCTAACCCTTCTGCCAGTGTTTTTCCTAAGAAAGGATTTCCTCCCTGGAATTAGCGTCACAGCCAACACCATTAACTCCTAGTTCAAAAAATATTAATGTGAAAATCTAGTAGGGCTCATCTCAAAATCCAGGCTAACATTTCAATCAATTGAATTCCAATCCAGACAAAACTTTATTTTTTTCTCTCCCCCCCCCACCCCCTAGTTCACTGTCTCAGTTCACCCTCTTTACTTAATTTGTGTTCTTCTACTAGCTGGAAACTCAAACTGGCAGGATTAGGGATGTGCATGAATGGGGTTTTTTTTGTATTTGATTTGTATCGAAGAAAATTTGTATTTGCTTGAATATATCCCCTTCGAATGTGGTAGGATTTGTATTCAAAACGAATGTTCAAGCCCATATGAATCCGATACGAATGCATATGAATAGCATATGAATTCATACAAATCCCATACAAAGCTTCATATACAGCTTCATACAATTGTATCAAAACATTCAATTTGAATTCGAATGCCAGTCTTCGAATGTGCCAACATTTGATTCAAATTTGAATGTCTGAATTTGTACGAATTTGTACAAATTTCAAATGTTATGAATATTCCTGTACATCCCTGGGTAGAATCTGTAGGATTCCACTATAGCACTTTGCATGCACAATAGGGATGTGCACTATTTGAAGGGCCCTATCTGTCCACAAATTGGATAATCCAGTATCTGGCTACAAATTTGAATCTATTCGTTTGAATTTTTTATTCGAATTTGCATTTACGAATGTTGACAACATTCATAGATGCCCGTACACATCTTCCCAGCATCCATACACATCTGTATATGTCCATATGCATCCTGTAGTTATCCTGTATGCAGCCCATTTTTGTCCAGTACAGATCCACACAAATGCGTACACATGCAAATGTCCAGATATTTCAAAGTAATAGATCCAAAATTCAAAATTTGTTCAAATCTTTAAATTCAAATTTATGTACATTTGATTCAATTTGAATGTCAAAATTTGGGTAGATTCAATCAAATTTCAAATACCTTTGAATATTTGTGCACACTTCTAGTCCAGGGACAGATTCATCTGCTTCAAGGATATTGAAGAGTGGGACATTGATCCAGCTGAACCAACGTGCACATAAAAACAACCTTGAATGACATAACCTTGGTAATGACACTCAAGTTGTCAAACATCAAATTGGGGCTTTTGAGAGTGCCCTGGTATGGTGAAGGCATCTTTGCAAGGGGGCTCCCATTTGTGGAACCAAAACACACCCTCATCTCATGCCCTTTTCCAATGGCCTTTTTCTCCTGATGGTAGGCACAATTAGATTATCTTTTAACTGATGCAGAGTCAAACATTACTTGGCACATATTTAAATAATATAGTTCAATTTTGCTCTATTGAAACTAGCTAAAGATTGGAAATGCTTATTGTAAGTCTGTGGATGTCTAAGCAATTTTGATTTTACTTAACATTTTGAATGTACGTTCTTTTTGTGTCTGTCTGGTCCAAGAGCATAATAAAGATGGAAGTGAGGCAAATATCTTGTTCTCATAGTAATTTGAGAAAGTGGTCTGGTCAATTTGACCTGAATTTATGAATGCGCTTGTTCCTGGGTATCTGTTGTGTTTACTCTGTCCCTTGTGTTTGTAGCCAAGGTTTTCCAAGGTGCCTTCAGGAATTATCTCAAAGAGACACATTATTGGAGCTACATGTGGCTGCAGCATTTGATAATATTAAATGCAAGGCTGAGAACAATGGGTTTTTGTGGCTCTTGTGAAGGAATGCTCTCTCTGTCTCTTCAGGGAAAGCACATGCTACAAGGTTTTCAGCTGCTGAAGAGGACATGCTGGTACATGCTGGTACAAACATAAACAACCTTTCTGTGATCTTCAAAAGAAATGTTGCTCTTGCAGAGATGGACTTCCCCATTTAAACTTTGCCCAGGGCTCAAACACTTTTAGGGCAACAGGAAACAAACACTAGTAATAAACAAGATCAAACAGATTTCACAGATTAACATCTAGTCCTGGAAGAACTTTGCCCAACTCAACAGTTTTTATTTTTTAAAAAATCGGATTCTGTATACTCACCAAAGCATGATGGGGATAATCAATCCCTGGGGGTTGTTTTTAACATTCCAAACCATAGCTTGGATTGAGCATTTAAAATTACATTTAACATTAGAAGACCTTCAAAATGACTAAAATTCCACTGATGGGTGATTTGGGAGTATTGAAGAACAGAGGCCTATTCACACAATGGCCTCAATATAGCAATTAGGCCAGCCCTGGGACAGACCATTCACTCTGCCACCTGGGCAGTCCATCTGGAACCGTTCTGCCCAGCCTAGGGCAGCCTAATTGTGGCCAGAGTGTGGAGCATGAAATCGTGCTCCACACCCGGCCCAAGCTGTCCCCGGCCATCCCAGAGCTGTCCAGCAGGGTGAGCATTTGCACTCCCCCTGCTGGACAGCTCTGGGCCTCATCACATCCCACCACCATTGGGCCCCGTGGGCCTGCCAGCTAGCATAGGGATAGGGGAGAGTGTGGGTCCCAGGATGGGGGTGGTTGCCCAGGGGGTCCCTGCGGGCTTCAGCCACCATAATCCAGTTGGCTGGATCATGAGGGACCCCAGGATGGGATAGAAAGGCCCAATGGTGTCAGGCCTAGGTGGGGTGTCCCACCCCTGTGCCAGTCTTTTCAGTCTGGGATTCATGGGGACAGATGCCCCATTCTCACTTAGGCAGGTAAGGGATGTGTGGGAATGCGTCCTTTACCAGCCAAGAATGAATGGGGGATCTGTCCCCGCATGTCCGAGCCTAAGTGCATGTGGTGTTCACAGGGGTGAGAGAGTGGGAATGCTTGGTGGGCTTTAAAGCAGTTCCATGAATGAGAGGGGTGTGGCCGCTGAAGGAGCCACATCAGTCAAGCTTCTAGACCAATTGGATGTGGCTAAAATCGGGACTATAAAAAGAGCAACTGCAGCAGCCATGAAAGAGAAGAGCGCAGCCCAGATAGGAATGTGTGTGACAGTCTCTCCTCTAGGTCAGGAGAGGGAAGGAGGTCTGCGGAAAGACTAGATGGGAATATCTGCCTGAGGGCAGAGTCTAAAGGGACTGATTTACCTCCATAAGGACCCTAGAAAGTGTGTGGGGGGGGGGGGATTCAAACTGACTTTTTTTTCTTTCAAAGGACATTAAGATTTCAGAGCTGAGGTTTAGCTTTTCAGATATATCTTTCTTCTCTTTTATCATTTGTTCCTTGATTATCAGGATAATAAAATCCTGAATAGACTACCCACATTAGGACCCTATCTGTATTCCTGGTACTTATTGGAATTATGGCAACTGTTTTTAATTTTAATTTCACATCAGGTGACCCAACTAACTCATGTTAGCATGCATAGACACCAATGTGCTTCTAAAGATCTGAATCATACAACCACTGAAGTTAATGGCTGTTGAATGGATTTTGTATTACATGAGGGTTGCTTTAAAATAGTATTCCTGGTGTATGTACTAGTTCTGTGAATCCTTAAACCGTTTATGAGGGATTAAAATAATTATATTGTGTAATACGGAAGGATTTTTTTTTAAAAAAAACTAAAATCCTTCCTTATTCTTCATGATTCATACCTTCCATTCCTCTTAAGCCTCTTAGGCATTTATGAAACTGAAGAATCTTCATCCTTATTCCCCTCCTGGTTTCTTACTGAGGTGTGAAATATGTGGTAGTTCTTTTAATGATCTCTGTGAACCCTCTTTTCAAAGAGCAGTACTAAATGACAGGATATTCAGTTCAGCAAGCAATTTTTTAATGACCTGTTTGTCACTACTGATTATAAGAAGGGGCATCAAAAAAGGAATTCTCCTCTTTTCCATTTAAAATGTGAGCCTAGTGAGAAATGTTACAGCAGTATGGTTGTTGGTGGTGGGGAACAGCATCATTTGATGCATTAATGAAATTCAGTAACACTGTCTAATGGGCGTTTCACCTCTAGGAGTACTAAACAAATAAAGGAAAGGGATGGTTAAAAGAAAAGGCTTGCTGTTGGTTTGCTGTTTGATAGAGTAAAAGTTCTTTTAAATTAGCTTAATCCAAGACTTATGGTCTGCTGTCAAATCCTTTTTCTAAAAACCTTTTATGTTTCAAAAGAGGAATTCGAGTGGGATTAGATTTTAAGTACGCACTACCTTGAGCGTTGTGTAAGATCTGCAATTAAGCTTGTGAAGCAAACCACATAGAGATACCTGGGGATTGTCTATGCCATATCTGGCAAGTCCAACATCTCTGTATCAGTGAGGTAAAGGAAAAGGACAGGAGCCAAACCAGTGAGCGTGGTAGGAATTGACCAGGCAGTCTTGGGGTGTTGGGTGTGAGTGACTGTGAATGACATTATGCAGGCATATTGAGACTAGCAAAAGGGATCAATGCAGAATAAATAATATTTTCCATTACCATTATTATTTGTATACTACTTTACAAAAAAGAAAATGCTCGAGAAAGTTTACAACAAACAGAAAAAAAATCATACAATACAATAATACATCGTACATTATAATACACAATACATTATAAAACTACATACAATATTGAATAATATAAAATTACAAAAAAAAAAAAAATCTTAGATGAGGGCCGGGCATCAAATGTAGGCCTCCCTCCTTCCCTTCTTCTAGCCATGTGCAGCTATAATTATTTGTGGATAGGGTTACCACATGGAAAAGAGGAGAGGGTTCCTACACCTTTAATAGTTGCTTAGCAAAGAGAATTTCAACAGTTGTTGCCTGCCTGACAAGCAACACCTGATAAAATTGTCTCTTCTGCAGCTATTTCAGGACTAGGAACTTTGTCCTCTTTTTCATTGGGTTTCCTTCAATAGCTTCTTGCCTCTCAAAATGTAAGAATCAGTAGAATAAACATGCTTAAAATATAACCAATTTAGAAAATGGACAGATTCCCTAATTCCTGAACCCATGGACCATCTACTTGAAAGATTTCCAACTCTTTAGGGTTCTGTTTGTTGGCTCATCTAGCACCTCATTGCATTGCAGAATCAGTTTAGGACAAAAAGCTGTACTTTCTCTGTTCCTTTCCCTCATCACAGTGATTAAGACTGATTCTGCTCCAAATCCAGCTGAACCTAGTCTGAAATCAGTCCAGATAATCAATTTTATCATAAAACACTTGCAATTACACAGCCAGAACACTGACACCAAAATGGGGGTATTTGTATCTTGGGCCATGATCACACCTTCACTTCAAACCTTCTTCAGTCCATCTTTAAGTCTGACTGTTCACGCCTTTTCATTTCTGAACATTTTATTTGTGGACTTTAGAAGGGTGGAATATCCACAAATAAAAACGATAAAAATGAAAAGCTGTGAGCTGTCAAATCTGAAGATAAACAGAAGAATGTTTAAAGTGAAGCTGTAACCACAGCTTTGGTATTAATTAAAATAAATGCCTGGGGTTTAGGGAGAACATTTTCAGAAGTGAGTGAACCATTGCCTTCTTCAAAGCCTCTGGGACTTTTTACTCATGCAAAGATGAGTTCACCTCCCTGTGGACCAGCCATCGCTGTTATTCTGTCCTGGCTAACTCTATCAAGCAAAAATGGGCAAGACTCCAAAGAAAATGGCCAGGGCTGAATTTGCACTTAGGCCTCTGGTATGCAATTAGGAGAGCTCTAGTACAGTGCGAATTCAGCCCAGATTTCTACAAGTTATCTTGCCCATGTTCTCAAGCCTCAGAATTAAAGAAAGTGCACTAAATGCCTTTGCCAGTTGTGTACAAAAATATGGTGGTTCTAGACTGTTTGCATCCCTTAACTGTAATTCTGACTTACGGTGTGTGTATGCATTGCTGTTTGTGTGATCCGTACACACAGGACAGATTGTGATCCAGATCAATGTGTCCTTGATCTGGGTCACCAGCAGATCTTGATACTGAGGTCTTTCAGCTTATCAGCTTGGCTTGATAAACATGTTCTGGATACAGGGGGTGGGGTGCATTTCAGGGATATGCCTTGTTGTACCACCACCTTATTCACCACGAGTAATGTGCCTTGTTTCACAACCTTCATTCCTATCCTTCAGAGCATGTGCAGGCTGGCTTCCAAGCTCACATGAGTTTTGGGGGCTAGTGTGGGAGCTGGGCTGTGACATGCTGTCACCATGTGGATGGCATTGTTCCAACCCCCAAAATGATCCATCCCAAGCTTGTAATGGATCACTTATTCCAGATGTTCTGTTCTGAATCTACATTGATTTAACATAACATAAAATGGCCACTCATGGGCACTTTCACCTTCACCCCTCCCATATAATATGATAGTAAGATAACTTACTGGCTATTTCTGCCTAGTAAAATTTAGCACCAGATGGCCAATCTATGAGGCTATTTCCTACCTAGAACTAATCCTTGCCGGGCAGAAACATGGAAGCTGCAGAGTGTCAGAGGCTGGGTAAATGATACATCTTATGCCACAGTGTTGGAGTACCACTGCAGATACGTCTTTCTTCAGAAGTGGAGAAAGAACCATAGACAGGGACCATAAGGCCTATTGCACAATAACAAGGATGCATTCATTCTAGTAGCCATTGATACATCTGTCATCCATAATTTTGAAATAAAATCCAGAATGAGGTCCAGTGCAGAAGGGGCCTAAGTCTTTTCTAAATCAAATGTCAGGTCAAGTTTGAGTTCATCACAGCCCTTTGTTTATGTTTGCCTTAAGACTTTTTTTCCTCCTAAAATTTATTCAGCTTTGCAACTATTTTTTAAAGAGAACTTCTATTTACCTGTTTTATTAGGGTTTTAAAAACCTCTGAAGAGAATATATTCTTTTCTTTCTTTTGGCTTTAGATAAAAGCATTCCGTTTTTTGTTTCCAGTAGAGCACTTACACCACCTGGTACCTGAACAGCTGGGAAAATGTATTGCCCTTTCCCCTTATGCCTTATTTGATGACAATACTGGCTAAGGTTTTTTTTCGCAGAGGTCTATCTCTTTGTAGCAAGGCAAGAAAATTAGGTCTCTGTGGTAGATAAAGGATTTTGGCTAGGTCTCTGAAGTGTGCAACTTGTTAATATATGCAAATTGCAATAGCTAGCCTTCAAAGATCAGTTGGACAAAAGAATATGCTATGAGGAATCTGGGGTTAGTAGGAGACTGGAGAAAAGGCCTCAGCACCTTGCTTACCTAGGCAAATGTTTTGAAAATGAGCTGCTCTGTTCACTCTGCACATGCTGGTGTCTGGACAGAAAATGTACACAGTTTGAAACCATTGTAATGAAAAATATGCTTTGGGATAAGATAGAGATGACTTCCAAATAAAGATAAATACACGGATGAGACTCACAGCATGGTGGAAAGCCTGTTCTCTCGCTGTGCAAAGAAGATGGGCACGGGAATTCCTCTCAATAGGTAGGGATCCCAGGAATTGCTTATTCTCATAGTGAAAGGTAGGCAAGGGTCCAGTTTCTCTTGTTGGCCAGACAAGAAAAAGAGGATTTGGGGAGAATCTGCTAAGATTATCTGCTTCTTCATTTTAACAAGTCACCAGGACCAGATGATATTCATCCAAGAGTCCTTAAGGAACTCAAATGTGAAATTGCTGACCTTCTAGCAAAAATATATAATCTTTCCTTAACATCAGGCTCTGTACCTGAGGACTGGAGGATAGCAAATGTAACACCAATCTTCAAAAAAGGATCCAGGGATGATCCAGGCAATTGTAGACCAGTTAGCTTAACGTCGGTTCCATGTAAGGTGATGGAAACCATCATTAAAGACAGAATTAGTGTGCACATGGAGGAGCAAGCATTGCTGAACAAAAGCCAGCATGGCTTCTGCAAAGGTAAATCATGCCTCACAAACTTGGTGGAATTCTTTGAGAGTGTGAATAAATACGTGTATAAAGGTGAACCAGTAGACATTGTCTATCTGGACTTCCAGAAGGCTTTTGACAAAGTTCCACATCAAAGGCTACTTAGTAAACTCATCAGCCATGGAATAAAAGGACAGGTTCTGTCCTGGATTTGTGACTGGCTTAAGGGCAGAAAGCAGAGAGTAGCAATAAACGGCCCATTCTCAGGGTGGAAAGAGGTAAAAAGTGGGGTCCCTCTAGGTGAAGTGTTGGGACCAATGCTTTTTAATTTATTCATCAATGATCTAGAAGTTTGCTGATGACACTAAATTATTTAGGGTATTAAAAACCGAAAGAGATTGCCAAGAGCTCCAGAAGGATCTCTTAGCATTGGGTGAGTGGGCAAGCAAGTGGCAAATGTGCTTTAATCTTAACAGGTGCAAAGTAATGCACATCAGGACCAAAAATCCAAATTATGTCTATAAACTGATGGGGTCTGAGCTTTCTGCAGCACACCAGGAAAGGGATCTTGGGGTTTTGGTGGACAGTTCAATGAAGGTGTCAACCCAGTGTGCAGGAGCCACGAAAAAAGCAAATTCAATGCTGGGAATAATTAGGAAGGGAATAGAAAATAAGTCAGCAAGTGTCATTTTGCCTCTTTATAAATCTATGGTGAGGCCACATTTGGAATATTGTGTACAATTCTGGTCACCACACCTTAAAAAGAAATACCTCCCTCACTAAATCAGGCTGCAACGTCTAGGCCTCTTCAGTCTGGAGAGACGGCATTTAAGAAGGGGCCTGATTGAAGTATATAAAATTATGCATGGTATAGAAAAGGTGGATAAAGAAAATTTATTTATCACACAACACTAGAATCAGGGGGCACTCTATGAAGCTGATAGGTACGAGAGTTGGATCCGACAAGGGGAAGTATTTCTTCACCCAAAGGGTCATCGGTTTATGGAATGTGCTGCCAAGAAGAGGTAGTGACAGCTATCAGTCTAGATCACTTCATGGTAAGGTTAAGACAAATTTATGGATGACAGATGTATCAGTGGCTAATAGAATGAATGCCTAGGTGCATCTTTCAGGCTTGGGGATGGGGGCGGAAGCAGGATGTTTCTAATGCCATTTGCTGGGATTCAGGAGCAGGAGAAGGTTTGTCCTTGTCTCTGCTTGAGATGCCCATGAGCATTTGGTGGGCCACTGTGTGTGACAGGATGCTGGACTAGATGGGCTGTGGCCTGATCCAGCAGGGCCTCTCTTATGTTCTTATGTTCTTTGTGCAACTGGCAATGAGGGAATAAGGAGCAGCACATCTGTACACTTGTGAAGATTAGACCAAGCCATGACCGCCTATTATGCTTTGCTTGGACTAGAGAGGGAACTGAAAATGGTGCCCTAGCCCAGTATAGTTGTAAATATCAATGTTGACGTCTACAACTGACCTGGGATTGGTATATAGGATTATAGAGGCATCTCCCTTAGTGACCCAGCATATGACACGATACCTTTTTTCAATGGTGCTCCACAAAGTGCTGCCAAAAAAAAATAAATATGCTTTGGGTTTGCTGCAAATGTTAATGTTCTAGTGGATCATGGAAGCTACTTTGTTGTACCGTGAATTTTTTTACAGTCTTCTTGTTGACCTTTCCTTGTATCATAAGAATCACTAAGTGCCTTCCACACTGAGTCTTGGTGGGATACTATCCCACTGAAGATAGGTTCAGAAGTGTTGGCCAGCATTCACACTGAGAGTGTTGGAACAATCCACAACTTACATATTAGTATTGCAACTTCTGCTTCAGGCTGGGCCATTGGTATGGTGTTTGTGATAAGGTATGTGACTGCACAGCCGCAGTTGTGATGCCCTACCCCTACACAGCATTTGTACTCGGGAGTAACGTGAACACTGCATCTGGGACCTTACTGGGAACATCTTAGACTATGGAGGATCGCGGCACTCCGGGAAGCTCACAGGTGCTCCTGGATGGAGGTGGTGCCTTGTTATGCAGATCGTGCATCCTGGAGTGTCATGTTCCATGCCCGAGAGGCAAAAAGGCCCACAGTCTTTGTCACACCATTTGTATTGTTAGTTTGTTAGCTTCTGTTTCTCAAATGTCTACTTAGATCTATCCACCTTTAATAAGCTTTTCTTGATGACATCTTTAGGACCTTTCCTTGACTTTCTTTTTTTCATGATCCTTTGTTGATGCCATACTTGTATTCAGCCATGGCCATCTTCACTTTGAGGCAAACATCCCTTTGTGTTCTTCCATGTCTTCCATGCATGAACATCTAACTCAGCTTGAGTTCCTTCAACCCACTCCAGCACCAATTTGAACAAGAGATGCACCCAGTTACTAACATGTTTTATTATAATAGCATTGTTGAACAGTTTTGATTTAAGGACTTTTCTTACAGTTTTGATATTTTCCTTGTCAATATTGGTCTTCAGTTCAGTGTAACTGCTGTTGTTGGCTTCTAAAATTCCCCAATATTTGTAGCTCTCTTCTAGCAGCAAACGTTTTATGTAATTGCCATCTGCCACCTCTATGCCTTCAGTATTTGTCATCTTTTAACCTTTTGACACTGTCCATGAGCACAGAAGGGCCTGGCGTGCTGTAGTCCACAGGGTCATGAAGAGTCAGTCACGGCTTAACGACAGAACAACAACAAAATTTGTCATCTTGCCCCAATACTGTAATCACACCATTGCACATACAGTATATCTATCCCAAACTCCGCAGAAATGCATTTGTTGAATATTTCTACAAACTTAAATAGTGATTCTATTTTTTGATGCTGTGTTTTTTTTTATAGAGCTTTAATTCATTTGTCTAGAGGTACAAGAGGCTGCCTGAATTTCTTGATGTTTAGCACCAGTGTTCTGTTTTCTAAAGGTTATTGGACAATGGTGTCATGGATATTATAAATAATAGAGGTGACAGCAAACCACCCTGAAAAATACCTCATTGATTTGACATGGCCAAGTTGTTCACCATTTACAGTTAATTCACTCTTCCAGAGGCTCATTGCCATTTTGACAAAGTTCTTGATCCCTTCACTAGTTGTAATCATGTTCAGACATTTTAGAATCCAATTGTGTGGCAGTAAATCAAATGACTTCTTGTAGCCTATCCAAGCAACAGGTACGTTTGCTTTTCTTCACTTGCACTTTTCTTGGACCATTTTATCTATTAGCAGTCAATCTTTCATTCCTCTTTTCTGCCACTATTCTTTCCAAATCTGTACAGCATCTGCTATAATTCTTGTCATTAATTTAAAAAGTCATTGGTAGAAAAGTTATTAGGTGGAAGTTGCCTGGTAAGCACCTTTTTTTTTTCTTGGACTTTAATCAAGGGGGCAAGTTTACACTTACCTTCTTGGGAAACTCAGGGGACAATGCATCTGCACCATGCAGATCTGCTTCTATATCAGAAGTGGCTTGATGCATGCCAGAATGTCCTGTGGCCAAAATAACTGTGGCCATTTTTATGCTCCACAACTCATAGCAGCCAGGGTGGGACAGCCAGCATGCTCCCTTCACACTTCTTCTGGGTAGAAGAGGTTCAAATGGAGTGTGTGACTGGGCAGCTTATACACGGGTGAGCACTGTGTTGCTTGGTTGCTGCCACAACAGCACTGTGCATGCATGTTGGCACCACTGGCACTGCACCATGATTACCTCCATAATGGTGGCAATTTGTATTTAGCTGGTGTGTAGTTAAGTGCTGGCTAAGTTTGAATGCTTTGGGCATCCCAATGTGTGGACACCCAAACCATTCCACAACTTTGCCTCCCTAGGACATTTTCCCAGGGACGAAGAAGTGTGAAAAGGCTGTTAGTCTTAACCAGTTGTAATCTATTCATCAATTTCTCCTGGCTATAGTATATCATTCAGTTAACTTGATAACACCACATAAACTTTGGAATCTGCTACTAAAAAATGTGGCATTGGTTACTAGTCTGGATGGTTTCAAAAAAGCTTTGGAACAATTCATGGTGGCCTGGGCTTATCATGCTATTAGCCTGATGGCAGTAGGAGGTGGTTTGCCTCCAAAGGACAGCTAGTGGGGAACTGCAAGTAGAGCAAGCTATGTGCTCATGTCCATCTAGTGAGCTTGTCTGGACATCTGGTTGGCCACTGTGAGTCTGATCCAGTAGGACATTTCTTATGTTCTTATGTCATGTATGCTGGAGGGGTGCTTGAGGCAAAAGGTATGTAAACCATCTTTCCCTTGTACCATCCAATCCTTAGTTTTTCTAGGTATGCTTTTCAACTGTCTAAATATTCCATTAAACCATGGCTGATATGTCTAATGATTTTCTCCATCTACTCCTTCTGTCTTTCTGTCAGTTGGCCCATTTCCAACCCTCTTGCAATCACAGTTTCTGGCTTTTTCTAGGATAAAAACACACAATTTGTTCATCTGTATCTTCTACTAATGGTTCTGCACATTTTTTAACAATTATTTTTCATTTCCTGTATCTTCAACTTTCATAATTCATTGAATTTCTTTCTCTTCACCATCACTAAAGGTTTTGTTTCTAGAGATATGCAAATGTGGTTCAAGTTTGATCCGATTTAAATCAAAATGGGTGGTCCTATGCAGTATGTATCAAACTGAGCCATCCCCTATTTAGAGTTTTATTTACATACCAGACTAGACAGTATTTGATCAAACAGGTCAAACCAGGTCATGCCAGGTCCTTCTATCCTCTAACGCTTCCTGAAAGTTGGGTAAGTTTATATTTGTTGCTTCCATTTGTTTTATCATTTTTGAATCTGAGTGATTCTTCTTTCCATATTTCCCATGGTTTTGAACAGAATTAGCAAATAATTATTTCTTATTTCTTAGTTATTCTTCCAATAATTTTGCAGTGTCTCTCTGTGGTTGCACAATTGAAGATCCTGAGTCCTATAACCCATTTTTTTTTACTCTAACCCTGGAACCTGGCCTGTCTTTTTGGTCAACATGTCCCTAACAGGTTTTCCTTTCCTTTCCTAACCCCATGGTGGCAGTGATACACATTGATACAATTTTAGTAGCCAGTTTGGGGTTAGCCTTTTCTTGATGTTTAGAATTAAAACTGCATTACCTATAACAAGTTTCCAACACAAAGCTCGATGCCACAAGCAAAGTGCATTTATTAAAAAAAATCAATTCAATTGAACACAGAACAAATCTGTACAGATTTTAGTTGGAGCTGAAAAAGGAAGTTGGCTCTGGAGTCCCTAGTGGATTTATTTTCTACAGAGTCCAGCAGAACATTCTGAAGTGCTACAGAAGTGGTGGCATTTAGTATGGAAAACAATTAAGAACATTGCTTAAATTGATTCACTTTGTTGGTAATAACTGAGGTTGCTGGTTTCTCAGCCATATCCTGCAATGGCCATTATGTGCACACTCCACGTTTAGCACTGAGAATTGGATGATCTATGCTACCACTTTTGGTGTGTATTGGCAGTTCCAAAACAAATGGTGCCCTGCATTCTGTCTAGTTACTGTATTGATTTCAAGCATAATTAATACCATTCACCTAAAGGATAGCAAATAAACCAGACAGCTCTGTATCAAGACAAAGCACTTGTTGTTAGAGATTGATTTGATTTGTTAAGATTAAGTTAACAAGTTTTTCTAGCTGAACTTTGAACACTGCAAAAACTATTTCCTATGTTTGGGATCAATATTAGGGATTCAAAAGGAAGTCTTTTTTGTAAACAAGATGTTGTTTAAATGGAAACCAGCTTCTCTTGGCTGCCAGGTTTCTTCTGAAGTTAGCCTAGAACTTGATTTCTCCTCCCCGAGTGTATAAATGTAAACATAAACTGATAGGCTGCATCTACAAAACCATAAACAGTGATGATCACACACTGCTGCACCCATCTGGCTTACAACCCATGCCAAAGTGCAGCCACCCTCATTTGCTCCTGCTGCTTCTGTGGGAGGGGATGGTAGCACCAGGAGTGAGCTTCCATTTTCTGTTTAACCATTCTATGACCATTTCTTATCAATGCCTTAATGGGGTTAGGCTTTGAAGTTTGTGTGGCTGGGAGGTGCAAAGTGGGCAGGCAGTGCACCTCATGCTTCAAGGGTGGGGACCCATATTGCAAATCTTTAGAATTCTGAAGATAGATAGATGTATAGACAAGTTAGTCCACCAAGATAAGGCATTGCTTGCTTGTATAACTAAGGATATTCTGAAATTTCAAAAGACAGCCTACTTTGGATAGCATTAGAAAATTAATGTATCCAGATCACATTTTGCTCCCATCTCACAGTGAATGAGAATGACTATATGCTGGAGCTGTTGGCTGAGAAACCAACAAGAGGAGGGCAATTCTGGATTTTTAAATGGTAAGGATGTGCACAATTTTATTTTATTTTATTTGGTATTTAGTTTGTATTGACTAGAATGCAAGAAAATTCATATTTGTTCAAATAGATCCCCTTTGGATGCAGTTGGATTCAAATTCAATACAAATGTTCACTCCCATATGAATCCCATATGAAGCTTCATAAGAGTGTATCAAAACATTTGATTTGAATTTGAATGTCAATCTTCAAATGTGCCAACATTTGATTCAAATTCATAAACATTTTAAATGTGATGAATATTCTTGCACATCCTTATGGTACTCAGGACTAAGCACAGTAGAACTGATTGGGAATACTGGGAAACAGTGACCACAAAGCAACCAGAATTTCTAAAAGTGAAAATTTACAAAAAACATTTTAAAAGGAGAACTTGTCAAAACTAAGATAGATGAAAATGAAACTCAAAAAGAGAGTGCAAACTCTCTTCAGAAAGCTTGGCTGTGTATATCTAAAAGTAAGAAAAAGATCTCTAAGGGCAGGAAGAGGTCAATGGAGGTATTAGAAGAAGAAGAAGAAGAAGAAGAAGAAGAAGAAGAAGAAGAAGAAGAAGAAGAAGAAGAAGAAGAAGAAGAAGAAGAAGAAGAAGAAGAAGAAGAAGAAGAAGAAGAGTTGGCTTTTGTACCCATCTTTTCTCACCCATTTAAGGGGACTCAAAGTGGCTGACAAAACTTTTTGTTCTTCTCCCCACAACAGAATAGGTGGGTGGGGCCATGAGAGCTCAGAAGAGAGCTGTGACGAGCCCAGGTCACCCAGCTGGCTTCGTGGGGAGCACAGAATCAAACCCAGTATTCCCAGTTAAGAGTCTGGCTCCATAACGTCTAGACCAAACTGGCTCAGCTAGGAATGGATGATGTCTCCAATGAGAAAATCAACATGGAACACAAACTATTAGAAAAATAAATAAATAAATAAAACAAGGAGACATTAAGAGAATCAAAGACAAAATTAGCAAAGAATCTACATTAATGAAGATCATGGAGGTGTCCCCTCCTCCACTGATCTAGTTCTGTCTGCATTCAAAGGAGCCTGATCTAGAGATGTGCATGAATATTCATAACATTCATTATTCATACAAATTCATATGAATTTGGACATTTGTATAAAATCAAATGTTATTACATTTGTACATTACATGTATGAATACGAATGTTTTGGAACATTTGTACAATAGTTCATACATTTGTTAAATTGGTGGTACATATGAGATACATATTGATACATATGCCTTTATATATGATACACATCCAATATGTATCCAATACATATGCATTAGTATGGGATATGTATGGGATATGCATGTGTTTGTATAGGATCCGTATCCAGAATATACATCCAGAATATGTATGCATTCGTATCAGATATTCGTATTGAATAGAATGCTACCACATTTAAAGGGAATCTGTTTGGATGACAAACCCCCTGATCTGGTCTACTCTCTGGACCACAGAATGCAGGGGTGATTGGCTGTCTATCTGCCTTCTCATTCTTTAGGGGGCTGACCACTAGTGTGGACCTTGCGTAAAGTCACATTTGCACATTGGTGGTTAGATCTAGTTTTTCTTTTAAAAGCAAGTTTCCCTTCCGTGTTTTTCCCCCCAGTCTACCTGCTCATGGAAAACCACCTTAAATGTTTCTTTGGGAGCAGGCTCCAACTGTTCCCCCTTCCAGATTAGTGGATTAAATCTGCAGAGTATATAAAAAAATTCACAGCTTACTCGCTGCGAAGTGGGGATCCCTGTAGCTTCTGAGGAGGAAACTGAGGTAGTTTGCATTGATGTGCATGTCACATGGGATGAGGCAGCCAATCACAGTTGAGCTGCCATCCCTGTTCTCACTGGCAATTCCCGCCATCCAGTCCAGACTAGCGGGAAACTTCAAATTTTCTTATACTGTGCACAGAATACTGATATTCTGCAATAGCCGCCCCGCCGGTTTCCGTTCTCAGGCGTCGCTGCCTGCTGGAGTTTTTTTTTCTTTCTTGGGCCCGTAGAAGGCAGGCTAAGGAAGCAGCACCGGGGAGAGGCACACGGGAGTCGCTCAGCTATGGCAGCCATTCGGAAAAAACTGGTTATAGTCGGTGATGGTGCCTTTGGCAAGACCTGTCTGCTCATTGTATTTAGTAAAGACCAGTTTCCTGAAGTGTACGTTCCCACAGTATTTGAAAATTATGTAGCAGATATTGAAGTTGACGGCAAGCAGGTGGAGCTGGCCTTATGGGATACAGCAGGGCAAGAAGACTATGACCGACTTAGGCCTCTTTCTTATCCAGACACAGATGTTATACTTATGTGTTTTTCAATTGATAGTCTTGATAGTTTAGAAAACATTCCAGAGAAGTGGACTCCAGAGGTGAAACACATCTGCCCCAATGTACCCATCATCCTAGTAGGAAATAAGAAGGATTTGAGGATATATCAGCAATAAATACATTTGCCTCAGTGATGCTATAATGCGACGCCACTATGAATTATCAGCCATCTTAGTTGTGTATTCCAATGCACAGTATTAAGAAGTTTGGATGCACCCTGATTGGCTCACAAGGAACTTTTCCCCAATTACCCTTGTCACAAAAAAGTGTTATTTATTTTTTTTCTCTGCAAAATTTGTTTATCCATCTCAGTCGATGTAGATAGAGGTAAACATTAAATCATAACATACCAATACAAGGTTTCTGGTACTTTATATCTGCCTAATTGAACTTGGTTAATAGCTCCATGTTTTTGTAGATTTGAATATCATTATTTTGAGGAGAGAAAAAAAATCCTGCCTCATAGTGGCAGTGGAAGGAAGAACCTTTATTTGAAAAACAGAACAATAAAGTGAGGGCATACAAATGGTAAGACGTTAAACTCTGGAAAGTGCAAAACATAGGGCACGTTCCATTCAGTATATAACCAGTTTAGAAACAATTTTGATTCTTCAACATTCCCACAGTTTTTAAAGAATCTGTACCTTTTGTGGACTAAAACTTCCCAAAAGGAGACTATTACCCCTGTTCTGAAGATCAGATCATTTTATTTTGCACAGTGGGAATGGCAAAGTGGAGGTTTTTTTGGAGGAAGCCATGCTTTTAGGGGCATTCTCCCCATTTCCTCTTATCCAGTTATAATGTTGATTTCCTCTGATGATTTCCTCCCTTTTCGCTGTCCTCTCTGCCATCATGGATTGCTTGCAAAACTTCCATTCTAAAAGAAACAAACAAAAAATGAACAGGAAGGGGGACTGGACTGGGCTGGACTGTTTCCTATGGGTTTCTTGGCAGGGGCATGTGAAGCTGAGGTGATTCTCTGAGCTCTAGCCTCAATGCCACAAATCTAGACCTTCCATGTCATCCCTTTTTGCCATACTCTCTGCCATTACTTGCTGCTTTGCTATAGCAATCTAGAACAAAGCCACCATTCTAACACAATGGAAGGGAGACTGGGCTGTTTTCTATGCCTGCATGGGTATCTTGGTGGGGGCACGTGAAGCAGAGATAATTTGCTGAGCTGTTGTTTCAACAGAACAATATAGATCTCCTGTGTCACCACCACCACCCCTTTTTGCCATGGTCTCGGCCCTTACGCGTAGCATTGCTATAGTGATCTAGTGCAAAAGCCCCATTCTGGTCTTTAAAGAAGCTCTTGTTAACATGTAAAAAAAGTTGTGCTACAGTGTATACAAAATGGAGGGAACAAATGGCAAGTGAAAAGTGCTGCCAAAGGACTGCATGTTCTGATGCGATGGCACATAAATTTCCTCATTTCAAACTCAAAAAGCCAGTATTTCTTGTTAAATCAGTGAAAGAGAATTTATTAGAAATACAGAAGAAAAGCTAAAATGAAATGTAAACCCAGATCAGAAACATATTTCATTTAGACATGCAAAAGAACAAAAAATAAACATGCAGATCCCACACTTGGCTAAATAAATGAGCATTTCCTATTAAAATATTTTTATGCATTAAACTAAACCCATCCCATTTTTATTGAGGCAACCAGCATACTGCTATGCTCTTTTTATAGAGGAAAAATATGACAATGAGAGCAATGCCCATAAGAACAATTTAAAAAGCCAGAAAGAGAATAGTAAATTCCTAATACTAGAGACGATTCCCTAGCCCTAGCCAAAAATTAAGAAATATAGGGGAAAATATGAATAAGGAGAAATAAGGAAAAATAGGAGGAATGGAATGAAAACCCCCCAAAATCCACTCTCACCAAAGTGCCTCAGTGCTCAGAAATCCAAAACTGTAAATGTGGGATTCCAACAGGCCTGCATTTCCTCAGGAACAAAAAATAACTTTACAAATAAAAATAATCTTCTATCTTGGCCAGTCTGATTTCCAAAAATGAGCAAAAATGAGCAAGATTAAAAAGAAATGCTATTAAAAATGGTCTTGTTCAATTGCTTTTACCAGAGAGATCCAAACTGCAAGGCGCAAAAATTCAAAATGCCTTTTTCACAGAAAAACTCCTCCCACTTCCTGTTAAGGCAGAAAGATGAAGGGGGGGGGGAGATGGGGGAAGAACAGTAAAAATCCTTTACTGTTCCTCTGATTCCAAAGGAAAAAACCCTCCAAAATTGCACATTCTCCCTAGCAAAAGAGTTCTTACTCAATCTTCCCAATTTCCAATCTCATTACAGCTGAGAAGAACAAGGAGGGGTAGACAAAACCCCTTTTTCAAAAAGCATAGGGCATGCCTTGTAAAAAGCAGAACTTTGCTAATGGGAAAAGAACATGTCTCACATGTCTGCATATCCTATACTCTGCTTACTGCTCCTTTTATGGCAAAAATTGTGTCATAAAACTGCTGATTCTTCCTTTCTGTTCTCCATTACTCTGTGTTAACGAGTAAAAATACCTATGTGTTTCCAGTTCCAAAGATCCTAATTTTTTCCTGACTTCTCTTTCCTTCTAAAAGATTACAGATTAACTTGTGGCTTCTTCCTGAGGAAAATTGGTCCTTCAAGTTTCTACAAGCTGACCAAAAACTCATCTTTTTATGTTAATTACTGACATTGTCTCTTCCCAGAGCAAGCAGTAAAACTCCCAACTTCCAAAAGAAATCCTTTATCTCTTCTCTTTCTTGTTCTCCCAGTTAATATGTAATGGTTGAGAGCCCATGCAAGCTTTGGCAAATCCTTAATGACCAAATTTCAAAATTCAGCATATTTTGCAGGATCCACCTCAGAACTCCATTTCCATTTATCCTTCAAACAAAAGATACCCTCTTGTCTCAGTGATTCTTTTATCCATGTGTAAATAGATCAAGTCTGTTTTCTTTTCCTTCTGGCATCCAAGGCATAATCCCATTAACTTTGTTAGATAAGTCATCAGCAACCCAAATGTTCCCTCTGATCCCTTAGCAATCTTTAACCAAAAGGAAGAATTCAGTCCTTCCAAAAACCTTACAGAGCCTTTCTTGCTTTTTAGAAATATTTTGGATAATTAATTCCTTCCAAGTCTTTATTATTAATATTTCAAAGTCAAATGGTCCAGCCTCTGTTATTCCAATTATAAGGCCAAATTTCAAAGCTCTGATCAAATAAAATTCAGTTTAAGGACTCATGACCAAAAATAATGCCTTTATGCCAGAATTTCCACCCATCATTGGTTTGGAGTACAGAAGAAAAAATGCTCACAGATGAAAATGGAAGTGTACACACACACACATGCGCACACGCAGACACACGGACACACACATGTACACACAGAGACACATTTTTTCTATATTGGCAACTAGTTAAAACACATCCAGCATTTGGCATCATTCACCACAACAAGAGAAAGATAGGCAATTAAATATTAAACTAGTTGCCTGTCTACACTGTATAATCACCATGTCATCCTTCAAAAAAAGTTTTTCTCTGGCAACAGAATAATAATGGCAGCTTGTTTGTTTTGATCTCTCCATTTGCTTGCCATTTTAATTACTATTGAATCGCTTGCAGTGTCTGTTGTAAGATGACACTAGGGAACCAAAAACTAATGGATTCTGAATGTCATCTTCCATATCTAGTCATCACATTTGGTAGCCTGTCACTCAAGTCAGTTCTCTTCCATCTAGTAACATTTCATGTAGTACCTACAATTATTTGCACTCTGTGCTTTAAAAAAATAGATATGCTTTCTCAATCAAAATGAAACTTCACATATTAATGGGGAGAAATCAGCTACTAATATTCTTCAATCAATACCTGAATTCCCGTGTTCTATAAATTTGTCTTCATTATTTTATAATGAGACTTTTCTTGGAAATCATTTGAAAAGTAGATTTGCAACTGTGCTAGAAGGAACTTGACCTAATCATTACAACTTCTAGGACTGAATTCTATTGTGCCATGTCAACAAATTACTATTTTCAGTTCACTCTGGTGTAAACAAGGGGCTGATTGACTTGACTGCATTAATCTAAAGTCAGGAGTAGCAGGTGCTGGCAAAGTATTCTAATGTATAAAATGGAAAATTATATCCCATGATATTAATATTGTGAATATATTTTAGTAATTTGGACAATCCCATTTCATGGGAGTGAGTGAAAATTGTTTTACCAATATTTCTAGTTTACAAAATCTGAAAACCTGGTTTTTTTTTCAAGGTTTTAAAGAATATACTCTGGCTGTGGTCACACCTAAGGTTTAATCCAGCTTCAGTCCACCTTCAGGGAGAGAGAACACATCAGCAAAGTGACCAGTAATTTTCTTTCCACATTATCTATCTCAAAGGTGAATTTCTGAGTTATTTAACACTGAAAGAAAACAGCTTGCTACTTTGCTGTTGAATTCTCTCACTCTAAAAGTGGACTGAAGCTGAATTAAACTTTGCATGCATAGTTTTTCTGGACTTAACTACAGATTTATGCACAAGGTGCTCCCTTGACCCACTCATTTTAACATGTTTTAATTGCTATTTTTACTATTTATAACTTTGATTTTAATGCTCTCTGAACTGCTTTGAAATTTTTTAAATGGAAAGCAGTATAGAAACAAACAAATAATTTGTAATTTGTGCATAGAGTACCAGCTTTGGGTAGATCAAGATTTACTAACAGATCTCTATTGTGATCAGTAAGGATTCTTTATAACCTGTTGTCTAATATAAATAATAAATAATATAAATAAATAAATAAATAATAAATAAATAAAAATTTCCCTTTAGGTTCCTGAGTAAGAATGCTCGGAAAGAATTAAGAATGAATTTTTGTATGAAGGTGTTAATGAACTTGATTGAATTGGACATTTTTGGAGCATTTCTTTAGAAATGATTTGCCTTCAGGTTTGCTTGGTACACTTCAGGATTTTCGTGAAGCAAAATAAAAATGAAAACAGCTTTACAAATCTGAAATCTGCCCTTTCTATGCTGACTGACAGCACCAGCCAGCAAACATGTGAATGCTTGGATTTGGTGTTTTAATGAAGCTAGTCTAAAGTTCAGCCAACGTGCTGACAGATCCCTCTGGAACAAAAATAAATTATTGGTATCTGTGTCATTTTTGGTTCATGGAAGGGATGTATTGAACTGCAGTTCATAAGAAGTTTGTTTCTTACAGACTGCTTAGAGAAGCCTGGGACTGTCAGGTGCCTTAGTCAATAACACTTGGCAGTCCTTGGTCCCTGTAATGAGTCATAATGACCATAATAGCAGGGGAAAGGTGCGGTGAACTTACTTTGTTCAGAGGCATGGCTACTGCTATGATTGCCCTCTCCATGGACATTGTTCCTGTGCAATGCTACTGAGCATCAGCATACAGGCATGCAATATTGTTGCACAGGCAGGCACGGAGCGTCTGGGCTTATTTAATGACAGTACATGCATGTGTAATGACATCCGATGACATTGTGAACAAATGTAATGAAGCCCAACTCATGGATAGGGCAATAATGGTGGCAACATCTGGAAAAGGTGAATTCCCTGCACCTTTTTAATAGGACTCAGCGACGCATGAGTCACTGCAGATGCCAAGGACAGCCGAGGGTTGTCAGGTGAGGGCCTTTCTGAGCAGTTGATAAGAAACAATATTCTTATGAATGGCTGTTTGGTGTACACCTATAAACGTAGATAAATGGTTATGCACGGCTGTTTTTATCCATCCTAAATTGTTGGGATAAAGTGGCAGTGAAGCTTAAAATGCATCAGTTATTATGATTAAGAGATTAATAAGTCCAAGAAGGAAGTCATACTTTTCTCTTCAACTGGACAAAGCCAGGTAGGTAGATGCCATCAAAGGCCATCTGCAGGTGTTCAAGAGCAAGTTAAGGTTTGCCTTTGTTTTCTGCTTCAGAATGTGCAGATGTAATTGATGGGCCAGTGTGCTAGACATGATGGTGGACTAGAGGGTTTGTAGCCTGATGCAGTAGGGCTTCTCTTATATTCTTCTGTTTTTATAAGAATTTTACAATCTCTATTTCTTTTTATCATCTGTATGTGAAATACTGCAATATGGATAGTCCAATTAAATGTACTTACAATACTTTACTCTTGGAGAAATCAGATGATTAACCAGTAACAAATGAAGGTGAGAGCAATATTCACAATGTCAGAAAAGCATTTTATTCTTATGGGGGGAAAAGTTATTTTACAAATTAACTGAAAAGTTGTTTGCAGTGATGCTCTATCATTTATAATATAAAGTTTGTGCATTGTTCTGAAATGGTACTTAGCTAAGTGCCATTGAAGCATAATTGCATCTATTAAAAAAATTCTGTGTTCACAATTTTCAGAATGCTGCCTGTGCTTTCAGCATGAGAAATTATTTGCAATTGCGAGAGACAAAGTATTGATGAATGCCCTTATCAATGCAATAGAATTTCTCCATATCTTCAGACGGAAACAGTTAGCAGTCCAGGATTTACAGATTAGCTGTCAGAATGTGCTATGATTTCAGTAAGCAGCTATAAAGTTGCTCTACTGAAACAGTTGAACTGAGGCTGGAGTCATATTAAATCTTGACATTTTGAGGAAGTAAAATAAATACAAAAATAACTCACTCTTTTCTTCCATTATGAATGAACAGGATATATAATTCTTTTTAAAATCTACATGCAACGAGGCATTGCATAGATCTTACAAAGAGTCCAGGAAATTATTCTAAATAATACTTAGATACATTATGCTTAATATCTTTGACAAAGAATAGTTATTACCTTCATACACAGGAATAGATAAGAGGCCAATAATTGATTCTGTAAGGAGCTTAAAACTTGCATTGTGCAAGCTTCTCATCATCCCATACAAAATATCCATTCAGCTCTGTGAACTTTGTTCAGTGTTGGTGATCTAGTGCAAGTTCCATTCAGCTAGTCTGTGGAAAAGCTGTAGACCAGTTAATATCTATATTTAGGAACATAAGATGCTTTCTCACTGTATCAGACTAATGACCCAGCTACATCCGTAGTCTCTTCTCAAAGTGATAAAGATAGCCCTACTAGAACATTAAAAACAGGAGTATCCTCACTGAACTTCCCAGCAACTGGTTTCCAGAAGCATTGGAGATCCATTTCCAGTGGATCATTTGCTGCAGAAGCAAAATCTCAAATTACCACTATGGGCACAGGAAGTAGGAATAGACAGTGCCACTTATACCTTCTGCTTTGTGTTTGTTCAGGTAAATTCCTACTAAATTCACACATTAACCTCCTTCTTCTTGAGAAATCATAAAAACGCTTTCTTCTTCTTCTATCTACCTTATGTAGTTATTGGTTACTGTTAGAGCTTTTCTAAAATGTGTTATTTAATAAATAAGTAATGTGTTCTTAAATAATCAATTAAAATATAGTATTTGGCTACATCCATATGTATTAAAACCTATTCAGGAGTGATTTAGAGGTGGTAGATCAGCAGTTGTGCCACAGTCTAATGTTCTCAGCTCTCATCTAACCTACATTAAAGACGAGAGATACACATCCCAAGATAGAATAGGACACAAGTGTGAGGCAAAAAACTTGTCATTATTTATAAACCACTTTTGAACTGCTTCTTTCATGCATGTGAATGCAGCTGTTATTTATATGTGTACTTGTATTCTGCTAACTTTGTAACAACTCAAGGCAGCTAATAGTCTGTCGTCCACTAACCACAGTTAAGGCTTTATGTCTATAAGATTTACTTCATTAAATTTGTATCCCTTTTTTTCGTTAAAAAAAAAAATTCAGTGTTTTATTGCACTAGATAATTCCCTGAAAACCAAAGGCCTTTCCCCACTCTCTCCAGTGGGACAAGAAGAGGCTTTTCCTACGTGGAGCATGCACACTGTGCAGAGCTGCTTCTATCAGAAGTGGCTCCATGCATGCCAGAGTGTCCCCCAGGCATATAGCTATAGAACACTAAAATGTGCTCTGCACTTATACGAGCTGTACTGTTATGAAGCCCTACATGCTCCATTTGCACCTCTTGTGGGCGAATGGAGTGTTGGGTAGAGTGACACAGCCATGGTTGTGTATCCTGTCACAACAACAACAAAGCAAGACATGTCATTGCTGTGGAGAAGCAATCACCACAATCACACTTACCCAGAGCTGTGGAAGTTTCAGATGCTATGGACATCTCAAAGTGCAGACACATGATGCATCCTAGGAGCAAGCCAGTGTTCACTCCTGGTTAAGGTGCTAAAAGGCTCTAATCCAGATGATTTTGTTAATTTTAACCTTTAATTTTCAGGACCAGGGATCTGCACAAATATTTGTGCCATTCAAAATTCGTGTGAATTTGTATGAATTTTAACATTTGTGGGAAAATTGGAAGGTGCCTACATTCATAGGCTCTAATTTGCTCGCAAACTGAATGGATCTGGCTTTTGTCAAAGCTCTGTAGAAACTTTTCCCCATTCCAGCCTTCTGTCCCCTATCAGCCTGTCTGCCCAGGCTGTACCCCCTACATTTGACTGTAGTACCAGCAGCCACCACAGCCTCCACTAGGGACGTGCATGAAAGTACTTCCATTAAAAAGTTTAAGGTTGTTAGAGGTCCAAACTTTCTGCAGCCTCCTCACATCCCTGGCTATTTTCAACTATACCTTCACTAGCCATCTTACCACACTGTTCCTTCATCCCACATCCACCCTTCATTACCTTAGGACTGAGTGAAGGAGGAAGCCCAAATCCTATCCAGGCATGAGGGGCAAAGTGAAACAGAGTAGGGAATGGTAAGGAGAAAAGATGATTCTTGTTGGTGAAACAGAGCACAAGAAAAGAAGCATATGGACTGGAACCAGGGAGTGGGGGAGGATGACCAGCCTTGCTGGAGTAGTAGAGCATGAGAAGAGAAGTGGACAGACTAGAGGCAGGGAAGAGGGAGAAAGGAGAGAAGATGAGCCTTTTCAGATTGAAGGAGTGTTGGAGGGGTGTGGCAAAGGGGCATGGTGGGGCACAAACTCCTCTGCCATGCCCCTCTGCTTCTCTGACAAGGCTGGTAGTCCCTCCACCCTCCCTGCCTCCAGTCCATTCTCTTCTTGTACTCTGCCTTTCCAACAAGAATCATCCTCCCTCCCTACCTCTTCCTCTCTGCTTCTCCCCTACACACACCTGGGCAGGGTTTGGGTTTCCTCATTCACGCACTCCTAAACTAACAGAGGGTGGACATAGGTGTGGGGGAAGGGTGGTGAGGTGACTAGTGAAGGTATAGTTAGGAATAACCAGGAATGTGAGGAGGCCACAAAAAGTCTGGAACTCTAACCACCTTAAACTTTCAAATGAAAGTACTTTCATGCACATCTCTAGCCTCTAGCCTCCAACATTATTTATGCATTCATCCTAGAATAGACCTACTTAAGTCTCAGAGGAGAACACAACTAGTGGCAGAGCCCCCCTGTCCTCCCATCTACCCCCATCCTCCTGTTTCCCACTTACCTTTGGCTGCAGCTGCCACCACCATTTGCATGTTCTTCCGAGGCCCAGGAAGGCTTTCTGGAGGTACATACACACCTTCGGAAGACCTATTTGGCCTCAGAGGAGTGCATGAATGGTGGAGGAGGCCTGCCCCCATCCTCTCATTTACCCCCTTACTGTTGACCATGTGCCTGCCCCCATGGCTGCTACAGCCCCCATGTGCCTGCCCCCATGTGCCTGCCCCCATGGCTGCTACCCTTGTTAAAATACACTTTGGTGACACTTTTAAACGTCTGGACTTACCATGTTCGCCACACTTTGCATTTTAAACCAAAATAACTTACTGTTGACCATATGCCTGCCCCCATGGCTGCTACAGCCCCTGCCACCATTTGCACGATCCTATGAGGCCCAAGTGGGCCTTCTGGAGGTGTGCAAACTTCTCCACCATCAGGGAACAGCCACTGTTGTAAACCAAACAATCTGCTCATATGCTTTCCACACATAAGCAACCATTTTTGTGTCACATCCCTCTGCTACACTTTGTTCAGTCTATGTAAAAGCCGGAGAAAAAAATCTCAAATCTCAAATACTTATATCCCCACGTTTCTATTTCACTTTCCTGGTGGTCAGTGGGTCACCGCTATTTATCCCACCACTGCCACCAAATGTAAAGGCCGGCCCTCAGTCAGGTAGCGATTTGTATATATCCTGACTTGGTAGTGTGGTAGCGTTTTGTTTACTTGTAAATCAAACTCTGTTATTTCCTTCCAAGAGGCGCACCTTCCATTTCCTTTTCCCTACTCTTTGGCTTGATAATAATGTTGCCTCCCTTCTGATGCTGCAGCAGACAGCACCCCGCCCCCACTCTGCCAATCTCCAGCAGTGGGTTGGATACAGTTACTGTTTAGAACTCTGGCCCTATTTGGCTCCCTTTATAAACAGAGAACTCGACGAAGCTTCTTTGAAACAACAAGAACATGTGTTTATTGAATACAGTTAAGTCTCAAGCCAGCTTCTTCTTCAAGTTGCACTTTCAGCTTCTGTTGTCAAACAGTTCAGTCCCTAACTTTCACACTTAGTTCAAAGACTCTTAAACTTCTTGAGTAAACTCTCAACCAGTACAATATGTGTTTGCTTGCCCTTATATTTTCACCAGCAACATCAAACACGTATTAACAAACTCAGGACCCCAATTCCCAGCTTCCCTCAGGACAGCTAAAGGCCCGTTTCTCCCCTTCGTTAACCTCCCAGATTAACGACCCAAGGCAGAGAACAGAAATTATCCCCTCAGGCTCCCTTTTATATGGGCCTGGCTGGCTTGCTTCGCCCTGATTGGCTGTGCTCCTCCAGCATTCTATTTCACCCCTCCCCTAAGAGTGCTCAACTAGCCCCTCCCTCAGGCTACTTACCCTTGTTAAAATACACTTTGGTGACACTTTTAAACGTCTGGACTTACCGTGTTCACCACACTCTGCATTTTAAACCAAAATAACTTCATTTTGGGGTTGAGGGGTCCTAGCGGTCATCACAGTCTAGTTGCAGAACTAATAGTGGGCCCATGGGAGATGCTTTTCAGCAACAGTCCTTAATAAGAATGTAAATATCCAAAGCATTGTTATCACAGTTCTGAGCATATTTTAATATGCTTAGGATGAAGAGAAGGAGGAAAAACAAGAGTAAACTTCTTTCAATTTCAGTTGGGCTTGTGCCTGTCTATTGCTAAATTTTTACACAAAAGAAGTACAGCTGGAGAACAAGCATCTGAAGGTTGAAAATATTGTGCCTGCAAGACTAATTATGCAGTTCAAACTTACAGACCAAAAAAAAAACAAAAAAAAACCACCAAACCCTGTTGTTTATTTAAAGCTGCAAAGCTCAACAGTTCCATCATAATGAATGACACGTATTCCAAAGCATGCACACAAACATCTATTTTTGGGAAATGGGTAATTAAGAGTTTCCAATGAACTTCAGTCAATTTAATCTCTTTTTAAGAGGGCGACAGCAGTTGGAGATACAAACGAAGGTACATATGAAGTTGCTAACATTTCATTCATTTTAGGATGTGATTTTATCTTTATGTGGCAGTGGTAGCATCTGCGCATCCTGCATATGATCTCACTTTCCATCTACATTTCAGGTAGCAGAAGAGGCAAGACATATGGCCTATTTCTTACTGTGAAGTCATTAACATTTTGCCTTAGTAACACTTCACACACCAGGTAGTCTATAAAAATACATAATTTTTATATGGAGGTGCCCAGCAGCAAAACATAGATTAGGACTGTGAGGGTGATGGGTCAGGAAGTTCCTCTTTAATCTTCCTGTGATTAAACTGGGGTTTGGAGCAAGCAAAAGAAAACAACTAATTGATACCCCCCCCCCCTTATCCCTATCTTCCCTTGATGAACTGCTCCATGAATAACAGCTGGAGGTCCATGCAGTAATTCAGGCCACCTCTAGAATTTTGAAATGTACAGCCAACACCAAGGTTTGCTACTAGGTTTAGTCCCCTGAGACTATAACATTTTCCTGTGCAATTCCCCTTAAATGCAATGATAACTTTTAGAAACAAGGTTTATGCATAGCTGTTTGGAGCATTCCCCTCAGTATAATTTGGCATATTAATAATATAAATGAAATAGGTTTGTGAAGGGAATTAAAAGAATCTCTCCAGCCCTGGGGAATGGGGGAATAGGCATTAAAATAAGAAATGTAGCTTAATGCAAGCAAGTAGAAAGGGATGGCTGCTAGAGCAAATCATCTTACTTGCAGAGAAAACGGTATCAATGGTACCTTCTTGGCACTATGAATGTGCATTCAGTACCAAGGATGAGTGTGGTGTCTGGATGCTGCACTCATCCTGCCTTCCAAGCTGAATTTGCATATCGTTGCATTTAAGGGGAATTGCACAGAAAAGTGCTGGTTCAACGCTTTGGTGACTGAATGGTATAAAGAGTTCTTTGACCTGGGCTGAATTTGCACTTAGCCCTCTAGTATGCAATTAGGACAGCTCTGGTACAGAATATCTGTACCAGAGGCCTGAGTGCAAATTCAGTTCCATTCTCCACTTGTGAGGAGCTCTCCTCATCCATTAAGATCACCACTGATGCTTCCATAGCCGCAAAATGATGGGTATCATTTCTTCACACTGCACATAGTTGTGCTAGAGAATTTACTACTACAAAATGTGGTGATATTAATCGACTTAGATGGGCTGAAAATATGACAAGGTTGTTACTGACTTAGGCTGTTTCCGCACGGCACAGGTTACTTCAGTCCACATAGTCTGGCCCAGGCTGGGGCAGGCTAGAAGTAGCCTATGGCTGTGTCCCCATGCAAGTTTGGTGCGGTTCCGAGTGCAGGATCAGCAAGGGGTGTCCCCCATGTATTTTGGATTTGGTCCACACAAAGCGTACCTAATCCCCCCAAACTGTGCCAGAAGGGTACCACATTTAATACCTGAAAAAAGAAGTCTCAGCATGCTTTGGGGGATTGGTACAATTGCTCAGGGAGCCGGGAACGCACATGAGGACATTAGCGAGCTAACGGGGAGGAGATTTGCACTCTCGTCATTGGAAGGTGGGGTGTGCTTGCTGTCCCTGCCCTGTCCATTGAAAATCACGACCGCTAACTTTTTAAAATGCCAATCGCAAAGGAGGCTGGAGAACAGCTTGTTTTTTTAAAAAAATTCTGCCATTTCTACAGAAGTAATTCCAACCCCTTTCAAGAATGCCAAGGCAGGCTGCGTAATGGCTTGATTTTTGTTCCATTTGCAACCCCCGTTTCCCCAATTGGCAAGGCGATCATAAATAAAGGCTTGATTTTCTGCCTTTTAAAGCTGACGGGCATTCTTGTGCTCCCCGGTGGAGTGGAGGTGCGCAAAACTGCTCAAGCACCTACTGCTGCTAACCTTGTAGCTGTTTTCAGTGTTTTAATTTTTTTTAAAAAAATTATTATTATGAATGAAGCTTTATTTTTACTTGTTTCCATGCTTCCCACCCCAGTCCTGGCTGTCAGTGCTGCTAAGGGCTGTGTGTGTGTGCGGCACAGGGATGGGCTGACATCAATCCAGCTTACAATGAGGAGAGAGGGGGTGGAGAGGAGGTGGCCCTGCTCCCCGTACCAGGGTTCAGCATGGTTCTTATGGGGATTACCCCTGTCCCGTGTTGCCAGGAATGTAATGGGGATGCCCAGGATGTGTTCCCGGTCCCGTGTCCCACCCATGAATGCCCAAACAGAGCCTAAAGAGTGCCAAACGGCCAGCATGGAGACACAGCCTATGTCTCCTGCTTCTAGGTGTCCAGCGAAATGGTGCCTCTCCAGGTACAACCTGCTAGTCTCATCCACCAGCTGTCGTCCATTTGTGGACTACTTTTTTGAAGTTAATTAGTAGAGTGGGATATGATACCATTTCTGTGCTGTATCCCACTCCATCGCTTTGCACCGTGTGGACAAAATGCTGCAGGGCTGTGTTCACATCAAAGTTTTAATCCAGCTTCAGTCCACTTTTGGAACAAAAGACTGCATCAGCAAAGTTACCTATTATTTTCCATCCACATTATCTAACCCAAAGGAGGATTTTCTGAATTAGATAAAGCTAAAAGCAAACAGCTTGTCACTTGGCCAGTGGGTTATCTGAAAGTGGACTGGAGCTGGATTAAAATTTAGGTGTGAATGTAGCCCAAGTAAGGGCTAATAATCCAGAATTGTCCTAAAGACCATGAATAAGGAGAATGTGGTAACACTTTTGTCTTTGCGGTCTTCCAAAAGGAAGCTGGTTGGCCATTATGAGAGCAGGCTTCTGGAAGCTGAAAACCATTAATAAACTATGGTTGGTGTACTATGGCTTTGCACTGAAGTAAAGTTGAATGTTAGGAACTAAGCACTGCAAAATGTATTATGCAAGCGATGACTGTACTTTAAATAGAGTTTTAAAATAGCTTAAGATGAATAAAGTAACAAATTCAAAGTAATTCGACATTTATAAGTGCCCAGTCTATCAACTTCAATTTCAGGAAGGAAGAGTAATATTTCTTCCAAGTGATTCAAACATCTATGCTGATAAGAGAAAGTTATGATCAGTCATGAATTAACTTCTTCACCATCTGAAGCCTATCATTAACAGAAGAAGAAGAAGAAGAAGAAGAAGAAG
>MTQE01001134.1:40758818-40774039 GCA_014337955.1 Aspidoscelis marmoratus | reverse complement strand
AACCCGGTATTCCCAGATAAGAGTCTGACTCCCTAACCACTAGACCAAGCATACTTTCCATTTATACATACAATATGAATGACTTCTCACTATACATCTGTATTTACAATTTCCCTTCCCCAACCCCTCATTCTAAACTTGACTGAATTTAAACCATGTGCATAATCTGCCAAAATGGATAGATGACTGAATGAATAAAAATTGACCCGAAAACAATGCAAAAACTACAGTGCTGTTTATGCATACATTTTGGCTGTATATTACAGTTTGCTCTGAGGACTCAGTTTCAATATATGGAAAAATCATCAGAAACCTTTGGGAAAAAACACAGCTCATCTCATGTTTGATTAGCAAGATTGTAGCACCTTCTGCATGGCGCTCAACCCAGATTAAGGGCCTAGGCAGTACACATCCAGTATACATCAATGCAGATATAGGAGACACTGCCCTTTGCTGATATGGCTCCATCTGCTTTAGACAGAGCCTGATCCCAATCAGGTAGGCCATGATCAGGACTGCCAGTTGACCAGACACCCTGATACAGAACACAGGAGATGTGTGCCAGTCTATGGGTGGAGTGCATTTCAATGGCATGCCATAGCACAGCACTGAAAAGCAAATCACTAGAGGCTCTGGGGGCTAAGAGTTTTTGTTTCTAACACTTGGAAGTGTGGGGCTGTTGTCTCAAAGGTCACTTGAGGTTTGAGACCGTGGCATGGGCTGCTCTGAATCAGTGCTGTTGATACAGATTGTGCTGATCCCATCCACGCCTTCCCATGGTAAGGATCAGTGCACCTGGGTATTCCAGACACTGTGATCCCAACAAAAAGCAGGTAGGTGAAGAAAGGGCTTAGTTCTATTGCATTCTTGGGTTTTGGATAAATCATATGAGTTGAAATTTATATCTAAGAAAATAATAGCCTGGGAATTAAGTTATTCAAAAGTAGCTAGCCTGCATCTTTTAATGGTAGCTTACTCTGGAAATTTTAATAATTTTTTTTTGGCAGTGGGAGGATGTAGCTGAAAGGTAACAGACCTGTGGAAACTTTTCAGAGTCTTGTTTTTAACCTTGTAACTTATTCCTCTCTGTGCATTTATCTATTTGTTTATTTCCTGAAAGGTCAAATTGAAAATGGGCAGTTGGCTTATGAATGATCCTATATGGATTATCAGCCTTGTTTTATCAGATAAGCTATAAAACACTGGGGCTTGCTTTTCATTATATATGACCTTCATCTTATTTTGAATTGTTCTTCCTTTTGCCTACAGTGCCTGTGTATAGGGCTTGTTTCAAATAAATGATTGTCAAATCACACGAGCCATTAATACTCTGTTGAAGTGACATTTGGCAACCAATTCTGATGAGGTGACCCTGTAGGACTCAACACACATATAATTTTATTTGGTAGAATTTTCTTTCTCTTCCTCTTCCTCCTCCTTCAAACCTCTTTTCGGATAGGTCCTGGTAGGTTGACTACAGCCTATATTCAGAACAAAAGATTCATTGTTTTTATTACTTGTGGCTACCCAGACTGCATTGGTAAATGCTACTCACACAAATAAGAAACAGAAGAAAGATGGTTATCTGCAAATGTATCCCTATCACATTATGTTTTGACATACCCTCAGATTGAGGTCACAACTACGCTCCACGAGAAGTGATGAAAATGTTTTGACAGTGTCTGTGCTTTTTAACATATAATGCATGGTCAGCAGTTTTGTCATTTCTTCACGGAAGTAATGGTTTTAAAGACAATCGACAAGCTAAAAGTAGTGGTTTTAAAGAAAATGGGCAAGATTAAGCAAATCTGTGGTATATGTGTCTTAAAGGAGGAGTGAAAAAGAAAAGGCACAGTAGTCAAATGATTTTTTTTAAAAAAATGTGTTTTATATTGTCTTCACCTTACCCCAAAAGCCACATTTACTACTGTAATTCCAGAATAAAGCATGTGTCTTGTGGTTAGAGTCCTGGACATATATCTCGTAGTCACCAGGTTTGATTCCGGGATCCTACATGAAGCCAACTGGGAGACCTTGGGCTAGCCACAGCTCTCTTTTGAGCTTTCACAACCCCAACTACCTCACAGGGTGTCTTAAATTAGTCCCCTTAAATGGGTAATGTGGTGCAGACACAATGCATCCAAAGCACTGTAAGGTCTCTGTTTGGATCCTATCATGGTGTCTTTTTCAAACATCTTTTCTCACTGCATAAAGCAAGACTGGAAGCATTCTGCTGCTCTTCCATGACTTTCCATGATATTCTCTGGATTTTTATTCTCTGAGTTTGTAATGAGCCTTAAGGAAAATGAACAAATTTGTTTGCATAGCATGCAGTTAATTGAGGGGGAATGAATGGGTTGTTGCAAATGGCTTTATTTCATCTGGAAAATCTTCACACATTTTATAAAGTCAGTTTTAAAATGCTTATAATTGCTGCCCTTTCTTGATGTCATGCAGGGTCCGTAGCTAAAATCTGTTAACAAGTTGAATTCTGGCTAAGATGAAGATCAATTATAAGAAAATTAACACTTGGACATTTCTTCTTATGCATGAAATGTTTGACATAGCTCATGGCCATACAGAAAGATATCTTATTGGTTTAAGAAGGATGCAATTATAACAGGAGAAAAAAAACCTCTGAGCTTTATTTTTTTATTTGCAAAGAATAGATAGAGTTTGTATGGCCATGGTACACAACATCCCTCCAAAACAGATTTTTTTTTCCATCTCCAAAATGACCAAAAGAGGATGTTTATAAAAATTACATATGGCATTTGATCTGTGAATAATTACTATAATTTAAATAGAGTTCATCATGGCAGTGAATACATTGACTAGATACTTTTATTACTGAGACAATAATTATTAATGTGCAACATCAATGTTTTGTTTTGCTTTCTTATGGTTCTTTAAACTGAAATTGGGGTGGATGTCTGTCTCCTCACATCCTTCAAACAGAAAAATTATCTTTGAAGTGTATGTCAGATGACTAAATTAGGTAAAACATGGGAAATGCTCATTTTACATTAGATAGAATGTACCGTTTGCTCACATTCTGTAGTCTAAATTTGGTTTTTCCCCTTGCGTAATAAAATTGATTTGGTTTATGGCTGCCATAAGGAACCCAGTTCAAGGTCTCTGTATCAAGAAGCATCTACAAACTGGTACAAGTACAATGGTGAGACAATAAGCCAGTTCCAGTTGATCCAGCAGCCCAGCTCAGATATAGCCATCACCTAGTGTCTCACCCACTTCATCATCTTTGTGGACCATATAAAATGAGCTGGGATACATGCAATCTTCTGTACACATTGAGCGTTTTAGGACTCTTTGCTATGTAATTATTCTAGGGATGTGCACAAATATTTGTAACATTTGTTATTTGTACAAATTCATCCAAATTTGGACATTTGTACGCAAACTGAACGTTAGGATATTTGTCCATTAACATTCATATACATACAAATATTTTGGACATTCATATGAATAGTTTGGACATTCATTAAAGTGGGGACATGGGAAAGCAGCTGAGCCAGTCACATCCGCAATGGATCCAGATTGCATTCAACATGGATTGAGGGTGGATTAAAAGTGGATTCAGGTTGGATTTGACACTTTCAGAGCAGATATGTTATGGGATATGTGTCAGATACATATTGGATACATATGTCTTCATGTCAGATATGTATTCATTTGTATTGAGTACGTATTCGTTCATATCGGATACACATTTGTATTGAATAGAATCCTGCCATTCGAAGGGGACCTATTTGAACGAATACAGATTTTCTAAAATTCTATTCATTATGAATCAAATGCTAAAAAAATCAAATGCACATCCCTAATTGGTTAGCTAATAAAGACATGTTATTTAGCTACCAGCATAATAATTTTATCTACCAGACACAACTTTTTAATTCTATAGGAAATATGAACATATTATAATGTGACTCCTAATGATCTCCTGTCAAGATGTTTTATCATACTAGCATCGTTGTCTTTTGATATGACATTATGCGGTTCCAGCTAATTATCATATTAAACTTTTTTTTTTAAAAAAAGAATTAAAACTGATATGTGATTGTGACAGTTTGAGAATAATTAGTGATAGATAAAGTCTCTTAGCTTTGCAAAGTGAGCTGTACTGTGGGTCAGACACCATGAAAATAACTTGTCAAATGTGTAGTGCCAATGCAGTCAGAGTTGGTATCAATAGACCTCAGTAGCCAGCTGTGTGCATAGTGAGAATCCTAAGGAGGAAAGCAAGAGAGATTGTGTGGTTGGATGAGTTGGGTAGATGGACACGGTGGCTATTTGTTTTTCTCTATGTTGCAGGATACTGAACCAAGGGCAATCTGCTCTTTCTTCTCTGCAAGAAATACATAAAACAGCCCAACAAACTGCATACAATGGATGATCAATGTTTCATACTATTGAAGTTGGAAGAGAATCACACCTGGCATTATGCAAAGCTTAACGTGGCTGGATTTCTTTAACCCACAGTATCACAAAAGTTGTTAGTGTCTGTATTTTTCGAAGAAGAATTTGGACTGCACAGAACACTGAATATGGGGGGGGGGGAAGCAGGTAGGTTGCTTTGTTCTTCCAGCTAAAGATCATCCCAGCTGAGTAATCCATCTCTTGAAGTAGGGAACAGAGAACACTATACTGTAATCCAGCCCAGGGACCTTCGGGTGAGGGCTGGGATATAAATGTAAATAATAAATAAATAAAATAAAGGAACCTGATCTGAAAAAAGGGGCACAGAAGATCAGTGCTAGCCTCCATTAAATCACCCCTCCTTTGGGCTAGAACTTGAGGAAATTATGTAAGATCCCATGAATTTCAAGGGCTCTGTTGCCTATTGCATTAGGCAAAGTAAAATGACTTGTTCAAGGGTAGATCAGCTGAGATCCAGTGCAACTAATAAATGGGGGGAGTGGTGCATTGATTGGTCCAGCATTTTTCTTCCTCACCCCAGTTCCATCTTGATGGAGATTCTCATTTGCTGAGACTGGATCTTGGTTTGGAGAAGACAAAACAAGACAAAAATCAACGTACCATTTCTCCCCCTCTGCCTGCCACCTTGGCACTTCTGTACCAGTCCTTGACTGCTGGTAGTTCAATAAGCATTATGGCTGTTTCTAGACTTGTGGAATAAATCCACTGTTAAAAAGTGCAGCTTACCTGCACAGCGACAACCAACCGTCCCAGTGTGAAAGGAAGCTCCATAGCTTCCCATTGGAACCTGCAGAATCTGAGCTGGCACGCACCGTCATGTGGGTTGAGGCAGCCAATCACATCTGAGCTGCCCTCCTGCTCTTGTCCTTCTCTTCTCGCTGTTCTGCCCAGACTGGCAGTAAATTTTGAATTTTGTTTCTACTGTGTAGCGAATGTCCTTAAATCAGCATTAAGGTAAGTGTGCAGTAGCAATTGGATAATGTGACGCCACAACGATGCATCAATCATTATGTGTGACACCATGATTGTGACTGTGTATTCCTCTGCACAGTATAAACAAGTCTGGATGCAGCCTACGTCGTAAAAGGCTTCATTTCAGACCTCCCCTGTGGCTTATGCCCACAGTCACAACTGCTGTTTCTAGATGTTGCTTTCTTCATTCTTAAGCAAGATGGGACTGGTTTCTAAGACTGACTATCTTAATACTTCAGGTAAGTTTGCAACTTACATAGGTTTCTGATAACTGAAGTGTGCCCTACTCTTTCCAAAATCAAGTCTGTGCTGAGGTATTTGCATCATATGACTATCATGACACATGATACTTGACAAATATGCACTTACAGGTGTTTCTGAGCCTATTTGGATGTCAGCCATTAATGATAGTTACCCCTGTGAAGCTATCCTGTCCTTCTTCTGCTCAGTAATACTGCTGGGAGAAACAGTTCAGATTATCTTTCTACCCATGGGTTTACTTTTATCATAGGGTGTGATGTAAATACCGTAAATAACATTTCTAGAAGGAATATGACAAATACCATAATATGCAATGGTGAACTCTTCTGTATAGCTTTATCTCTTTTTATGAAATCACACATAAGCTAAATAAGTAAATATAATATCACAGAGTATGCTTAAAAGCTAGGGTGTTTCTGCACTTGCTTTCCTGTCCCTAAATAGGGAATGGTTTTGCAAATGGTGGCCACAGATTATACTCTCTCCTTATCATTCCTGACTGATTCTTATCTAGTTTTGCATTTGCTAGTGTCCTCATGGTAGCATGAGGTGGTACCTGCATCTCTTCCAGGATGGCACATCCATATGTGCCATCACAAGAACATTTGCTATGTCTCCCAGCACAGTGTCAAGAACATAAAGCAGATTCCAGGACAAAGGCTGTTACACCAGGACACTGTTGCATGTGATTTCATTTTTTTACTTTGAAAGTTGGGGTGATCTGGAATTCAGCCATCAATTGCTTGATGATTTGGTTTCCATTGACAGTTGATCTGTCATTTTGTTCTCAATGAATTTCACAATTTATCAGTAAAGATTTTCAACTTATATGATAATAGCGGAATTCCAGTTAGCAGAGAAGAATTGAGAGATGAATTAGGAGTGACATGATCTTTACAAATTTGCATAGGGATGTACAGTTATTTCTACCAGCTGTCTATCAAGCTGGAATTCTGTTCCAGGCTGGTGTTTTTCACTGTGGAGTTAGAGTTTGGATATTGTGCAAAGCACCCAGCCTGCTCCAGGAACATTCCATGTTCAAAGGGTCCACTGATGCTAGTGGTTAGGCAGCTAGACTCTTATCTGGGAATACCGGGTTTGATTCCACCCTTCCCCATGAAGCCAGCTGGGTGACTCTGGGCAAGTCACAGCTCTCTTCTGAGCTCTCACAGCCAACCTACCTCAGGGTGTTCTGTTGTGGGGAGAATAATAGACATTTTCTCAGGCACTTTGGAGACCCCTTAAATGGGCAAGAAAAGTGGAGTAGAAAAGCCAACCTTTCTTCTTCTTCTTCTTCTTCTTCTTCTTCTTCTTCTTCTTCTTCTTCTTCTTCTTCTTCTTCCATAAAAGGGAAACCCACAGCATATATAACGCCTGTTACCTTCTTATGCCTTTCTAAATTTGAATCTTATGACTTTCTCAGTACAGATCATTGGTGCAGTTTATGAGAGACACCTGCCAGTTATCATCACAAGTCTCAGGTGAGCTGTGCCCTTGATTGTGCTAGAAATTTAATGCAAGAGACTGTGTGTGGAATGAACCATGTCCCCCTTCCCCTTCTTGATCATCTGGGGAGAACAACCTGTTTTCTGGTCAAGGGCAAGCTTGTTCTGTTGGCCGATGAAGGCAAACTGGGCAGAACATCAGAGAGTATTTTGGAATGATGGAAACATTTCTAAAATGTTTTAGAACTCCAAGCTTATTGTAGAAGATATAACTGGGATCTTAAAATTTATCTTTCTGCACATATATATCACAGCTTATGTGAACAGCATATAATAAACGCTGTACTGCCAAGAGCTAGAAGAGTGATAAATCAAGAGTGCCTTGCGGGAAGTTAGGGTAGTGTGATCTCATGCAGCCTCAGAGGCAGTTGGGGAGATATGATGGATATCTGACCTTTCAGATATAAGGGAAGGAGAATATATTTCTCTGTTTATAGGTACTAGCCTTTATGATTAAATTTATATATATAAAAAGCTGTTTTATGCTTTGTGCATTGAAGGCTCAGTTTAAGATGTTACAGCAGTAGTTCATAAAAAGTATTGCTTAACTCAAATAACACAATCACTACTAAAGGATTTCAATTCATATATCTTTTTGATGTTAATAAATTTTTGCTCTGGGATTTCTTCTCCCTCAGGTGTTGCAAATACTGTGCCAGAACCTGGATATAAACTGGATGTCAGGGTGGAAAGGACACTATTTGCTAATTTCAACAGCCTTGCAAATTCAACAGGGCATGTGTTGCACTTTTTCTTCTATCTACAGTAGAATACACACACACACAAACCCCTCTCCAACTGATATTTGTGAGTTCATGACTAACCAGATTAACCTGTTTTAGGAACCTGCATGAATATTTGTAACATTTGTACAGATTTGTACAAATTTGAACATACATGTGTGAATTGAATGTCCAGACATTCGTACTTTGGTATTCGTATGAATACAAATATTTTGTGTTATTCATATGAATAATTCAGACATTTGTATGTGTTTGTATGTGTACACATACATATCTATATGCATGTGTATGTGTACGTATCTATACACATCTTGTGCGTATCCGTACGCATCTATACAGATATGTACGGGATGAAAACAGGATGCATACAGGATGAAAACAGGATGCATATGGATGTGTACAGATGTGTATGAGATTCATATCATTGGAGATGTATCAAATATTTGTACAAATAGATACAAATGTATTTGCATCGGTTCAAATGTCCAGGCATTCATGCTCACCTCTAATCTATTTGCAATTGAGTGTTTCTGACAGATTGCATTTGCTTTCTTTTTTCTTTTGTATTTTTAGCCCATCTTATATCCAAAGGACTCAGGACAGGTTATAACAATAAAAGCAAATTCAAAAGAACTGTCTAAAAATGACGATTGGGTGGATGAGGAATGCTGTTCTTCTGCCCAAGGACAGAGTGAAAAGATATGTTTTTGCCAGTCTTCTAAACGTATTTAAGGATGTTGCCTGGCACACCTCAGGGAAGGGAACCATTCCATGGGCTAGGGGCTACCACCAAAAAGACCCTCCCTGGGTACCCACCCTTTAAACTGTGGTGGTGCAACTCAGAGGGCCTCACCTACAGATCTTAAGGGACAGGTTAATAAGGTAGAACACATTTCTTTAGATATTTGAGGTTCAAGCCACATAGGGTTTTATAGGTCAAACATTTGAATTTGATTTGGTAGTGAACTGACATCAAGTGCAGTCCTTTTAGGACTGATGTGGTTAGCATCTGGCAAGTAATGTGAGTTAACAGCCTAGCTTCTGCATCAGCTGTGGCCTCTAAACAATTTTTTTAAGTTCTGTCTCATTATGGTGATCTGGAACTCTAGTAAATATAGGAGGATCACTGTATGTGATTCTCAGCGTTGGTGATTTGTACAGTAGACTAGCATTTCTTGGATCAGGATATGACACCTGATCCAAGATAAGCAACCCATTCTTGATAAAGAAAAAGTCCTGGAACCTGATGCAGTCTGAACCAGCATACAGACAGCAGACTTCCATTGCAAAATATAATCAGGAATAAAGTCCAGCACAGAAGGGACCTAAGATTCTGGTAGCCATTCTGTTCTATGTATTTAAGATAGAAATGTGGTACAAACTTGACTAACTCATTTTGTTATAGACAATTATGAAAAATAAGGGGCTATAAAATTCCTAAATGCTACTTTCTCTATTCAACAAATTCCATGGGATTTACAACAATTAGGAGAGATATGTAGCTCTGAATTAATGAAAAGGAGCAATGTAATATGAGAATCTTGCTCCTAAACCATTTCTTTTTCCCGTTAAGATTCCTCTTCAAAGCCACAAATCCACAGAGGAAATAGTTGTTTTTGATGGCCTTTTGTACTTGAGTTTCTTGAGGCATTACAAATTTGCTCCTTCATCTTTTGACTGCGAAAACTCTTGTCCCATTGCCTTACAGTGTGAAGAACATTTTAGGGTATCAGAAGTAGAAGCATCAAAAGCCACATGATCAAGGAATAGGATTTTCTTCCACATTGGTATGTAATTGCTAAAATATCTCTTTGGTTAATGGGTCCTATTTCAGGAAAGTGCTGTTTTGATACTTAACCCTACAACTCACCTAGCAGCTTTTCTTCCTTGTGTATTTCTTCCACAGGGGAAAATAGATGAAAAAGGCATTTGCCTGCAGTCAAATCTTACAACGACATCTGTGATTATATGTGTGTATTTGTGAGTGTGTAAGAGAGAACTTGAGAGAAACGGTAAGGTGAAACAGACAGTATCTCTGTTACAGATAAAGCTGATGAGGAATGTATGGCTATATTCTGCCGAGGTATGAAAATCATGCTTCCAAAGCTAGAGAAAGAAATTTTGGTAATAGGGAAACCTGATAGTAGGAGGTGACTTGAGTTACAGATTTCATATCATGCAAGTTTGCTAGGTTGTCAATATGACAATGGATTATTTCTGCATGCTTGTACAACAGACTTTGCTACACCAGTACCAGAAATATTATATCAGGCTTTGGACAACTAATGGACTGGATTTGCTGGTGAATGCATCTAATCTGTGGACCAACCAGTCTACTTCAGTTCCATTTCAATTTCACTTGCATCTTGTACAAAATCCTACTTTGTACAAAGACATTGGCAAGTAATTTTATCTAAAATGTATATCTTTTTGTGTTTGTGAAAAATTTATGCCATTTACATAAAATAAATATCTTGTGCAATATACATTTTTGATGTACTTCCTCATATTGAAACTAGCATGGATTAACAAACAGTTGCATTCTTAAACTAGCAAATTGGGACAATTAAAAATGAAGCACTCTTCCAGACAAATTTCTTTTTACCACCTTTACGTAGAACTCACAACTATGTCCTTACCTAGTTAAAGATACATCTCAAAGGTATAAAGGGCATCAAATCCAGGGGGTGGGGATGGACAAATTTGCTTTGGATAACTCAGTGCTCAAGAGAACAGTACTTAGCCTAAGATAAGCCCCAAGTTATTAGAGATGGGCCCCAAAAGGGGGAAATATTACTTCTTCATTTTTGGAGTGAGAGTGTGGTCTTTCCTGCCACAGTGAACTATGGCTGAGTCCAGACAGGGGCTAAAATGTGAGATTATCTCATGGCTGTGTTAAAATTACCACACATATCTGTGCTAGTTCCAACATAGCCCCATGATGTAGATGTTAAATTCCATAGTATCCCTATTCCAGTATCCCTATTCTGCTGATTTTCCCAGAAAAGCAATATGGCCTTCCTGTCTGGAACTTGCTCATGGAATTCTTCCTGAAAAAAATGGCTCTTGCACATGCACAGAGCTGAAACATGTGCAGGAGCCAGCATCTGTGCACTTCTGGGTATTTCATGCCATCAAAATACCTGGAAGTACTGTAGCTGCCCTGCCATCGTGGGAAGAAGCATCTAGACAGGTAAGTACCTGTGCTTACACTGTGATGTTACCTTGCTGTTTGGCTTCGATAGTGATTCACACAAGTTCTCCCATTTTCCTCTTACTGTTTTTGTTTGATCTTTGAAGGTCAGTGAACTGCTGAACTCTGTTCATCATTGGAGAGAACCTCAGCTGGAATTTGCTTCTTCACATTGCTTTGATGAATCATGATAGAAAAATAAAAAGTACAACAGGAGGACTAGATGGAGAGGAATGAATGGAGCCCATACGAGTTCTTAGTAATAGTTCCCAACTCTTTTGCAGACATCGTTGGGGGTGCAAGAATGCTTCTGAAGACTGGCTAACAGAATCTGTAGCTGGCAAACTATTGCACACTTTTTAGCTGCTTTGTTGGGATCACAAGGAGTACATCAACTGACCAAATTATGTCCTTAGCAAAGTATTTTAAACTTAGTTATTTGACCTGGGAGTGAGAGCAGCAGGCTATCACACAATCTTTTTCTCATAATCCAAATCCTATTGAAAGTCTTATAATCTGAACATTAGTTAGAAGCAGCAGGTCATATGGCAGCCCTACAATCTGCTAATCCATTAGGCTCTAAGTGGGATGAAATCTGATCAGTTGCTCCATGTGATCCAATTGATTTTGATTTTCACTTGGTTTATTTACTTTAGCCCATCACTATTCAATACCACTAGCTGGAAACTGGCAATATGAGAATGGATGGATGAATGCTATGATTCAGTACAAGACATATTCATACATCATTTGTGAATTATAAGCCACTTCTTCCCTTCAGTTGGCAATCAAGTTTCTTTGTCATGTATACAAACATGGCCATGATTGGCTTGCAAACAAAGCCAACACTTAAAAATGTTCATATTCATATGGGTCAAGATGAAATTTGTATACTTACCTTATCTAGTTTTCATTCATATCTTTCCAGTAAGCTTCTCCCCCAGAGTGTTCAAAGATGAATGGTTTCATTACACTGTCCAGGAAATGGTAGGATCAATTCTGCATTCCCGTCAGACAGTATTGTACAGCTTCATCATCATCTGCCATCATAAATTATTCCTAATGTTTCTTCACTGTTTAAGTCCTTCTTTCAGATTTGGTCTAAAAGAAAAATCTTGCTTCTTGTCATTGTCATGTAAATTAATAATGTGTGCTGGATGCTGTCCTGTTTTCCATTGCTGTTGCCTGTTCTTTTTGCAGCCGGGGGGGGGGGCAGGGAGGGTGGGAGATTGACTGTTCAACATAAATAGCAGCATTTTAACAAATAAGTTTTTTCTACTTACTAACCCCTTCAGGTTAACATTTCAATTATGATTTGAAGAAGGCAGTAAAACACAATCAAAACTATTCAGTCCAATCAACAGTGTACTTTTTAATTGAACTGCTTTCTACCAAAGTGTGATAATATCACTTAAGGGAGGGGCTTAGGTATTCAAAGCACAAGTCACTTTCAGCTTACTTTTAATAAGGCATAAGAGCTCAGGATAAATGGGTGGATGTGTGAAGGATGTTTAAAGGGATACTGTGATGTTTTAAAGGAGTTCCAGGAATCTATAAAGCATCCTTGAATTTTCTAAATCCTTAAAATTACATCTCTGTGCAAATGATATGATGGAAGAAGCTTTAACTAAAGGAGTGGTGATAATAACAAAACAGCCAATCAGAAACTATCCTTAAAAAGGGACCTGAGCAATTCAATTCTTTCTCTGAAACTTGAACTGAAGAAAAACATGGCATTTTCATTTTTGAGGGAAGTATCACGCTTTTGCTATATCAGCAGTCATTTATCCAACAATCTTCTCCCTTCCCCCTCATTCATAATGTCCATATTTATCTTCAGTTCCTCTTTCGGTGCAGCTTTAGAATAACTGGAAAGCTAACAATATTTTTACAAAAAGAAACTCTTTTTCTAAAAAAATAACACTGGCTGCACCTTGTAAAAGGAGAACTTCCAGTTTATTGCAAAACATGAACTATAGTGGATTTTCAACTCATAATTCAAGGGAGCTTACCAGTGAGTAGATTTGCGCAGGAATAAGAATTCCTATTTGAAATAAGTGTGACCAAGATTGAAGCAGATATTTTATTACACTTTAGTTAGGCCCAAATACTTTTGCCTCCACAATTTTTTTTTCAGACAGTAGAATTCATATTTACTAAGATGACTTTGCTAACCCTAGGTAAAATGAAAATGGAAGCCAAAACATCACATTTTTGGCTTTTTACTGTAGAGATGTGCAAAATTCTGTGTTGTTTTTTTTTAATAAAAAAATCAGTTGAATTGTTCATTTTCAAAGTTGTTTATATTGAAACAAACATCTAGTTGTTCGAATATCCAAAATTTGTTAGAACTTAACCAGTGCCCCACTCACAAACACAAACAATTTGATTCAACAGTTTCATGTTCAATTTCTGTTTTTAGAAAGGGCTTTTCTCAATAGAAAAAGATGGGTTTTTTTAATTTTGAAAAGTTCAAAATCAAACAAAATCATTTGTTCAATTAAACCCTTTCCTTCAAGCTGAACAAATTGTTGATTTGATTTTGAACCAAGCACATGGTTTTCATTCATGCACATCTCTGTTTTTCTGTGCCCACACTTGGTGTCTTTTCTAGAATAATGCTAAAGGAGTAAAATAATAGGGTCAACAATAATAGTTGGTGAGAAATTTGGAACTATTATTGCTATTAGCATCATGGTGATTATTATAATTTATTTTCCTTTCTCTGTAGAATGGTTAAAGGGAGGTGCAAGGAAAATATTTTTAAAAACAAACATCAATCAAAAGAAAAGGAGACAAAGAGTAGAAATAAATGGACATTTCTCAAAGAGGAAGTGGAGTCCCCAGAGGTTTTGTGTTTGGACTAGTGCTTTTTATTACCTTTATAAATGACTTGGAGTTAACTGTGACAAGTAAAATAGCCAAGTTTGCTGATGACACCAAAGTGTTCAGAGTGATAAGAACAAAAAAGAGTCTGTGAAGAACTCTAAAAATATATCTGTATATCAAGGAATTGGGCATTTAAATGGCAGACACCATTCAATGTGAACAAATGCAAAATAATGCATGTTGGAGTATCTTCACGACAAACATCTTCACTGTTTAATAGGATGAAAGCTGGTTGAAACTGATCAGGAAAGAGATCTTAGAGTAATGGTCAATGGTTCAATGAAGGTATCAACATAATATGCATCTATGCATAATATACATCTACAGTAAAAACCCAATAGCATGTTAGGGGTAATAAGAAACAGTTTTGAAAATAAAAATGCTATTATTATAATGTCAGTTTGGTCTAGTGATTAAGGAGTCGGACTCTTACCTGGGAATACCGGGTTTGATTCTGCTGTCCTCCATGGAGCTAGTTGGGTGACGTTGGGCTAGTCACAGCTCTCTTCTGAGTTCTCACAGCCCCACCTACCTCACAAGGTGTCTGCTGTGGGGAGAAGAACAGAAAGCTTTGAGTCTCCTTATATGGGTGAGAGAAGTGGGGTAGAAAAGCCAACTCTTCTTCTTTATACAAATCAATGATGTGACTGCATCTGTAATATTGTGAAGTTCTGATCCCATTATTTGAAAAAGGATATCGCATAACTGATGTCCAAGTGAGCAGATACATGATAGTAGTATATGGGCCTGTCCCCATGCTGAAAATATTCCAAAATTATTCCAAGTCCGCCTTGGGAGTGTCTCGATGCCAAGCCCTAATAAGGGCTACATGTGAAACAATATGTGTTAACTCCCCCAGTTAACAAGTGTACTACATCTGAAATAAGGGGCAAGCTTGTATTGTCTTGGGGTCATGCGGACGCTCCCAGGTTATTTGGCGCACAGCTTGGCGGCCGCAGTATTAGTGGGCATGGTTTCGCCTCTGCTCTCTGTTCTTGCCGTGAGTGCTGCAATCAGACCTAGCAATCTGTTGACTGTTAATCCACATAATAGTAATGAAATTAAAAGGCTTTTCCCTCTTTCAGGATTGGTTGATCTGAAAGTGATTGAGACAAGTCAACTTAAACTGGGAGAAAATTTTTAGCCAGTTGCAAGTGGGGGGTGCCCACTGTCATGCCCATGTGTGCACCTCCACTA
>MTQE01001134.1:40694465-40758694 GCA_014337955.1 Aspidoscelis marmoratus | reverse complement strand
TGCAACTGAGGTGTTTGCCTGTCATTGCTGCAGCGGGTGGGATGGGTTATGGTAACTTCAATCCGGCTTCGTATCAGGGCAGAGGGTGGGCGGGGAGAAAAAGATGCGGCTTTCATGGGGACAGGCATGTATGATTTGAATCCACATTGCCCCAAACCATGTGGGGACACCTTATTGTGAGTTACAATGCGGATTTTTATGACACGCATCACAAGCAAAGCAACCGGCTTCCATGGGGATGCACCCTATAAAAGTGGTTTGAAAAATATGAATCTTGGGAAGATTTTTTTCATTTCCCAAAATACTAAAACAAGTGGTTACCCAATTAAATTAAATCTAGACAGACAAGACAGACAAAAGGAAATACATTTCTACATGACACACGGTGAAACTTTGAAATTCACTATCACAATCACTGGTAGTTGGCTACCAGTTTAAGATATTTCAAAAAGAGGGTGGATGTCTTCTTGGAAGTCAAGGTAATCAATGGCTATTAGCCCTAATGACAGGATGAATGCCTCTGTAATGGAGTTGATTTATCTCTGAAAACCAGCTGCTGGGAGACTGTGAGCAAAGCAAGCTATGAGCTCATGCCCTGCTGATGGGATTCCTTGTACACTTGATTGGCCATTGTGAGAACAGGCTGCTGGATGAGATGTGCTATGGGTCTGATCCAATGGGACACTTGTCATGTTCTTAATATAAAATTCTTATAAGGATAATAAACATTTTCATATATACTAAGCACAGCTGTTTTCAGCTGCAGAATATCTGGCCATTTTCATACCCTAACTGCTCTTTACATAGAGGCCTTTACCGCTATGTAAAGAGGTTGGAGAAGAGAGGAGAGGCAGAGGGACTTATTGGGACTTATATTCTTCTACACAGAGCATACGCACTGCATGGGGCCACTTCTGTGCCAGATCATCCCTTGACCAGATAGCTGTGGAGCCCAGCAAGCACCATTTGCACCATGTCCAAGTGGGGGTGGGGCAGACCAGCCACAGTTGCATGCCACCTCTCCTGCTTGCCATGGCAACGGCCAACATGCATAGCCACTCCTGCAGTGAGGCAAATGCTCCTGGTATAGTAGCATGCGCATTTAGTGAACTTCAGAGTAAGTTTCGGATGGACTGAGCTTTGGAAATGTGAACGCCCCATCCATTCCAGATCTTTAGTTCCCAGCCTCCATCTTTCCTGTTCCCAACTGGGACCACTGAGCAGCTTTCAGACAATTCCTAGACCTTGGTCAAGGAGCAATAATATAAAAGAAATGGCTTAGATGTCAATGCTAGGGAAAAACCTGCCTTCCTGCAATATGTCAAATTTCAAATTCTCTGAGTTGGTAAAAGCAGAAAGTTGGTAAATTTAAATGCTTGACATTCTGAATACCTGGATCCCTAAACATAATCATAGTTAATTTAGGTCCTTTCTGTATGCACCCTCATTTTCTCAGAACAAGAAACCACCCTACCCTGGAATGGGTTGCTGCTGAAATGGAACAAGGCCAATTATATTTGGATGTCCTGTTCCCCACCAGGCCCATCTGCTGCCTCCAGAGACCCCTTGGAGACAGTGTCAGAACTGTGAAGACCAGGAACCTTTGTTCCTTGTCTTTACAGTTTTATGCCAGGCCATCTTTGTGGTGGTCTCACTTCCAGCAGTGCTTCCTGGCGTGCCCCTGAAACGAGTCCCCCATGGCAAACTAGTCCACATTCCTCCATGGCCCAATTTACCAATATACCTAGGCTGTTGGTAGATCTCTTTGTTGAGGTTTATAGCTATACTGGGCTAGGTGCCATTTGGAGTTCCTTAGCCAGTACCACACTTTGTTCAATGTAGACAAAGCATGATTGGGGTGCAGGGCTTGTTCTGGTTTGCACTACCATACAGAAAGCAGGCCCTTATTTCCTGAATCTCTTTTAGAATAAGTCCCAATGCAGAATGGCCACAGTCACAACTTCGCCTGCAAAAACAGACTCAAAGTGTTTGTTTCTTTTAGTACAGAACTTCCACTCCGGTCCTATTTTTGTTCCTGTGTGTATGTTTTTTAAGATCTTTAGGAAATCAATTGACTTCCCATTATCATGGCAAAGTTACACTTTAAACGAATTATTCTTCTCCTAATGAAAAATAAAGACATTGTTTATTTCAATATTAGAAATGATATTCATATAATTTATTTCTGTTTCACAATCCACAAGGAACAATACAATCTGATTTAATTTTGAACCCTTACATCTCTGCTTTAACCTTTCTGTTGTAAATACAGGTATAAAGATTAACAGGTTCTATAAAACCACACTGAAGATTTGTAAAGCTCACCTTGGCCACATTCCCATTGCAAGCTTAAAACAGTTTCAAAATGGTTTTGATCCTCGCAGTCCCCACGTCAGGTTGGCTTAATACGCTTTCTGAGTGTTAAATCACCCCAAAGCCTTGTAAATGTTAACACTCATTTCAACAAGTCTCGCTCAGGTTCATGCATTTGAAATGTTTTACATTTCTTTCTGTGGGAACCGTACCGTTTCAGTGGGATGAGAATGCACGTTTAGGGTTTCCTTCCCCCAATAGCTTGCTTCCAAATATAGTGATTTCACTGTAAAAATCTACTCCTTACAGCAGCGGTTACACTGTAGCAATCCACCCACTTCACACCTGATAACAATGTTGCAATTTTGTGCAACTCTGGCTCTTTGGAGTTCTGACCTTTACAAAGGGAAAGAAAGGAAAGCGGCTGCAGGTTCTGGGAGATGTGTGAATGTTTAAGGCTGTGGCTGTGGAGGTGAATGGGCAAAGGGGGCTTGAGTTGCTGCTGCTGCTGTGTGCCCTGGGCAATTGGGAGAGGAGGGGAAAGAATTGCTGGCTGCCCGGTGCTGTTTTTCATCCATCCAGTCAAGCGGCAGCCACCCAGCCACCCAGCTAGGCTCCGGAAGGGGTCCGTTATGGGTGACGCATTCATGCCAGGAGGAAGAGGGCAGGGCAGCCCCCAAAAATGGCTTTTACAAAGTAGCCACTTGAGTCCCCCCTTGAGTCATGTACGCCACGTACGATCCTCAGAATCCAGATCAAACGCGATTAAGTTGAAAGTAATGGGATCAGGCAAATTCGTGTTAGCATTTGGTTCTATTATTTCGGTTTAGGAAAACCGTTTTAAGCTTGTAATGAGAACCGGGCCCTGATCTGACAACTAGAATCCATTTAAAATGATAATGCTACTGATTCTCAGCCATATAGTATTCTCCAAGTGTAACTGTGTAGTCAAATGCATCCTTTGAAAAGAACACAGTAAACAGACGTGGTGACTTCCTCATCAAAAAGTAATTGAATATTATCTGATTGCCTTCAGTATTCTATGCTGTAGCAAAATGGCTGGAAACAAAGCTGAATTACAGCAGTTTTGCTTCAACACTTTGGGCATAACTAGTACAGATAAGTATTATTAAATCCCATTACTTGGATCTTAAATAGATTCTGCTGTCTCTGAATACTCAAAAGTCACATTAGGCAAACCTAAGGGATTAAAGTGCTGAAAATATTCCATAATACCCTGTATCATTCTGAGGTACAGAAAGGAGTTAAAATCACAATCCTATTTAAAAAAGAAATGGAGGAATTTTCTTTTCCAGTCTACAACTTTCATTTCTTAAAGTGCTGGGACCAGCAATGGGGTAGGACACTGTGGAGTGTCCCAACAGCTATCTGAGTGATTACTGCCCCATACTGTTGTACCTTCAGAGAGGGAATGAAAGTCCCCTGGCCTTTGAAGTTGTAGGTCAGAGATAGTTCAGTGAAGCACCTGGAAATGGTCACAGATGGAAGGTGTTTCCAGAGCCCAACAAAATATATCGGGGCTTCAGAATAGGACTGTCCCACTCTCAATGCCACCACCTGTCCATATGGTAATAGAAGGAACAGAACACAACCTTGATCTATGAGGGGACCATTTCAAAGTGAGATGGCGCACATCTTACGCAGTTTAAGTGGGCTGAACTGATGTATCTACTTTTTGCATTGTCTCTGAAGTGCACAGTTGTGCATACATGTATGGTCTGAAAATGTCTTCTAAGTTTCACTGGCTATTCAAGTGTGCAAACCTGTTCCCACTATCACCTTTTGTCACCTTCTCCTCTCAGCTGTTCACTTCTTTGTTTGCTGGCTTCCTTGAAAATTCTAAGGAAAATCTGTAGCCAGGTGAATACCTAAACAAGAGTGCTAGAGAACAACCAAGAAGTCAACAAACTAGAAGGGAATGGCAAGAGAACAAACCAATGGCAAAGACGAAATGGCAAAGAAATGTGAATTCAGCCATTTCTGCAATCTGTGGTCTATTCTGGCTCATTTGAATTGAATCAAATGTCAAAACATTCCATTCGATTTGAATGTTGACAATCTGAAAGCTAAAAAACAACAAACAATTCAAATCAGTTACATTGGAATCTATTTGTTCAAATGTTAGATTCGTATTTAAAGATATGAATGTCAACAACATTCATATGTGTTATACGTATCTGTACAGATTTCATAAGCATCCCATTTTATCCCGTACGGATCCTGTTTTCATCCCATATTATAAGCACAAATGCATACAGATACGTATAATATTTGTTCAGATATGTATGTAATACATACACATCTGTACATTCGAATCATTTGAATCATTCGAATGAATGTTTCAGAACATTAGAAATCTGTTTGAATGTCTAACTTTGAATGTGAAGACATTTGATTCGAATTTGAATGTCCACATTCAAACGAATTTGATTGGAATTCAAATGTTTAGAATATTCGTGCACATCCCTAGTGAGTGTGGACCATACTGAGCTGGGCTCTCAGTAGCCTGTTCCAATGGTGGTCCATATTCAGCCAGCCTGTTGCTGCCTGGGTCTCACTGCCAGCTTTGAAGGCTGTGACCAGCCCCTGAAACCAGTGCCCACCCTCAAAAGACTAAGAATGAACATTGCCAACCTTTGCAGTTTCCAGCCGAGCCCTTATTGGTGATATACTGACTTCTGGTCTCAATTTTGACAGCTTTCTGGTGCACTGCTGAAAAGGGTCCTTCATTGTATTCCGGACAAAGGGAGAATGCTGTAGGGATGTGGACAAATAGTTGTTTTGCATTTGAATTCAATTTTAATCAAATAGCAAAATATTTTATTCGATTTGACTGTTTAGAATCTGAATGCAACAAAATCCAATTCAAACTGAATACATTTGAATCTATTGGTTCGAATGTTAGACTTGAATCTGAAGATACAAATGTCAACAACATTTGTATTTGAAGATATGGATGTCGACAACATTCTTATGCATACAGATACATATGAGATCAATACAGGTACGTATGTGTACATTCGTATCTGTTCATTCGAATGTTTTGAATCATTTGAACAAATGTCCACATGTCTATTATGGCCTTGTGTAAGCTACCAATGCACAATGCATGGTTCAGTCCAATGCAGCATAGCTGTGCTGCATGATGCTGACTGGGGTCGAAGTCCAAAACAGGTGGATGTCAATGATAGCCAATGAAATGAGTGGCAACTGGTCACTCATTTTTCATTTTATTTATTTATATGTACTTATAACCCATACTTCACCATATTGGACCACATTTTAATCTTCATTGGTGGAGGACATGGGTTGGCAAATACTGCCTCATATGTACTTGAGGAAGAAAAAAAGACCTAAATTACAAGTCCTGAATTCAGATCTATGTACAGCTGAACCATTATTTTGGACTATCATGTCCTTCTGATCCAGATCATGGCACTGTATGCATCATGATGCCTGTCCAGACCAACCCTTGCATTGGCCCCATAGTTCACATGAGACTTGTCCTCTAATGGCTCAGAAAGGCTAGGAACAAAGGTTTATAGTCTCCGAGCCTCTGGGGAACTCACTCTGGCAGCGTACTTTGGCACACCACTAAAATGGGTCCCCCAGCAATACAGAAAATGGGCATGCCTTTTGTATGCCCCTGTGTTCCATACCAGCTGGAGTTGGTATGCCAGTAGTCTTTATGTAAAGGATTACTGGTTCCCTGATCTGGATGGTGCTCCATCCTGTGCAGACAAAGTCCACTATGACTAGGATGGAGCACCATCCATCAGGAACCAGTAATCCTTTACATAAAGACTATTGACATACCAATTCCAGCTGACATACCAAGAACATCCTGAAAAAGGTCCCAGAAGAGATCCTGTTCCAGAACAGATGTAAGTGCAGAAAGACCCACTATCTCTTATTCATTGTTTGGGTTACTGTGAGGGACAAATAAAAGGTGTGTTTTTAACCTCTTTTAGGAAATCAATTAAGTAATACACTCAATGCTTTTCACTCAGGGATTCTAAGCAAGGAACACCATAGTAAAAAGAAACAGTACCACAGAGCAGATAAGTGATACCACATACATTGCTATGATAGCTTCTGAAAAGCCAGCTCTGCTTTTAGCTAAAAATGAGTCAGTAAACATTGTTTTCTTTATCCTGGACATTTTTAACAAAATGTGATTGTTTTGTATATTTATGAATTCACGAAACTAAGAAATAAGATGTGGTTAAGTAATGTTCTGTGTGAGGAAAAAGTCAATTGAATTGTAGTAGAATATATTTACAAAATACATGCCCTTTAAAAGGCTGATTCCAGGCTGTGCAAAATTATTTCTTTATAGCTGTACACTGGTAGATATGGATATGAGGGTTCTTGTGTGTGTGTGTATGTATGTGTATACGTTCACTGCTATTTTTTCTTCTTCCAGAATCTGTCAGCAACAGCCAGAATGCATTTTATCAACTAATCAGAGAACAAAAAGATTACACTTTGGCTGAAGAAACAGAATAAGAAATTTGAATGCATATGGTACTTTTTAAAATAATGATAATAATAATAATGAATCTGAATTTCAAAGTTTCTCACCATAACCAGTCAGCCATCACAACCATGACAGTATAATGCACTGTTTTCTTGAAATTGGAAGTTGAACAATCTTTCTGCTAGGTGTTGTGACAAATGCAAATTAGATCCCAACTACATGAGTTTTGGAGGTGCATAATTCTACATGCTAGTTTAGCTGTGTTTTTCTCAAGTACATATTTTTCTGGTTTTTTAATTAAATGTCTTGCAACCTAAGTTCATGGAGAAACAGATTGTCAACACTGGTGGGTAAATTCTCAGCTTTCATCTCATTTAAACAGAATGAAGCCCTGAGGCTTGTTCTTTGTGCCTCAGAAATTAGTACTTCATTTAGTATGGGAGAAGAGATTGTCCCAGGACATTTTCAGAAGTTTTTCTTGGGAAAGCAAATTTTATTAATTTTTCCCATTATGGCTCTCTGGGGTAGATGCTCATTGAAAAATTCTTTTTATACATGCTGACCCTTTTAATGTGCAGAATAACATCTGGTCCTGGTATTTATTGCCATATATACCACCAGTGGAAAGGATGTCGGGCTGATTTGTGTGGCATGCATCAATATTAGTATTAATATATTTGAACCAAGTCAGGGTAGCTTATAAGATCAAAACATATGAAATACAATAAGCCATAATAAATACAAAAATCACAACACATAAATGAAAACTCAGAGGGACTATCAAGAGAGGAATACCTAAAGGAACAAAAACATTTTCAGTTGTCTTCAAAAACTAGCGAATGCGGAGCTTTGCCTTGCATCTAGTGGACATTTATTTGACAAAGTTGGTGCTACCATGGAGAATGCAAAGTTTTAAGTATGCCATATTGTAAACAAGGCAGCTCTAGATGAACTCAGACTCTCCTCTGGCGGTAAGACAATATTTCACGTATCCAGGTTCAGAGCTGTTTATTTTACAGGTTAAAATCAACATCTTGAATTGGGTCCATTGTCTTATTCACAGCCAATGTAGTGCTTGAAGAACAAGAGTGATGTGAAATCATTTTATGAGCTTACATACGATCCTGCCTGCAATATTCTGCACTAGATAGAGGGCCTGTTCTCACGTTTTGTGAGCTCCAGTCCACTTGTCAGGTAGGCAACTCCATGTTGCACCCCAGAGTGGGATAACTTATCCCTGGGGCAGTCACACACTTGCCAGAAGTGCCTGGATTTCTCCTGTGTCCTGTGTCCACACCTTTTTCTAAATGTAGAGTGGTGAGTGGGCATGGACTGCAATGTTGCAGTTGCATGCAGAGTCCATATTGCCAAGGCAATAACCGGGCATGCATCAGATGATGCTTCAGGCATTGCTATGGCAATCTGGCCAGCCCTGGCCTGGCCATTTGCACAAGCACTACTGGTCAGGTACAGGGCTAGTCTAGTGCTCATTGTGGAAATGGCCACTTACTTTCTGGATTCTTATGGGCTGGATAAGGTATTGTTGTTCCATATCAGGCCAGCAAATGTGAATAGCCTCGTCTCTGGGTTGTTTAAGGGCAGCCCTTATAAGGGTTTTCCAAACTGCTTTCTCACCTATTTAAGGGGACTCAAAGCAGCTGACAAAGCTTTTCGGTCTTCTCCCCACAACAGTCACCCTGTGAGAGCTCAGTCGAGAGCTGTGACTAGCCCAAGGTCACCCAGTTGGCTTTATGGAGAAATGCAAAATCAAACCCAGTATTCCCAGATAAGCGTCTGGCTCCCTAACCACTAGACCAAAAGAGAGAGAGATTGAAAGAGATCATTGTTCAGATGTCTTATTTTTCAGAAAGCATTAATAATCCTAGAAAGGATTTCCAAATTGGGCTCTAAGAAGAACACAGTCATTCTGCCAATCAGTAGATATTTTAAATCTTGTTATTCCTCTGTCATAAGAAGTTTATTTATTATCAGGGTTATACTGTATTTATCCTTCTTTTTATGAATCATATAATGCGGAGAGAAACAGAAATTAATCAAATCCTTTTTATTAGGACTCATACTTACATAAAGGAAAAGATTGATTAAGTCAGGGGAAAAAATATTCAGAGGATTAATGGTATTTTAAAATACTGTGAGTAACACCCCTTAGATGAAGAGTCACTGAGGAAAAATCCTTGTTGCTAGGAGACAAAAACCACAAACTGTCATGATAATGTATTTCTTATTAAATAAAGTTGTTGATTAATGTATATACTCATTAGATAATGAACAATGCAACATGCTTTCCATTGCAAACTGACCCATTTTTATATATAAAACCCTTTAATTTATGTAAAATAAACTGTGCAAATTTTTGAAAAGGGCATTTAATAAACTCAATAATAGTGGACACATTCAGTGCAGAATATGGCACACTTATGCTCTTTGGTTCCAGTGTGAGGAGAGACAGAAAGATGTCTATGTGTGAGGCCTAGATTATGGCTGCTGATGTATTTATCTATGTGCTATATCAAGTCCTCATTTTTAATAATTTAATGGCTTTGACTGTATACAGGGATTTTAATATTTGTATGTTCTTTTATGCCAATAAAGGTTTTGAATTTGAAATGTTGAATAAAATGGCACAAGTAGACTCATTGCCTGTTTCCATAGCAGCACAGGTTCTTGTGTGCTAAGGCAGGATGGCTAGGTCTATGATACACAACCTGTCCCAAGGTGGGACAAGTTACTTCCAGACTGTGAACGTGGACAGACCAGCATGGACTTGTTTCAAAGCTGAGAATGAAAGTTGCCAGCCTGTGAAGTTTTTGGCCAGAACCTTTTTGCCCATGTGCCTGGGAGTGAGCTGTTTTTTCCGGTGCTGTTTCTGGTGCAAGACTGAAAAGGAGCCAGGACCATGGTGGTGTACTATCCACAGGCCTTCCATTGTCTGCTGTGCCACTATGACAGTACATTCTGGTTCTTGATTACAACTTAATTGTGTTCTCATTGTGATAGACAAAGACAACATTAATGCTACCATTTTAACAAAACCCAATGAAATTGGTTAATGTTTGTAGTGATGTTGCATCTGTGATTTAAGGTTTACACAAGCCCTGCACTTCCGTTTTGAGTTTTGGTATCTTGTTTCCTCGAATTTCCCCACATTTCTGATTGCAAATCTTAAAACACTTATTTTTAATTAAAGTTGCTTCTTGTAGTTTCATTAACAATGATGAACTCAATCTTTGTAACTCTATTTAATTTGAAAAATAAATATATTTCCTTGCTACCTAAATGTTAGCTTCTCTTGAGTTCCTCAGGAAACCAAATTGTAGTTTCCCAGAAAAATCCTGTCAAACCCCAGCTACTTCAGCTTGGGTTAATAACTGCAGACACAGCATCTCCTTTGTCCTTCGCATTCTAGTAAGTGGGTCACAAACAAGCACTGCCTGGAATTTTTTCTTTCTTTCTACAGCCTGAAATGTACCCTTTAACCAACCATGAAGTTTTATTTTATATTTTCAAAATGGAGACAGTTCTGTTTGGAGGACATTCTTCAGGATATGTGGTCTTGTCTTCTATCCTGTCCTATATGTTAGCTAGTTGTGACCCAATTAATATACCATTTTTCCTCATGCATTGAGATCCGTGTCTTACAGGTCAGAAACCCCTCAGATCTGCTAACAGTAGTTTCTAATATGTTACTTTCTTGTCATTGCCTATTCAAAAATGTGTGACTAAGGCATGTGTTTCTTACATTTCTTAGGTCATGGTCACCTTTTATTTTAAGCCTTCTTCAGTCCAGTTCTGAATGCTCACACCTTTTCATTTCTACCTGTTTTATATGTGGACTTTCCACCCTCCATTTGGACTTTCCTGAATGGAAAGTCCACACATAAACAGATTGGACTAAAAGAGTGTGAGTGATGGGCTCAGAAGATAGACTGAAGAAGGATTAAATGGTCCAGGTCCATTGGTTCTGACCAATAACAGGTAAGTGAAGAGAAGGTCCTTGTCTATTTGAGATAACTAAGAATTCCTTCCAATACAGCTGTCAAAGTATTAAGTATTTAAGTATTCATCCACATGGTAGTAGTTTTCAATGGTTTTGTTTCAACAATAAAACACATGTACTTTTCTGCCAGAAATATGCACTCACAGGCTGCATTCACACACAGTTTTCAAGAAAGTGCATGTCCTTGGCAGCTTAGCTATGGTTGTATTCACACACCAATCTGCCTCTCTCCCTGTCATGAACATTATAGCCACAAAAGTGTATTATAGATGGGAAGGCATCTATAATGTCTAAGGCATTTTAAGATGGTTTTTCTGCTATATGTGAATGCAGGGCCAATATACACCATGCATGTTGAGGGGGAGGGAATGTTGACTCAAAAACCTTCAGTGTGTATTGGATGGGGTTTATAAATTTTATTTTTATTTTAAGGAAGGATGTCCTCACCTGAACAGCTCAGTTTAATGTGGTAGTCCAGCCCTCATGCAAGAGCTGTTTCACTGAAAGTTTTATGGGATGGGGGAAGATGTTCATTTGAACATGATTTTATAGAAAATCAGGTTCTCAGCAGCAATTTATTTTGACTTTCTGACAGTCTATGGGCAATTTTCTCATGAGGGTGAGTTCAAACAAATGCCTCTCCATGTGAAATGTAATTACAGGGTAGACATTTTTCAGGTAATAAATGATTTGAAATGTCACACAAAGCTGACAGGTTTTAGTGCAGAAAAAAAAGGAAGGAGTTAATTGCATAGAAATTAAGCACTTAAATGCTTAGTGTTGTTTTAAAATTTGATTGGGATTAACGTAACATCAACTACTTTTGAGTCTGCACATCTGTGGTTAACAACTGAAAGCTGAGAAGAAATTGCCAATTAGGCACTTGGTTAGTGACTGGTACATGGTTTTTATCCGTTTATTAGGGTAAAGTATTTAACTACCTGTCCTCCTTTCCCCACACAAGTACAGTTCATTCTAAATTCTTTTTATCATGATAGCTTTTAGAAAGGTTTAAATTATGTAAAGTGTGGTGTTGATACAGACTGGTTCACACAGTGAAGGCAAAACACTTCTCAGGGTCTGCTGGACAGATCCAGCTGCCCAGTTCATATCCTGAGTACAATAAAACAAAAATGGTACTCTTGTAGATTCTGAGACCTGTTAACATAAGAAAACAAGATATTATCTTCCACTTCTTCTACCTTCTCTTAGAAGATATAAGAAGGAAGAAAAAGAGAAAATGGTGGCATCTCAACTGTCCTTTTTAGGGGATGAAGGTCAATCTAGTTTGAGATGGACTCTGAGGGTCGATTCACATTTTGGCCTGTAGTTTACAATTAGGCAACATCTGGGCAGGTGCATTCGCACTTACAGGAGGTGCTTAGAGCCTACAAGCACCTCCTGTCTGCCCAGATGTTGCCTAATTGTACACCCAACCCTCCCCAATCGAGATTGAGAACTTACCTTACACATCCAGCTGGCATCCATCTACACTCTGGCTGGCTAAAGGAGGTCATCTGAGCTGCCGTGCAAGTGTGCTGACAACTCACATGACCCCCAACGCGACTGTGCAAAGCACCAGCATCACCATAGCAATGGCACTGATGCCCACACAGGTGTGCAGGGCACCACACTCAAGATGGCAGTACTCTGCAGAGGATCAGCCCAGCAACTGAACACAGGTAAGTGATAATTGCATGGGAGCTAGGCTGTCATTGACAAGTGTGAGTGTTAGTCAACGTTAGTCTTTTGCACACCTTTCCTGCAAAATTGCCTTGGATCTAAAACCATCTCTTTCCGGATGCTGATTTTTAAAACTGATTGGCTTGCAGTATGTTCAAGAGACTAAGTTTTTCAAATAGTAACTGCAAACAGACTAGTAATGCTGCTTGAGTAATAAGCATATCTTTTAGGACAGCTTTCTGTGCAACCATTCAAAAAGCTGGCCTATGGGAAAACATAGATCATGCAAATCCTACATAAGGTCGTAGCAAGGATTATGAAATATTCATTAACATGCTGTATGCCATCTCTCCCATTTTGATCCCAGCTGCTTTCCCACCCCCTAAAAACTCAGAACATCCCAATGCAAAACTCAACTTCAATCACCATGTAAATGTTGTGATAGAAGCTGGCAGAAAGGGGAAGAATAGTACTCCGGCATTCACTTCCTTTAAGCTTTATGCCGTTTGTGCATTCTTTGTGTGATAAGGTTGGAGTGTCAGGCTTATATTTGAATTACATTGCTTTTATCTGGGTGCTCACAATACCTGAACTGCAGAAAAAGGAAGAGGGGAAATGAGCGTGAAGCACGAGGGCAGAAGAAAATGATATTGTCATTAAACTTTTACATGTATAAAAAGTCTACAAATACTTTACCTATAGTGACCAGTTGATTGTATTGAAATTCTGTCGTTATCATGTATAAAATATATATATGCCACTGGCCAAGCTGGAACTACACCACCATTTGGATGGACAGATCCAGCCCCTTTCTGCATGGACCCTTAATCCATATTAAGAGTCTGTGCTGGTATGCATCTGGGCCTCTGTATTCACATATTAATGCGGATCATAGAGGCCCTGACCCTCATTGGCTTGACTGTCCCCATATGATAGAGCGTCTGTGAGATCTGGATTAACAAAGTTCTTAGTCCAGATCTCAAAAGGATAAATTCTGCTGGAGCCATGTGAGAACAGTATATCCTCATCTGGGACACAGGAGGTGTGACTACCAGGGGATGCTTTTCAAAAGTTCAGCACTGGAAAGCACCTCCCTCAGGCCCAGAGACTAGGAATTTCATTCCCATCCTTTGGAAGTGTGGAGATGCTTCATTGACTGTGGTCACACCTTCACTTTAAACCTTCTTCAGTCCATCTTCAGATCTGACCCACTGACCTGGATCTCAGGCAGGTAAGTACAGAAAGGGCCATAATCTGAAATAAAGCCCAATTCAGAATGGGTCTATAGTTTGCTTTGTTTCTATTATGTTCCAGTATTCATTTTCCAGAACTCAATAATAGATAGGTTAACCTTCCATTTTCTGTGGAATGAAATTGCAGAAGGAATTCTCAGTGCGAGCTCATGGACCTTGGGACTGGAACTGTGAAAACAATTCAGTACTAATTCTGTGGGCTTGAATTTGGGACATTTCTGAATGCTTTGTTTTGTTTTGACTTTTCTCTTGACTCTTTCATTTTGATTTTTTTTAAAAGATTGTTTTACCCTGCTAAGTATCTCAGAATTAGATGCTGAAGATAAGTTTCATGTTTGATTTAAAATGTGTTTTAAAATATATGGGATCTTTTCTAATTCTAAGAGTTATAAAAATATAATTTCTCAATATTACCTAATTGTAATATAGGAAAAGTCTTGTCTGTTCTCTGAACATCAAGACAGACAATAAAAAAGTGTGTGCGTGTGTGTGAGTATAATGAGAAAAGTAATATATCTGGGTTGCCCCTAGCACTGAAAGATATGTGAGAGATATGAAGAGATACTTGTAAAGTAATAGCAATGTGTGCTACTTTATCTCAGAGGAGCTCCAGGAATGAACTGTGAAAGAATTTGGGAAAGGTTTTCGTTTCTATGTAACTTAGGAAATTATGTATAATTTAAGATCTGATTATGGATTTTAAATGCAAGCTCCGTTTCACTTCTCTTTCTGGACATATATTTGGCAGGTATTTTAGCCAAGTTATCACACAATGGCTATGATACTTAACCCACTTGCCTGAGAACAATACTACTGAACTTATTGACACTGAGTTCTGAAAGACGAGTATAGGATGGCACTAATGTCTTTGATATAAGTACTGTATTGCATAGAGATACATGAACTCCCCTAATATTGTCCCATGTCAATCCAGATATAAAGCAATATCCTTCAGTAATGCACATCAGAGAAAAAAATATTTTCTTGAGCCAATTCACCCTTCTCAAATAGCTGTCTTAATTTGTTCATTTCTAAAAGTGGAAAGAAAATACCAGGAAAGCATTATGTATTTTTTCTTTCCTTCTCATTTTATCATGAAGCCCTATGGATGCTATGTTATGAGGTTACCTTCTGGGATTTTCAGACATACTAAGAAATAATTGATGGCATCTTGTGCTGGTGTACTAAATATAATTTCCAGCACCAGGTTACTTCATCTGATTAATGTTATCCAATGATTAAAATTTGAGGGTGTGATTACATGGGGGTGGGGTGGGGGTTGAACACCCATTTTCTGGGATCACCACATTTGTGGACACAGGTCAGTTTAAAATTAAGTGGCTGAAAGTCTCCTACCTAACAGCTCTTTCTTGACCATCTTCCTTGCTCACTTCCCATTAGCCACTGCTGCCTGGGTTTTCATGGACCTGACTGGCCAGAGGCCACAGCAGACTGGCATTGGCTGGAGGCCTCTGTAGCCAACCATCCATCCTAAAGAGCTGATCAAGGAGCAGGTAATCTGTCTGTCCTTTGAGTCTCAAATTTGCCTTAGTGACACTCCTGAACACATGTGTGAACACAGTCTGATCATCCTACAAAAAGTGTGTACCACCCTTTGTTGCTTTCTACCTTGCTTCTTCTCTCCTTTAATGTGATTTATTTTAATAAGAATGAGGAGTGGGAAAATTCATTGAAAACATCTGGTTAGGTGGGAAAGAAAGCATTTAATCAGATCTTCCCTTCTTCCCTTCACCTACTTTGAGAAATGAATCCAGCTTCCTAGCTTTCCTCCACACACTTGTCTCTCCTCTACCCCAAATAAACCATTACTAAGAATTAGCAGCAAGACATAGTAGACTATATTCTGGAATAGGAAACAATGGGAAGAGATGTATTGCAGCTTTCCATGTCTTCTGTATATAAACACTCACTGCTTTTCAAAGCAAATGAAAACTAAGACTTTTTGGTGAAAAAAACAAAACAGCCTAAATGATGTCTGATAGAATTACCTATCGTCATGAAGTAGTGGATGGGGCTGGGAGAGGTGAGTGGGGCTGGGATAGTGTATCTTGGCCACCCTCAACATGCAAAACAAGACCAGTTTGATCCATAAAAACGAGCATTTAGGCACTTTCCATGGTGCCGTTACTCTGGAACAAGTTCTATATTAAAGGGCAATAGTCTGCATGTTAGTGCAGACTAGTCAAAGCCATGTCCCCTGGTGTGCTTTGTCTGTGTTGGATAAAATGTGGATTGGGTTAGGGCACCAAAAATAAGACCCTGGTCTAAATAGCTGTGGACAGCACATGGAAAACAACCTATTTCTGGGGTTGTCTCTGGGAGTCCAGCAAAATGGCATGGGACCCCACACACCACTCAGATCTGGCAGCTGCCTGGACCAGTCTAGCAAGGAAGATGCTCAAGAGACTGTTCTATTCTCTCATTGATGTGCTCCTCAGAACTCCTTTGGCCCTGGAGAACAGTTGCCAGTGTCATGTGGTAAGAGCATTCCTTGGAGGGTGGGTGCCTCCTGAGCTTGCTCTGGCAACCAGATGCCACTATCCCTGAAGGCAAGTATCACAGTCCCTAAGAACCACGCAGAAGGTGCTCATGATTGCCTAGGACTTCTGGGAAAGGGAGGCAATGTGGTAACATGATTAAAAAACTTTGATTAGAAGTTACTTGAGAAGTGGAAAATTTAGATAAATAATCTGTCCTCGCTAGATTACTGCTTCCTCTGAAGGAGCAACCAGGAAGTACTGTTATGTAATGAACTGAAACTCACTGATTTGGAGAACTATTCTTCTCAGTTTATCCCAGGGGTCTTTAAGGTGCATGACGTGGGTTTTATGCCTGATCAAAAGGACAGAATGCAATTGGCTGGGGTGGATTCACAAGGACAGGGGTCAAGATCAAGTGTTGTACACTTTAAAAATATACATTCAACAATTTTTATTGTTTAACACAGAAGAAGGCAAGGCAGAAAGTAAAACATGCAACAAACCCCAGCAAAATCTAACATACTGAATCTAATAAACTGCCCTCAAGATACAGCAAAGTAAAAGCAAGCAAATTCCACTTAGATACTTAATTGCAGTGCTCGAAAGTTTCAAGGTGACTGAAATTTTTTTACTAGGTTATGGTTTCTGATGCTAAGTTTCCCTATAAACGTTTAAAGCACTTAACTAAGCTGTTTTTCCCTTCACAAAGATGAGAATATATTTACCTGTCCTGTGTCAGTTCAAAGAGCAAGAGAGAAGAAGTGACAGAGAGGGAGGGGAACAAAAAATGAACAGAAAAGAAAGGAATGCTGCATCAGCCTAGCTCACAAGCAAAGAGAGAGATTTCTCAAAAACATGGCACTTGTAAGTTCTTCCTCTTCTGGGGTAGGACTAGGAGGCGTCAAGGGTGGGTCAAGAGGCAAAGGTGTTCTAGACAGGAAAATAAAAAAATGGATGTCTGGTTAGAATGTTAATAGTGGAAATTAAGATAGATAGAGGGAAGTGCTGATCAGAAAATGAAAGAACGGTTTTACTCTGTTAAACAAAAAGATGTCAGCTAAGGATATTCAGATGCCAGTCAGAACTATCAAAACACTTTAGCTGCTGTAATTTGGAATTGAATACATCTGGTTAAAATGCATAAATTCTGTGACTAAACAAAAGGCCAATATTATTTTAGTAGCTATACTTATTGGATTACTATTCCAGTCTACTTATATCAATAGAGCTCTGCTCTTAGCTTTTGTTCAGCCAGGGATAGTTCTATAATATACAAAACTTGCAGAGAAGAAGGGAGGGGTTTTCAAGGCAAAGCCATGTGCCTACTGAAATGAGGCTTTTTACATAACATGGAGTCTTCTGCTTATAATATGGGGATCCTCAGAGCCTTGCCTATAGAATTCAAGCATTTTGGTCACCCATAAGGCATTCAGCGGGCACCACCATGTGGTCCTCAACACCACCTAGGTTGGCATATCATAATAGTATGCCTGATTTTTATTTATTTGAAAGGTCTTAGTTTTGAAAATTATTTCTCTTCTCTTATTATTTATTGAATTTTAGGATGCTTTCTGCACTGGACATTGTCATATGATTGGAAGGGGACTAGAAGCCACCTTTCTGCACACTAGTATGGATTATAAGAAGTTGGCTGCCCCCCACAGTACACTCCATCCACACAGGATAGAACATACCAAAAAAGCACCCAAAATAGCACCTTAATTTGGTTTATCAATACATCTTGACATTGAGGTCTACCAATATGCTAGGAGTAATATAACAGACATGGAGGTATGGACAACATGCTTCCATGGTCCAGTGGTATATCATGGGGGATTCTTTTTAGTTATGCAACAGAGTGCAGCACTGAAATAGGCCTCTTGGGAGCTTCAGAGACTAGGAAATTTCATTCCTGGCCTTTGCAACTTTTAGACACACATACATCCCATGGGTTCTAAAGTTGTCATGAGCTCCAGAGCAGGCATGAAAGCTCATGGGGAACAGAATGTCCAAATGCAAATGGCCTTGTCCCACAGCAAAAGCGATCCATCCCATCTTAAGATGGGTTTCTAATCCTGGGACCGGGTAGTCTGCTCCATCCCACGATAATGACCAGCTAAGTCCATGCTCTGGTAACTTCCAGATTGGACTATTGTAATGTGTTCTGCTAGTGCCTTAAAATCTGCAGGGGAGGCCCTTCTGTAGTTAAGGGGCTGGGAACCTGCGATAGGGCCTTCTCAGTGATGGTCCCCAGATTATGGAATAGTCTCCTCCTAAGGTGTACCAGACACCTTCAGTTTAACTGAAATGAGGAAATATCTTCCCCTTGCCTCATTCAGTTATTATTTCAGTATGCTGTAATTTTTAGGTTGTTCATAAATTTTGTTTTTATTGCTATTGTGCTGTTTTGATTGTGAAACAGACAAACTAACATTGAAAAATTTATGTTATGAAAGGATTGAGTGCACATCTTTGACATGAATAATTCGGGGGGTTGTGGGCTTTTTTAGGCTGCATTCACACACAGTAAAAAGAAGCGGCTCAATATTGTCTTTGAAGTAGCAGCATGTGGTACTAGTGTTCTCTTCCAACCTCCAATGTTCCTCTTACATTCTTGGGAAGAGCTTTCCCTGGCCTTTAACATGCATAAGAAGTGGCATTTCACAGCAAACTTTGGAGTTCTCTGAACCATCTCACAGACACCTTTGGGATCCTTAAAAAAAAAGCTATATGTCAGCACAGACTAAGAAGACTACCGTTTCTTGGAGGCAGAATTTGTGTCCTGGAAAGTAATATCCAGTGGACTAGGTTCAGTTGGATTAAACTGATCCCAGTGTTCACCCAAGGTGAAAAGGATGACTGCGGCAGAACAATGCCAAAATTATCCCCATACAGTGAGCAGTTTGAGAAAATACCAGCCCTTATCATGCAAAGAAACTGTCTCCAGTGTTCGCATGGTGACTTTGCTTTGTGAGCCGGTATCTCCCCATCTGTCCTTGAAGGCCCACAAGATAGTATAAATCAAAACCAATACTGAATAATCACACTTTCTCCAGAGGGATTTAAAACAATTTCTAAAGGTCACTCACTGCACCCAGCCCCTTCCTTGCTTCTGCGTTTTCTCTGCATGTTAGCTTGACAACATTCAGATGTGAATTCTGTATAAAGAATAGCTAGCCACAAAATTATCTTCCTTGATTATGTGTTTAGTCGCAGAATGCCATACAAAAACCTGTTTATTTGAGATGTGTAAGTAGGGCAGTTGCTGTCTTCATAATCCCTCATGTTCTTTGTTGTCACAAAAATGCCCCCAAATCAGTACATAAACTAAAGAACCCTGCAAAGCTTACTGTGCCTGGTGCCTGGTGGCAGTGTGTGTTGATAAGACATTTACACAATCCAGCACTTGTGAAAGAACTCAATTTCTAATGAAGAAACTTCAATCTCTCACTCTTTGAAACACAAGAATGTAGTATTGCTGTGTCTAAAGGAGGGAGAAGTTAGATTTCAGGGTGATTAGCAAGGATTCAGATGCACTATGTAATAACATTTTCCTCCTTTTCTAAATTAAGTTGCTAAGCTAATGAATACCTGCAAGGAAAATCAGAAGTGGATTTTGTGTGTGACAGGATTTAAATCCCTGAAATTTCCAAGGTGATTATATTGTCCTACCAGCCCACTATTTGTGCATCCTGCATTTGAAACAAAGGAAGGAAGCTACTTCATGCTGGAAATGTCTTTTGCTACTTTAGATAGCTTTACCTGAGAAGATAGGGCCAAGAGCTGCTCCTTTAGGCTTAATGGATGGTAACCTGAAAGTATTGTGCCCCTCCCAGAGGTTTGCATAAAATAATAGCATCAGAAGAGAACCTAATGCCCCTGATGGAGCTGCTTGGTACATGGCCAATCTTGGGGCAGACTACTCAATCCAACTAAGGATTCACCCAGAACACTGCAGGATCATGCACACCTAAGGCACCACCTTCATAACTAAGAACTCAGACATACATATAGCTGAATGAGCATAAAGAAAGTAGCTTCTAAAACAAGGTATTTTCACAACAAGGGCAGCTTCCAGATTAGCGGATTAAATCTGCAGTTATACAAAAATACGCAGCTTACCTCTGTGAAGTGACGACTCCTTGTCCCCACTCCAAACAGAGGTCGACACCTTCCTCTTTGGCAGTTGTGAGACTTCCGTGGCACATGTGGTGAGGCACATGTCACATGGGAAGGGGCAGCTAACGGGAGCTGAGCTGCAGTCTCAACTCTCGTTGGCTGTTTCTCGCTGTCCTGTCAGGAGAGCAGAAACCTTCAAATTTACCTTATACTGCGGCATGAGTGTTGATTGTTCTGAAGTAGGTAAATACACAGCAGCAGCAGCATAATGCGCCACCACTACGCAGTATCAGGCATCAGGTGTGGCACCCATGCCTGAGCTGCGCATTCTGATGCACAGCTTTCCTAAGTCCGGGTGCACCCAAGGTTTCAGAAGAGGAGTAAAAAAATGTCCCATGACCCTTCATAGTAGATGAATGATCTTACACAATTCTCCATTTACGGAAAGGTTACTCAGACTTTTGAATACTCTTCTGTCACTATGTACTCAAATTAGGCTGACTGTTGAAACAGGGGAAGAACATGACCCTTGTTTGCTTTCTTTTAGACTGGCTTTTAATGTGTCACTAATATCTTCAATGCCCACTGCTGATGTGATGCAGATCTAATTCTCGGCTCATTTAGTTACTGCCTCTATAGAAAAACAATGCCTAGTGGGAGTGATGATTAAAAAGTAACAACAGAGATATAACAAGCATGGATAAATGAAATAAATTGCAGGAAACATATTAAAGGCAGGGCTTCTGGCAGTATCTGCTTGCAAAGTTCCTAAAGAACATTATCTGAGTCTTTATTCCTTAATCTCTGTAATTATAGTCATCCATAAGGTATGGAGAGAAAGAAAGCATGACAGAGTACACCCCCTTTCCCCAATGTCATCAAGCATGAAAGAGACATATCTCATGAAAATGAATCATTGATCTTGCTTCACAAGCCATTAACTTTTATTTATAAGGGATTAGAATGTGTATTTTTAAGAATGCAATCCTACTTATCTAGGTATAAGACCTGTTGAATCCAGTGGGTTTTTTTCTCTCTCAGATTTTTATTTTCTTATTTTTTTCTCTCCCAGATTTTTATTTAATTAAAAAATGCAAAAAAAAAAAAACAAGGTAAATCCATCTACTTGAATAAATTAGTAATATTCAAAGTTCCAAAAATATAAAGCAACATTTCTCTTCCTCTAGCACTCATATATCCTAATCACATAAAATAAATGATGTTAGATCCAAAATTGTCCAGATTCCCAGTAGATGTAAAATAAGGAAATAAATCTCATGTTTTTAAAAGGAAGTTCTTTCTTTAATTCCCGGGGCGTTGTTTAACCTGCTTGTCACTATCATCATCAGTATAGTCTTGAACATAGTGATGTTCAAGAATATTCAAAATACTTGAATTTCGACAGAGTCAAACATTTGTATTTGAATTGAATGTCCAGAACTAATACAAGTATTTTGAATCAGTTGTACAAATAATTTGGACATTTCTATATGTATGGATATGTACACATTATGTATGTATCCATACACATCGTATTTGTATCCATACACATCTGTACGGATATGTATGGGATGAAAATGGGATGCATATAGGATAAAAACAAGATGCGTGTGAATGTGTGCGGATACACACAAATGTTGTTGACATTCGTATCATCAAATATGTATTTGTTTTTTCTCTATTTGTACAAATTTGTACATTCAAATATTCAATTCAAATAGAATCAAATGTCAAAAACTGTGTTTGTGCACAACCCTATTGAACAGCATAAGGTACTATTACTGTAATGTTGAAATGCCACATTATTTACATTTGAGACTATACATAACCATACTGCCTTTATAATTAATTTAACTATGACTTTATTCTGAAAATTCCCATCCCTGAATATTGATCAGAATGCTAGGTCTGTGATGACAAAACCTGGAACTCTGATTTTTTTTTTTAAAAAAAGATCCTTAAAACATATTGCCCCTAAACTTCTGAATTTTGGGGCAGTCCCGTCAAACTTACCAAGCAGTTCCAATACTGCTGTGATCTTTCCATCATTTATAAGATGCATTCTTGAACATTTTGGCTATTGCTGATGGACTGTAATACCATCTGTGAATTGGCTTCAATAATGTACAAAAAAATGTAAACACATATAAACCTATTAATATTCATAGGATTCTAGCAAATACATATCACTGAGCTGTACTTTAGAATTACAAACGCTGTGAACACTGAAGAGTAGGGCCCTTTCTCCCTCCTAGAATGCTTTGTCCACACAGGTTAAAGCAAGGGAGTGGGACAGGGCTCCAAATGTATATCCTATACCACTCAACTGATAAATGTCAACAGTGAAGTCTGCTGTATACTAATGAATCTATAGGGCAGCACTTCAGGAGGTACCACAAGAAGTGGCATATAACTTCTGTGCCTCAGAGGCTGGATGCTTGCTCTGAGGGCTGAATCCGGCCTTTAGACTCAGCAGCCAAGGTTTGATGTATTGAGGTAATATCTCATTTCCCTTCCCGTCCGCTGAAAGGAATGTAATTACTCAATGTTGACTAGCAGCCGTGTGATCGGTCACTCACCTTTCACTGATTCTGAGGCCGGTCCTCTTCTAGGCGTTACCATTTTGGTTGTGGCACCCTCCACAACTGCACGTGCATCAGCACTGTCACCATGACGATGCTGATGCTCTAAGCATGCGGAGTCGTGTCTATGATTGTCCAAAGTGCCAGCACACTTGTGTGACATCTCAGACGACCCCGGAGCACTGGAAAAGATGTGGATGCTTGCTGCTGGACTCTTCTGTTAAGTAATCAGGCAAGGTTTGGGAAGGCAGGGGGCACATGGAGGCTGTAACAGCCTCCTCAAGGTGCGGATGCTCTTCCCCAGAAGTCCCTTAATCATGAACTATGGGCTGTAGGCCTCAGGTTATGAATGAATGAAGTGTTCAGTGTTCTTCTGAGGCACTGAAAAGAAATACAGGATATACATGTAGGGGTGTTCAAAGGAGACTGCTAATAACACTCATTAAAATCACAGCATTGCAGAATCAAGTTCTTATCATTTTGCAGAGCAAGGAGCTGCATGGTTGCCTACCTAAAATTGATTTGCCCAGCTCCCCATGAAACTGTGGTTTTAGCAAACTCCACAGGAAGTTATATAGAGCAATTATATCAACAACCTTTTCACTGATCCTGCACTCACTTTCTGTGTCTAGTCCTGGAAGATAGATACAGTGTCTGTTTGGAGAACTCAGAAATGGGTTCTGTTGGGCTCACCGGGAGTTGTAGGAAATATAGTCACACTAGAATTCCTCTAATACTGTATGCTCACCTAACATCTTTGTAATCTGTTATCAGTAGAGTCTGAGTAACATCATGGTTTATGAGTTACTTTATGCCTTTTTCCTGAATCTGGGACTAGGGTGATCAATCTGACAGCTGGCAATCTACTGGGATGAAAAGCCTTTGGTAGTTACTATCAGAAAATTCCCTTATATTCCTTTTATATGCAACATTTATTCCTCACTGTCTGCATCTGGTGGGCAACATGAAAGAGACATATTATGCACCATTTGCATTTCTCTCCATTTCTTGATTACAGAAAACATTTGTGCCTTGATGCGATCATTTAATACTCATGACTGTAACAACTCTTGATGTAGAGATAAATTTACATCTTTTGATAAAATATCAATGAATAATATTCCTTGAAGTTTTAACAGAACAGTGTATGATCATGTCAGTGAAATACTATACCCTCTTAACCTTCCTGCATTTATAGGTTTATTTTTGGGTCCCTTCCCATCTACACTCATTATATTGGTGCATGGGACTAAGCCTGTATTGTATGAAAGGAAATAAATGGGATTTACTTAAATACCTGAATTAAATCCAAAACACGGGAAACCAGGAAGACAATGTAATATGTGGAGAGGAGAGAAACCTTCGGTGTGAGTTTGTCTAGATCTGGAAGAAATGCTAAGAATCTAACAATGCAATCCTAATATGTCAGCAAAACAATAATTAAGATCATTTATTTTTTCCCTTTTCCAGGGGAACAAGAGGCCTTTCCCCAGACTGAATAGGTACAAGATATTGTGCCACTTACACATTTTGGCTGCAATCACTTGTGTTTCTAATAAGGCAAGCCTTTTAGAAATGTACCCTAATATACCTTGTCCACAACTTGGCAGAAAGAACCAGCACAGTGAACAAACAAGAGCTGGTCTGCTTCCAATTTGTTTTTCGTTGTTCCTTCTCCACACAACCTTCAGACTTGCTTCTTTCCATCTGAATAACTCTGGCTGAATGCCTGCAAGAACTACCTACCCCCAACATCATTTTAGCAATATCCCCTCCTTTCCCAAAGTTGCTTTTTTCAGGGCTTTCTTAGTCAAAGAAAAGTGCTTTTTTTTTGTTTGACATGACACATGCTTTTACGATTTTTTAAAAAACAATATTTTTATGGATTTCTTTCTCTCTCCCTATTTGGTTCCTTCTCTTTGAACAATGATTGGTTGGATGTCCACAATTTCCATCCCCAAGCTTCTCTATTATGTGTTCACACTGGATATTTTTGAAGTGAATATTTACTCAGGATCACCCTGTCTGTAGTTGTGGGGGGGAAAACCCTGTGCCACACAGTTTTGGGAAGAAGTGTCTAAATGCCACCCACATTGCTTCTCTTGCTTTTTGATTGGCTGCTGCTGGCCCATTTTTCTAAGGGATTGATTGGTCAGAGGCCAGAAGCCTCCACATTGGCTAGAGTTTCTCTTTGAGCACCTGGTGATTTGCCATGCCTAGTCCCAGGGTGAGAACCCACCTCCACAGCTTGAACAATGAACAAATTTCTTCCTCGAGAGTGAATGATGACCTGTTTTCTTGATAGATTAGTTTCTGTGCCAGTATTTCCTGACATCTGGTCCTCTGAGTAGTCTTTCAGTGAGAAGTGTGTGTGTAGTTTTACTAGGATTTTTGCCCATGTGCTACAGAATTCTGTGCCTTTTTTAATGCAGAATATCTCATTACATCTTCCATTGGTCAGCCATGCACAGGAGCCATTTCCATTGGTTCCATCCAACCAGTCATAAACGGTGACTTGTCCCGAGAGTTAATAGTACCCATCTGCCTGTGGAAAGAGCAAATAATAACAGGATCAGAGATGTGGTAAATGGTGGTGGTTTTGTTTTGTTTTTATCCTTTGAGTCTTAAATGCACCATGGGGTAACCTTAAACTTGTGTGTGATTGCACCCTATAGTAACATTTGCCTGGTTCATTTAGCAGGTTCATTGAGCCATTTTTTTGAAGCCACGTACTGGTGTTCCTGATGGTTCCTCCTGCTCCCACTGTTCTTCTACATCCACAAGGTAGGGAAGTCAATCCCAAGGAAGAAGCATTAGGCAACAACACACACTGTCCAGTTAAGCACAATGGCCTATAGGCATCCAGGAGCTCTTTATTTCTCCTCCTGCAAAGATTGTATTTCTGGGTTCCCAGGATAGATATAAGACTCTATGTGGGTAACTGTATTTACTGTAATGAGTCTCTAATCATCTCCATGTTGCCCCTTTTCTCAGATTTGGATATAACCAGCATCAAGATTTACTCTTAACTTTCTATATTAAACAGGGTACATAATCTTATTTTTTTCCCTTTCACTCTAGACATAAGCAACCAACACTAAAGACTTTTCCTTGAAGGAAAGACTTTGCTTTGGCTTCAGTTATATATGTACCCACCACAATATTTTCCCTTTCAAACATGTTCCTCATGAAGCTCCCTGTGGAAATGTCTAAGGAAGTGGTTGGGCTTGCGAGAGAAAGAAAGAAACACTTGCTGAAAATACCTGTTTGTGAATTCATGCTGCTGTGCTTATTTTGATGCAAATTCCTTTTCAGTTGCCTTGAAATCTGATTGCAAAATATACAGATTTAGAATTTGGGGGGGGGGAGAGAGAAACACCAGAACAACTGTTCTTTCCTACTTAGGTTATTTTAACCAGAAGTAATTCACAGAAAGAACCTTTTCATATTATAGAAGCAGAGGCAGCAGCAAAGAAGAGAAGTTGGTTTCCCTAGGAACAAGACAAGAAGTCAGTGAAAGCTTTGAGAACAACAGTTTTTCTTTCTACTTTTTTCATGACACAGTGTTCCATTCAGGTTAGCAGTCTCAGGGGAAAGAGGCATCTCTTGTTGCTTGGTTCAAAGTTGTCAAATGAACCAAAATGGAGACAACAAGATGTAGATGGTAGCAAAGAACAGCTTGGGCACAAAGCTGCCAACAAATCTTTGCTTCCATATAAGTTACATCCACAAAATATCTAACTATCCACCTGTTTATCACTGTATTTAATCTGCAATGTTTCCAATTATTAATTTTGCAGCAAGTAACAGGGAAATTAAGAATAGAGAAAGAGGGAGAAAAACAGGGCTAAGGATGCATCCCAATGCACATTTTGCCCCAAATCGAAATCAGATTTAGGAAGGACCATCCCCATGCATTTTAGATTTGGTCCGATCCCCATGCATGTTTGGTTCAGTACTGGGCTCGGCAAGGGGTGCCCTCATGTGTTCCGGATTTGGTCCAGTTCTCATGGACCAAATCCCCCCAAACTGTCTTAGACAGGACCAAATTTGGTACCCAAAAAAACAAGTCTGGGCACAGTTTGGGGTCCTGGCATGCATTGCTTAGTGAGCCGAAACTGCACATGGGGATGGTCCCACACTATTTTGGGAAGAGATTGGTGCTCAAATCATTGGGAGGTGGGGTGTGCTTGCCAGGGTTTGCATGGGTACAGTTGCATCCACACCTAACCCACATCACTGGGAATGGCATGGGGATGGTCAAGGATCGATCTCGGACCTGCTTCCATTCCCAGGTGTGCTGATTCTGTGCTAAATGGCTTGCATGCGGATGCGGCCCAAATCACCCAAACCAGGACCAAATTTGGTCCTGGAAAAAACTGTTCTCTCTGCAGTTTGGTGGATCGGCATGCATTGTTTTAGGAGCCGAGCCTGCACATGGGGACAGTCCTGGGCTTTTTGGGGAGAAGACCAGCAGTCGCATCATGCCTCACTGTGGCATGAGATTCTTTTCTGACAAGTATTCCACCCGCTTTCCCTGATCACCACGGCAGGCAGGACCATGGCTTGATTTTTCTCCCTTTTCCATGGCAAGTATTCCACCTCCTTTCCCCGATCTGCAATCGTGGTTGCTTGATTGAAATGGAGGTGTGCAAAAACTGCTCAACCATGGGGACGGCTATATATGTATACAGCCTGCATTAGTGGTGATGGCATGGGGACAGGCCTAAGAGTTTTAGGCTGTTTCTGCTCTTACCTCTGTTAATCTGGTTTAAGAGATACGGATTAGTGATATCAGTTTTTGGAAGATCTGGATAATAAAAGTCAGGATGTCGGATGTAATGTTTGCAGTGAGAATGTTGAAATGGTTTGAGAACTGTGCTAAATCCGAATGCTATGAAGGCATTGTGGCACAGATCCATATTAGGGGAAAGGTTCAATTCAGGTATCACCTCCCAAATCACTTTGGAGGAATCTTTGAAGTTGTGACTCTGCCAATCATGTCTCCCATCTAGGGATGTGCCAGCTCCCCCTCTCCTCCCCCTCTCCTCCCCACTTCATGTTCTAGCACCCCAGCTCCTATCACGTGGCTCCCCCTCCCCCCATTATCCCCAGTGCATGTCCTAGCACTCCAGCTCCTCCGCCCCATCCAAACAGGTAAAGGGCCATGCTTACCCTGAGGTTTTGACCTATTTTTTTTGCCAGGGATGGTGAGAGGCAATTGCGGGATCTGTCTGGAGGCAGCATTAGCTTCACAGTATTCCTGCTACTTGAAACCCTAATCAAAATGAATTTAATAAGATGAACTGTAGAGGTCTCTTGAGCTGTATTTGCATGTAACCTTACTCATGGTAGCATATGGTTCTTGTGTTCGCTTCCCATCTCTAATTCAACTTTTTTTTTGCCTAAGTAAGTAAGATGAGCCAGTTCGGTCTAATGGTTAGGAAGCCAGACTCTTATCTGGGAATACCAGGTCTGATTCTGCCCTCCCCCATGAAGCCAACTGGGTGACCTTGGGCTAGTCACAGCTCTCTTCTGAGCTCTCACAGCCCCACCTACCTCACAGGGTGTCTGCTGTGAAGAGAAGCATAGAAGGTTTGACTGCCGTTTTGAGTCCCCTTACATGGTTGAGAAAAGTGGGATAGAAAAGCCAACTCCTCTTCTTCTTCCTATATCATGGGGGACAGACTAGGTATGAATGAATCTCCCTGTGAGTCATCTCAAAGTTTCCTCAGAGGTGCTTGCTGTTTCTTATTGCATATGAATGCAGCCCTTTAATTTCTTTTTCTGCTGCTACTATAAGGAAATTGTCACCAGACACACATGAAAGGGACAGTAAATTGTGCTGAAATAGCTCTTTCCTACCGCTTGATCTGTACTAAATAATTTTTCAGCGAACACTTGGTTTGGAGCTTAGACAAACATTAATTAAGAGTCTGGCATATTCTTTCTAACTAAAACTGATTACAGCTCACCTGTCATCTCTGACAATCCAAAACAGCCCTGCTCTTAGGCAAAGGAAGGCAATGGCTTCAGGCACCAGACAGAAGCAATAATCTGTTCAGAAATCTGCTGAGATATCCATTCACTATCAGAGACACCTTGTGTTGCACAACCTACCTGCTGGTTTCAATTATGTATGAGCTTGGGGTTGAAATAAGATTCACTCATGCCATGTTTGGTGCTGTTTTTTTCTCCATTGCCCAGGCAGCAATGCCTGTTGTAACAGCTATAAAGATAACTGATATGATGTGTGGTGAGATAAATGAATGAATGAATGGCAAACCCTGGTTCCCAGGGGGTCACACCTAAAAATGTTTTTCTGATATTTGACTGACCTATGCTCCACCCCCACCCCCACCCAACCTTCAGTCTGATTATCTCAGCATTGAGGCCATTTCTATTCTATAATTTGAGGCCTATTTGCACTAGGGGCTCAGAACGCAATTAGGCAAGACCTGGGACAGAGCATTCACTCTGCTGGGTGAGTGGTTCCGTCCAGAACAATCCTGTCCCATCCCATCCCATCCCAATACAGCCTAATTGCATTCCGGGTGTAGAGCATGAAATTGTACTCTATATCATGCCCAGGCCTTCCCAGGCCATCCTACAGCTGTACAGCAGGGACAGCATTCACACTCTCCTTGCCGGACAGCTGTAGGCTACGTCCCATAACACGGCCATTAGACTCTTTTGGGCCTTCTGGCCAACAGACACTTTTGAGGGAGGGGCAAGATTGGGACAGCCTGACTTCAGGTCCCACAAGCTGATTGGGTCAGCTACAGCTAGCAGGGACCCCCATGACAGCCCTCACCAACTCAGGGGCCCGTGCCACCTGCCAGGCCAATGTGCAATCACTTACCTGGTCTGATGTGGTACTTGTGTGGCCAGCTAGGGCACTCTGCGCACCAGGGCTGGCCAGTAGACTGTCCCCACACTGACCTGACATCACAGCATCAGGTCAGCATGGGGGTGGTCTATGGGTGCATGTGCCTATGTACACAGATGCCACCTATGTAAATACCTGAAGGAAACAAGCCAACCTGTAGAAAAGCACCAAGATCTGGAACCTATGAAACTATTAATTTGAACCATTTGAACACATAGGTAAATATACTCATCAAACCGAACAAACAAATGTTCAGTTTGATGCTGAACCAAACACATAATTTTTGTTCATGTCTGCCCTGTTCTGCATGTGTCACAATGGGCCACCATTCTTGCCTCTTCAGACAAATGGCTGCAACAGGAACAACCTGGGCCCCGTTCATCCCCAGCAATATTCTGCTGGGCTTTGGAAGATGGGGGCACATTCCTGGTCTTCAGCTTTGAGTCCAGAGCCTTCAGATTTGCAGTTAGTTCTAGGCCAGGACTGACCTCCACAGCTTGTGCCCGTGGTGAACATGCAGATTTTGCCTTCATATCCAGGCACATCCTGTATTATGACTAGTCCTGTTTAGCTTCAGCAAGATGGTGCCATCACGTGACTGCAGACCTTTCCCAAAGGAGAACACATTTTGGCTGATGTAAATTCATCTTGTTGGTTCTGTTGCCTGTCACTATGGAAGTTTTTTAGTGGCAGTTGCTGACAGTGCTTCGAGGAGCATGAGGGTGGGAGAAGAAAGGAGGGGAGAATTAATAGCAAACATTAAGAGTGGTAGTATGTTTTTGTCTGCTGATATGCTCAATGACATCAACAGACTATGTCTGTACCAGGAATCAGAATACTTGCACATTGCACTGTAATGTGGTTTTGCCTAACTCATCACTCTTTCCTAGTACTCCAATCATCTGCCAATGGCAGTCTATGATTATTGCCAGTTAAATCACCTATGTTACTGGCAATCATTCATGAAGCATTAGGAGCATGCTACTATATGATTCTAATGGCATTTCTGTTAGTGCCATTCAGATAATATCCAACAGTGGGCTTATTGTTGTCCAGCATAAAGATAAAAGGTGAGAAAGATTCAGGGGTAGCTGGCCAAAATACAGTTAATGAAGTGGCACACTGCAAGTGATTGCTGATTGGGTTTGTTTTTTAAGGTGCTTTTAAGGCAGTATTTTTTTTTATTTGTTTCTTCAGCTGGATGTGTAGAATGCAATTGGTGAGGTCATCATCTGGTGACCTCATGGGGGTGTAAATAACCAGAAGAAAGCAATCAGTCACTATGCAGTGTTTTACTGGAATTTGCTAGAGTGCAGCCCTAATTATCCTTCTACTAGATTGTCCAGATTGTCCTCATCAAGCAGAATTGTGTCTGATAGTTTTTCTCCCTGGAGTTCTTATAGAGAATATTTTTTTCAGCTTATATCAGAAGGCTGTCAACGAGAGTAAGAAAAATTAAATGGATACAATTTTTTTTAAAAAAATGTGGAATCATACACTCTTTATCATCATCAATCTTGTAATTCTAAACTGTTTGCTATTCATATGACTCAGTTTTTTAAAGGGCTAAAATTCTCCATTGGCAGCTGCAGCCAGAGTTTGAATATATAACATTTTGCATCTGCAAGCATACTTTTTAGATCTATAACTCACTTTTCTGCTACTGACTGTCTGAAAAGTAGATTTTGCATTGCATGTGTTGATGTGCATTATAGAGGCCAGTCTTGTCTGGACTGAACAATTTGGGCCAAGACCAGAAAGTCCCCAATCTCCAAAGTTACCTGATAGAACAGTTTCATTAGATGCTGAGAAATATCCCAGAAATAGATGTTTGCTTACCCCTGGGAGTGCTTGGGAAAAATGGTCTCCCCTTAGTCTGCTCCCTGCCACCATTTGCACACCAGGAAGTGGGCTAGTTGTTCCCATCATATGGACAGGATGTCCTGGGGCAATAAGATAATTGAAATTTCCAGTTCATGTGTTTTCATGAGTCCCACCTCAAAATGGTGAAGAAAAGGACTGGTACATTTTGAAACAATAGATATTGGCTGCTCAGATACCGTTAGTGAGAGGATGGAAAGGGGGACTGTGGGTATCATTATTAGTTTAAGGCATCATTATTTAGGGAAAGAATTAAAATTTGAGTTCCTTTCAGAGTAACAGAAGATATATGAAGGAGAACTTAGTGTTGGAACTTTGGAAAGGGACTAGAACAGAGTGATAAATTATGAAACTCAAAGGAATAGAATTAATGAATGAAAAAATGTTATCTGAACCATCTCCCAAACAAAACCAAGATTTATGAAGATGCTGCTAGTTGGGGCATGGAGGAAGGATGCATTGTTTTCAATTTGAATGTATTGAAACTGGAGGTATGTAATGCATTTGGTTAAAAATAAATACATATAATTTGCAGGAAAAGGGGAAACGACATTCCCTGGGATGCATGGAGTTTTTAGGGACTGTTCTACCCATGGGGACTTGCTGTGGACCAGAAATCCAGCCCAGAGGTTGCCACATAGTCCAAACATACACGTGAGCATCCATGGTTGAATGAACCTTATGCTACAATGAAACCTCTGCATCCACACTTTTGCCATGTGATACACACATTGCTTAGTGAGCCGGGACTACACATGGGGATGACCCAAGGCTATGCCCTGAGTATTGTAGATCGTAGCTGCTGACATTTTTGGGGATAATGGCTTGATTTTCTCTCTTTTATGGTTGCTGGGTGTTCTAGAGGTTCCCAGTGCAGGCGAGGTGCGCAAAACTGCTCAAGCGATCAACTGCAACTAAACCTCGTAGCAGCTTTGGGTCTTTTGAAATAATTAAAAAATTTATTATTATTATTAAGCTTTATTTAATTTTTTTCCATGCTGCTAAGGGGGGGGGGATGTGGCATTTGAAGCTGGTGGCACAAGGATAGGCTGAATCCGGCTTCCAATGAGGAGAGAAGGGGTAGAGAGGAGGTGGCACTGCTCCCCATGTCAGGGTTTGGCACGGTTTGCATGGGGACAGCTGCATCTGCGCCCAGTCCCCACCCAGCCCACGACACCGGGAATGGCATGGGGATGGGCAAGGTTTGATCTCGGACCCACTCCCGGTCCCATGCATGCCCATTTCATGACAAACGGCTTGCATGGGGATGCGGCCTAACTTAGGCTGTTTAAAACTGTTAGCAATCTCTTTTTCAAACAAATTAAAAAACAAATGTGAACAATTGTTGCACGTCCATACTTCCCAGGTGTCCTGGAAAGTGACTTAGTGTACAGTAAGAGGAATCCACTTATGCCTGGTGGGCCATCTGGCAGAGAAGATCTGGTACCACCCTTCACTGTCTGGTAAGTTCCTTAGATGGGAGTGCAGAAGGAGGAAGGCACAGGGAAAATTTTGAAGAGTCAGCCCCCCCCATATTAGTCTATGAGAGATTTACCCTCTGTCTCTTCTTGGCAATCCAAATGATAAATTAAAGTTTCACACTGGGGCTCATGTTGTCCTTAGTAAATCTTAGTTCCAATCAAGGAATGTACACATTCCATGTTATCTTAGGCTTTAGGAATTTAAACAATATGTCTTAATATAGCATGACAGATACCAATCAAATACTATAGACATTTATTCACTCACTCATTCATCTAGCTATTCAAAGAGATACCAGTTCAACCCCCAGCCTCTCCTCGAAAGTAGGCAATGGCAAACCACTTCTGTCCCAACCTTCACTTCACTTCCTTCCTGGAAGCATTCATTTCCACTTATGCTTGATAGCATTAGTTCTCTTTTTGGCTGATTTCAATCGATGTTTTAGTAATGTTCATTAATTAATTCTCAGGCCACACCAGACAGTTACACTACTGATTTATTAATCCACATACAGCTTTCTATTATGACAATCTATGCAACAGGTCTTGGTCAATCTGCTTTTTCCTCCACTCCTACCCTCCGTCAGAAGCCCGAAATCACAAGGCAAGCTGCACTTGCAGACACGTAGATAAGCAACTGGATCTCATGTGTATAGAAGCTTATCATTAATTGATCCCCATTTATCTTTACCATGCAAACTGGCAATTTGTTATGGCCAAACTTCTACCCAAAGCGTGTTAGAGTGAGATTTGTGCTGATGTCTTAGGCTGAGACTACACCAGTTTTAAAATCTGTGTTTAAGAAATCTTCCAGGGAAAGTACCCACATTCTTTACTTGGGAAATAGGGTGTTTTCCTGTTTTGGAGTGCTTCTGATGAAAGTGGCAAAAGAAGCCATACCCACAGAGAGACATATAGGCCATGTCCCCATGGTGGCCAGTTAGCACCCTTTAGATGCTGTATTGGCACAGAGGGGTGGGACACGGTGCCGGGCATGCATTGCAGGCATCTGCATGGGGTGCCGGCAACATGCACCAGGTTCTGGGCTTGGTGCGGATGGAGTCGTCCTCAAGCAAGCCATGCCGAACCTCAGCATGGGGGGCAGCTCCACCCCGTCTCTCCTCAGCCAGGGTTGGGGTGTGCTTTTTGCTTCTTTTGCACCCCCAATTTTAAGTTTACGGTGTTCCCCATGATTTTTTTTTTGCTGGAGCAGAGGTCTATAATTTTAGCTTTTTTTTTTTTTTTTTTAAGGCACTTGACTTTTGGGTGCACAAAAGTCAAGCACCTTTTAAAAAGATTTAAAAGCTAAAGTTATAGACCTCTGCTCCAGTGATATCCAGTGAATGATGCTTTTTGCTGTTCCCTGTTCCCTCCCACACGATTTTCCTTTTGTTTCTTGTCTCTTTAGATTGTAAGCTTGAGGGCAGGGACCTGTCTAAGATTAATATAATATTGTAACCCGCCCTGAGACCTTCGGGTATAGGGCGGGATAGAAATACAAATAAATAAATAAAATAAATAAAATATCCCCTCTCTCCTCAGAAGGCACGGACAGCCAGGGTTGGGGTGTGCTTTTTGCTTCTTTAGTGCTCCTGATTTTAGGTTTACAGCATTCCCCATGACTTTTCGCTGGAGCAGAGGTGCACAAAAGTCAAGCGCCTTGAAAAACAAACAAACTAAAAGCTAAAGTTATAGACCTCTGCTCCAGCAAAAAATCATGGGGAATGTCATAAACTTAAAATGGAGGGTGCAAAAGAAGCAAAAAAACCCCACACCCTGACCCATGACATGAGCTGGAAACTCCTCCCCATTATCCTGCAAGTGTCCCCATCTGGGTTCCCGGCTTGCTAAGCAAGCGTGCCAGGCCCCCAATAAGATACTGAGACTCATTTTCCAGGGTGCCAAATTTGGTCCCCCGTTGGCGCTGTATGGGGGGATTTAGCACTCTTTTCGCGTGCCAAATCAAAAGTCCATGTGGACAGCCAGTGCCGATCCCGCTCTCGGTACCACGACTTTTTGGCATGGGGATGCCCCCATACATACTTTACATTTAGCGGCCAATGCACACAGCTTGAACTGTATGTGTTTGGCTCGGATATTTCCAGGAGTTGTGAGTAGCTGCAGAGCTCTTCCTTGTGTCTCTTATGTAACTGTGGGTATGATGTGGAGACATAAGAGGAAGTCTGCTGGATCAGGCCACAGCCCATCCAGCCCAGCATCCTGTCTCACACAGTGGCCCACCAATTGCCCATGGGATAAGGGCAAACCTTCACCTGCTCTCAGATCCCAGCAAATGGCCTTATAGGGATCCTGCTTTTGTCCCTGTGAAGATTAGATTTTATTAGTGAAAGTCTGTTCCTAAAAAAACTCACCCACCACCAAGACCAAACTTTGTGGAACGTAGCAATGGGAGACTTCATTTGATACCCTGCGAATTTTCTTGTGGAGTTCATCAGGGATTTGTTTTTAACTTATTAGTTTTTAAGTTTGTTGTAACCCTCCCATGAGACCTTGTGGTATACTGGAAATGTAAATAAATATTGTCTGGTGAAAGCAAAATCCAGATGAGTATAACATGGAGGTGACTGTTTCCTCTATGCAAGTGAGCCATTTATAACAGACCCCTACTTTGCTCCACCTTGAATGTCCCTCTTAGATTATCATTCCCCCAGAGGCACAGATAAAAATTCTTAGAAAGTCTTGTATTGCATCATGAACTTGTTATCCTTCTAAATGTGTTGTGCCTACATAGCTATCACACATCACTGATCAACACCAGTTTTACAAAATGGCAAGGATATCAGCTGTGGAACTGCTGAAGTAGATTAGACCTTTTTCTCTTTTTTCAAGCAGAACTCTTATCCACTCTCTCTTTTTTTTTTTTTTTGGAAAACCAAACTGTGAAGGATTTAGAATTCCCATGCCTTGGAATGTTACATCAACATAGTACTGAATGTGACAGGACACCCCCCACCCCCACCCCCAAGCAAATTATTCACAAAGCAGCATAAGCCAAGTGAAGATCATTCTAAGATTATGCTTGGCTTCAGTAACAGTATGTTCAATCTTCCTCATGAAACAATACGATCAAGAAACAGGTTGCGTTATTGGGTGATCCATCAAAATGTTTCCATATTACCAGTTCCAGCCTAACAGCTATTCCTACTGGAATTTCTTTCCTAAGATCCACAGCAGGCAAAACTGTAAATCATTTGGTGGGACAGAGATGAAAGCAAGCAGATGCTTCCCAAGAAGCACTAAAAATACTTAAAAAAAAAAAAGAGAGCTTCTCTCACAGAATATTCTTGCCTGGTGGAGGGGTCTCAGAATCAGAAAACACTCAGGGCTTTCCTGCTGCTTCATAGCATGTTTGTTTCTGAAATAGACTTAGAAATAACTTCTCAGTTCTCAGTCCTTCCCTTTCATCTCCATGCTATGCTAGTTTCTTAAGGTCTGCTAAGGCCCTGGTCTTCATTGGGAGCTTTAAACTGAGATTTCATCACCCTGAAGTTGTATTTACAAGAGGTTTAAAAGGCATAGCACCATTTGTTTCAGTATCAACTCACTGGAAACTTTGCCAGAAGTCTTTTTAAGGTTGAAAAATGGACGAGCTTGCTTGTAGAGGTAAATCACTGTAACTTCACTGTTACTAAAGAGTATTGTCTCTAGACTCAGGCTTAACCCCATGATTTTCCAAGAACTATATTGGGAATGCCAGACTCTGGCAAATGCCACATCAAAGAGGTTCGCTGCAAATTAAATAAGATTACAGCCAATGCTGAGGGAAAGGGGAGCCTCCCTTCCTTACAGATACTCTCTTGCCCCCTTTTTCCATGTACCGTCAAAGATTTGGGTCTTCAAGATCCAGATCTTTGAGATGGGGTCCTCTTGAAGATCCAGATCTTGAAGATGCCTGAAGATCCCATTGTCTTTAATCAGGTCCACGTGAGATCCAGATTTAAGGGCCAGAAGGACCTATTCAATCTGGATTTCCCCTGCCTCATGGGGACAGGGTCTTGAAGATGGGGCTTTCAGTGGGGTTCAGGTGGGGATAGGGCCTTCCCAGTTGGTACCAATCAGGTACCAATTGAGTTTCTAATGGGGTCTTAGAACGATTCTAAGCCCTAGTGAAAAAGGCCCTGACTCTCTCTCAAGAGTCTCCTTTTTATTACAGTTTAGAATAGGAAAAGCGTACTGTCCCTGTCCAGGAATCGCCTGACATCAATTACACATGCATACAGCTGTGTTAAGCTGTGCCATCATCCACGCCTCTTGCAACTGCTTTCAGGAATTACATGACTCAGCAAAAACGGTTGCAACATAGTGCAACAGCAGACAAGATTGTAACATTCAGAATACAGTCCTGGGAATATTATAATGCAAAATTGCTACATTGGAAATCAGACAATGATACGGCATTTCCCATAATAATTTCTTTTATCAGGGCATTGCCAGGAGCTTTCAAAATAAAGTTGAACTGTATAACTGGAAGCTATCAAAGTACACAAAATAACAAAGGAAATGGGGTAGGTGCTTGGCTGGGTTATGTGATCTGTCTTCATGGCTGATTCTTTGTTGACTGCATGGGCATGTCTATGCAGTTTTCTTGGCAGAGATACAGAAGTAGTTTGTCCTTGCCTACTTCCAGGGAGAGGCTGGGGACTGAAGTGACAACACTCTGCTTTCCAGGCAGTTTGCTTTACCACTGCAGGCATTCCCAGGTCTATAATTTAAAGGCTGATTTTTTTTCCAAAAGTCAATGTGAGTGCTAATTCATAACATATGCTATATTTCTAATAAAGATGCCTTGAGAAAAATAGACATCTGTTCTTTCTGTCCCATTCCCACTATGAAACTCCTTGTCCATAAATCCTGCTGGTGATCTCTTGTGACTTCTAAGTTAGTGGAAGCAAAGCGAAAGACACTACAGTTTTGCTTAATGCTTAGCACTTACATATTGGAGAAGTTTCATATGCACTTAAGAGTACATATTAACATGGAAGATGCCTCACTTTATGCTTCAATATAACTTATCCAAATAATCCAAAAAGAAGGAAAGCACTTCTCATGCTAAAGCAGTTGAAAACAGTTCCTGCAAAAGTTGAAATGCACTCATCTAAGGGTATCTCATTTAGAAGAGGTGTCCCTGGACCAATGTGTCCTTTTACTCCCTGAACTTTGCAGGATTTGTGGAGAGCAGTATCAAGCCTGCCAGTTCTCTAGGGAAAAAAAAATCCTCATCTAGCAGTTTTAGCTGAGGTGGGGGAAAAAATAAGAGGGGAAGGGAGGAGAGTTCTAGAATTCAGTTCCATCGTTCTCGTGAGTATCACACAGAGGTTGGGGAGATACAACAAGCTGCAAATTTGGAGCCTGCCATCAGATATACTCCCTTTTCACCTCTTTCCAGACAGAATCTGCTGGGAAATTACTAAATATTTCCCATAATTCAGCCACTAAACAGTGTCCAGTATAATTAAATAGCAGTGTAAATGTATGTGCTTCAGAATAATACCACTGAACACCAGAGAAATTGTCTTTCTCTGTGTGATACAAGAATGATGGAACTGAATTCAAGAACTCTCCTCCCTTCCCCTCTTATTTCTTCCCTCACCTCAGCTAAAACTGCTAGATGAGATTTTTTTTTTCCTAGAGAACTGGCAGATTTGATACTGCTTTCCACAAATCCTGGGGAAAAAATGAACTATATAGACTAAATAAACGATTTCCATCGACAACTTTGCTATTCATTTAGCTAAGTAGCAACTTTGTGATGCAAAACATTATATTAACATGATAGTAAGTCCATTAAACTACAAAAGACAAATATTTATGCAAAGCTATCTAGTTATCCATGAAAAAAGAGAGGTTATGTCTATTATTTTCAGGCACAGTGAAAAGATACGATTTTTTTTCCAGGAGAAATGTTTTAATGCACACTGTGGTTTCCAAAATGTTTTTAAAGAAACTATTATTTTCTTTCTTTCTTTTCCCCTTCCTCTGCTCAAACTTTCCAACCAAACACAAACTTGATTCATTTCATCAGTTTCAGAATCTCAGAATGCTTAATTCATTGATATTTCTTGATAGTATTCAGTCTAGAGCCATATGTATTTACACATTTTTTGTCTATGAATTAAATTGCAGTCTACAATAACTCTCCCTTAAAACTGACAAAAAGTGGGAGGAATAGTGTATTAATGCTTCATAATGGGCATATAGTTAAATAAATTTTATGAAAGCAAAGGTGTCTCATTGTTACCAAGCCTGCTTTCCTGTAGCAATATTTTCACATGATTAAGTTAGAGATCAGATAACCTTCTTATACAGTATATACCCAATAGCAATTTGAAAACTCAATATCTACTGTATTATTCTAAAGACTCATTCCATTTTCAGTGGGAAATGAATACAAAATAAAGAGATAAACTAAATATAAAATGTAAAACATGAGAAAATTTATCATTTGCAACCATAAAAGCAAAAAGTGTAGAGAAAGGGAACAAAAGCTAGTCAAAGCTCTGAAAGAACATGGTGTGGGGTAGGGGGAGTAGATAAATCTGCAGTGTTCTCTCCCCCCCCCCTCCATAAGCAATTTGCCTAGGTTTTTATTAAGGTGCATACGCTTTGGTTCAGGAAGTGTGAATTGTATAATCATCTCCATAATGCACTTTGCTACTGCAGGCTACATATCAAATTAATTTATGCCCCTTTGCAAATTTTCAGCTTCGCTTGATACAAAACAAAAAGGGAGCATTAGACCCAGCGGTGAAGCAACCCATGAACCATCTGATTTACCTTACTTCCTGCACATGAGGATGAGTAGATAATTTTTAAAGACTTGAATATTGATAGCTTAGAAAATGACAGAGAATGAGACCCGGGTGAGTTGGAAGAATCGTGATAGATTTTCAGGTTGATGCAACTGTAAATTATTTTGAATGTCAGCGGTTAAGAATCTGTCAGTAATCTTACTTGCATTATTTCACTGGGTAAGAGCCAAACCATCTATTTCTCATGTAGAGATCACTTCAGTGAAGTAAGATCGACTGTGGTCAATATTCAGTGTTGTCAGAATTGCTTAGTAATTTCCTACAGTATCTTATATGATAGAAAAGAATTAGGATTACAGTTTTTCCATTCTGTATTGGATATTTTTATAGCAGTTAAATGTCACCTCATGTAATGCTGAAAGAAAACAGCACAAGACTTTGCTGATGTATTCTCTCACTCTGAAAGTGGATTGAAACTGGATTAAAACTTAGATGTGAATGCAGCCTTGGAGAAGGAGAAATATTTCAATATCTATGACCATTGCAGTATTTCTCTTAATGTGAATGAGCCCATTTGGTCTTGTGGTTAGAGTATCAGACTCTTACCTGGAGGTCTCCCATTTTGATTCCACACTCCTACACAAAGCCAGCTGGGTGACTTTAGGCTAGTTACAGATCTCTTTCTGAGCTCTAACAGCCCCACATACCACATAGGGTGACTGTTGTGGTCAACTGATTTGAGTTCCCTTAAGGGTGAGAAAAGCAGGGCAAAAAAGCAAACTCTTCATCATCATTATCATCATCACCACCATAGATCCTGTCATTCAATAATGTTAGACTTGTTGAAACTGGCAATTCCTGTGAATAACAGGCATGATCTCCCTAAAGCTTGAGGCAGCAAGATAAGAAGAATGCTACTATCATTCTGTTGCTATCTCTAGCTGCAGAAACATCATAGTCAGAGCATTTCTGTTCCTCGACTGCAAAGAGTGATATATCTTTGAAAATAAGAAACGACCTCTATCTGCTATATCAAAGAGTGAGCCCCATACAAAGTGAGTCCCATGGTCAGTGAATGCTGCAGGACATTGGGATGCTGTGAAATTAGACTGCTTACTCTGTTCTACCCTTACAGAACTCTAACAAGCATTTTTTGAGGTCTACTGGTATACCAGAGATAGCATACTGGACCACGGAAATGTATGAACAGCACACCTTAGCGGTCTGGTATAACACAGGGGCCCCATTTTAGTAGTGTAGTTAAGTGCGTAGCAGTGTAACAAAGTGCACTCCTCCTAGAGATCCGAAGGCTAGGAACTATCTATACCATATTTCCGAAGCTGGTGTGAGCTTTGAAGAGGACTCATGTGGAACAGGGCATCCTAAGATGCACAACCTTTTTCTGCACCAGGAGCAATCAGTTACACCTTGGTATGGATTGTTTTTCTTGGACCAAAGTGTTTCATTCTGGTACAGTCTAATGGAGGTAAGTATGTGGCTTGTGTTTTAGCATCCCTCTTGTGTCTTTTGCGGTGCCCAGCATTCCTTCTGTGCCTTGTGAAAGGCCCAGTGTTGCTCATGGTTCTAGTATGGTCACCTCCATACCTCATTCCAGATTAGTCTTCAGCTCTTGGCTCCAAACTAATCTACTGTCTTGTCACCAGTTGTATTTCCAACTGTGGTTCTTGTGTTACTTCGGTTAACCCCAGTCAGCTCTTCAAAAATGCCTTTGATGTCACTTATTTCTCTAGTTGACTCCAGAGCTGTCACTCCAAAAGGGCTTTGAGGTTCTAGTCTCCAATAGTACCTTCCACCAGCTTTCCAAAGAAGCATATTACCAGCTGCTTAGATTATTTCCATGCCTTTGCTTTTAACCTTCCTGTTTCCAACTACCAGTACAGCCCAACTCCCATTATAGGCACTGGGATACAAAAGTACCTTAACATTGTCTGGAAATGATGTGAGGATGGAATAGTTCTTTGAATAGTCAAAGAAAGGTCACATATCTCGTCTGGCACCTTAGTGCTTAAGATTTCCAACTGATGCAAATTTCATAAAAAGAATCTAGATCCTAGTTTTGTTGTTATAATTGTAGGTTAGTTAGGATTTTTAAGTTTAAATTTGTTGAAATTTTATGTCATGCAACACAGTATAGTTGTTAGGTGAACAATGTATGTAAGGATGTGTTCAATATAGATCTGTTTGTAAAGATATATATAAGTGTTGTAAAGTATAATGAATATGTATATATTTGCAATATTGAAAATAAAACTTTGGGGAAAAAGAAAATCTGGGAGCCCAGAACGAAGAAAGGAAAAGTTAGAAACGCAAACAAAAAGAATATTGGAGATGGAAGGGCATGCAGTAGAGGAATGGAGCAGGTTATGACTGCAGTGATAGATATACAACCTTCAAAATCTGGGTTCTTGTGAATATTAAGATTGTACACAAGTTAGCTTCTCTTTAATTGTAACATGCATAAAGTGAAAAGGATAGTGAATTCAGACTCTGTGCTGTTGGGCACAATATAGTGCTATGCACTTTACTTTTCTGGATTAGCTACCATGGCAGATCACTGATAAAAAGGAGGGGGTTCTGAAGGTAGGGAAGAAAAAAGACAGTCATGGAGAAACATATTGTTTGTTCAAGAGGGAGGAAGAGCCAAGATTTATTAACAACAAAGTATATTTCCTTTCAAGTGCTGCATGATTTTACAACAGTAAAAGCATTGAGTGAAATTCACTTAGCTGCTGCCAGCACAAAGTAAGGAGAGGGCAAATTCTGGTCTGCATCATGTTATGACTCTGAGAAAAGGCCCAGTCGGCTTAGCATCTCTTATTGATGATACACGGTATATAGCAGGCTGTGTTTAAACTACCTATGAGCTCTGAGGCTGCTAGAGTGATAAGAACACCCAGCAGAGCTATCCATGGCTTTGATGGATCGCTGGTATTAACCGTCCTAATCTTGAGTATGTCTGACAGGCTGAAGTATTAAAAAGGATCTTGTATTCTTTCATTCATCTCAAGAAATACATAAGAGCTTCTTGTTCACACCCTTACAGTTAAGGCTGTGCCAGCAATTCCATTACAAACTGTTTTTCAACATTACATAATTACATTATTTTTTCAGTAAAAGCTTCCTATGAGTTGACACTTGACAGACAAAATCTTTCTTTAGACTGAAATGTTTTGAACTGAATTGCTACTTTGGCCAGAATAAGAAAAAAGAAAGAACATTCTGTCTTGTAGTGCATTGAAACTGCCTGGGAATATGGCATTCACTCTTAGGAGCTTTTTTTGTTTGTTTGTTTTATTTTGCTTTTATCTTGTAGCATAATAATATGTAATATCTAGTAATAGTATTCAGCTATGTGTCCCAGGGATTAAATAGGGTCTTGTGCATGCAAAGCTAGAGAAACCTGGCTGAGTTTGGTTTGATTTTATTTATAACGAAGTTGAAAAATCTTGACCAGTTCTAGACTGAGCCTCGAATAGTTTGCAAATTGTTCAAATGTTTTTAAAAGGTGTACAATTGTGCAAATTTTGCCTAAGAAGGTGCAGAACTGTACATTTGCACAAATCCTGTGCTAAGGAAGGAGGGAGGGAGGGAGGGAAAGTAAGAGAAAGAACCATATACGACACGATGTAAAGAGAAAAATAGGGCTATGGCACTATCCCTTTTTAATGTTCCAGCATTGGTCTGGGTAGGGATCACATTGAACAACTCAAATTAAACATTTCAGTTTGATCCAGAACAAAAAAACCAACCCCTTTAAAATAGGAGAAGAGTAGTTCAGTTCAATTTAAACTGTGTCAAATCATTTGTTCAATTCAAACTGGCTGCACATGAACTAAATTTGCATATCTCTCCACAAAATATCAGCTGACCTTGAAATACATATTCACCAAAAATATTCATATACTTCAAGTTTGGATTATGGGATCTCCATCATGATTGCCTTATTGTTTTAGAAAAATGGCTGGAGCATTTTCTCAGGTTAGACTGGTATGGTTATTTATTATATCTTTGTCGCATGTTTGGTGAGGGCCAGTATAATGAATTGGATTTTATGGAGAAGGTGGTCTGCATGGAGATGTGCCGAACTGAATTTTGTCAAAAATTGCATTCATGCACACCCCTAGTCCTGGGGGCAGCAAATGGAACATTTCTAAATAAATTCATTAAAAAACAATGCTGCATCTCAACTTCTCAGAAAGGGATCTTTCTGATGGTCCCCAACACCCCCTGGCATTTTTGAGGTATCTCTAATTCTCTGGAACTTTGGACTGCTGGAAGAGTTCGACAAGCATCTGAACCAAATATCTTATTTAAGCTATTTAAAGTTCACTTTGAACATGTTGTTAACATGAACCAAATCAGAAAAAGAGTTTGTGCACATCTCTTGGTCTGAAAAATGTTGAATCCTATACTGTGGCAGCTAGCCAACACGGACAAAAGCATTCAGAAGCCCAATGACATTTGGACAAAATCCCAAAGTAACAACCATAGAAGAAGTATAAAAGAAGCTTTGGTGTTCATAAATTTTTCATACACAATTCAATGCCAGTTTTACAAATTTGCATAATACTAAATAGTATCTTTTGCACATGCCAACGGCTCTTAAAAGCTTGGTTGTCATGGATACCAGAACATACCTTCTGAAGAGATCTATCATATACATGTATTTGAATATTTTCTGCTTTTTGAATGATGCTGCGTTTTATTTTATTTTTAATGGTAAGTATAATTAAGATACTTAGTAACTTTGCTATCTTTAGTCTTTCACAATTTTTTATCATAGGTGTGTTGAGAATGAATATTAGTCTATGCCCAATAAGACTGTCTTCAAATCTGTTTTCTCCGTTTCCGTACTAACGTGGAATGTATTCAATTCAAATTTTGTAGTTGTGATAAAAGAAACCTCTGACCTACCAACCTTATATAATCATGAAAGATTTTCTTTCTATAGAAATGGATTGAGAAACTATGGTAGATACTGTACCACATGCTATGGTGCATGATGTGGAAAATGTTTCTGGACAAGTGGTCCCAAAATGGAGCAGGACAAGTTAGAACATGACGATTGCCATCTGTTCCCTGGTTCTGAAGTTGCAGGCTGGAGGGAGTTTAATGGTGTGCTTAGAAATGGTCCTGTATGTCGGCCATTTCTGTAGCCTGATCAAATGCCACCAGGCTCCAGAGAGCAGTGTGGACTATTCCTGCCACTGCTGCCCAGGAACACAAGAGTGATCACTTTAAAATGGTCTCCCACTGGATCAATCCTGGATGCATTCTTTGCACCCAGAAGCAGGTCTGACAAAACACTTAAGGGAGCAGCATGATATCTGTGAGTGGTGAAGGAATGGGAGACAGAAGAAGGTTCAAAATGTGGAGGCAGAGTACTGGGATGCAAATGACACCATTGCAGGGCATGAAAAGTCCAGCCCCCCTTCCTCATTCTCAGGACTGCTCCTCTCTGGAGGCTAAGCAGACATGTAAGCTACTTGGTACAGAAGAAATGGGGAGAACCGGAGGTGCTGTGGAGGAAGGAGTGAGATGGCACCAACTCTATGTAACACCTACATGATCACATACTGGGCCAAAGGGCAGGCAAATTCATGCAATATCTACCGACTATAGTACATTTCAGCCTCCTTTAGTTGTCTTCCACAATCATACAATGCTTTGATCTATTTTCATTATTAAGGGTAACATTTTAAGTGCTATGTTACTCTGAATAGAAAAAAGTTTTAATGGGGGGGAAGTCTAGAAAAAATGGATATGAATTTAAAAGGGTAAGCAATCAGAGCAGAAGACAAACTAAAGGATTAAAGTGAATGTGTGACTCCAGTCTTGGGCCCATTCCTATGGGGTACATGATACCCCTAAATCTAAGTATTTTTTTTTTCAAAATCCCAACCTCTGGAGTTAGAAACATTTGGATAAGTATCCAGGCCATTCCTAATATCTACTATGAATGGCATAAACATAATTCATCTTAGGCTGTGTCCCTATGCACTCCATTTAGTCTGAATTGGATGAAATTTAGAATATGGACCCGCGTCTGAACTGACCCGTCCCTATGTGGGCACTAAAGCAACCTTATTCCATCCCTGCTCCCTGATCATGGGCAAGCAGCTTCTAACGTTTGCCAACTAAAAAGCTAACCAAAGCTACTACAATGCTTAGAGGCAGTTTAGGCAGTTTAGCAGAGAAGCGTTTCTTTGCTAAACTTCCTCTCTAAACATCGTAGTGTCTTTGGTTAGCTTTTTAGATGGCAAACTTCAGAAACCACTTGCTGGTGATCGGGGAGCGGGGGGTGGAATAATGGGAAGAGGCTCCTGGGACAGCAAGGGCCAGATGACCCCCCTCATTGCTGCATCTTTACCTGTCAAACTGGGGCTGGGGACAGTTCTTTTATGTTTGCCTGGCAATCAGATTGCAGAGAGAAGCAGTTCATTTCTGTTTGATCACTGTTTAAAAATGGCCAGCAGTTGCAATCCCCCATGCACAGGACAGGAATGGTGAATACAGGATGTGAAACCCCACATCCTAATGATGCCAGAGTATATCCCCTCCCCAAATAGCCCAGAAGTGTCCCCCATGCGCAGACCTGGCTCCCAAAATAATGCAGACTTCACTCCCAAACCGTAGTGAGAACAGTTTTCTAGAGGACTAAATTTAGCATGGATTTGGGCGATTTGGTCTGCATGTAGCCTAGTGTGGGGGCTTTGCATGGGGATGCTCGTTGCTGAATTCAGATTCAATTTGGACTTTATTGTGCATGGGGACATGACCTTAATGTGTTTTATTAGATCCTGCCTTTATGGCCACTTCCACTATTAAACCTTAGTTATGAAACATTACTATTGCGAAAATGTAAAAATGGAGATTCCTGTGTTTAGATCTCATCTTAAATAAAAATGCTTGAAACCTGCATTTTTTGTGCTGTTTTGAATTCAGATGTTTATTGGAAGTCTGTAGAATATTTCGTATACTTAAAAAATAACTGCATGCACTCTGCTGTGCAATTGTACATATTTATAGCATTATAATGATAGTACAACAAACAGATAATAACATTCTAAGTATTCTAATGTTTGAACAATACTGCAAATTGTTCTCACTTTCCATGATATTTTGCTGTCTTGACTTCAACTGTGCAATTTAAAAGGGTGGAAGGAGGGCAAAGTTCAACTGGAAAATATATCTATGTAGATACTGTTAGAAAGTTGAAAAATCAAATGCAAAACAGCTGTAAATGCTGTTTGGATCTATAGTTGTTTTTTACTCTACAGTATCTTAAAACAAAGTTTCACCACATAATTAGCAGCAGTAATAGCTGTATTTGAGGCACATAGTTTTTCTTTCAAGACAAAAACATTTTTTATTTTTCTTCTTATGCTTCACATCAGGTTTTATGGCTGAATATAGAGAATATTTTTGATAGAAGCTGTGAAGGAGAATAGACTTGATTCCATGCCCACAGTGAAAGGTATGAGGGGCAGAAGTTTCCATGGAAGCACCATCTTCCCACATTACTGAGGCCTTCCTGGCATCCATGTCCATTGACATGGGCACCCAATGCAGTAAAGTGCTTGGCACTTCTTGGGAGAGCATGATTTCACATGCTTATCCTGGAGTAACTCATGTGGGCAGACTCTCTCTGGTGGGTACATTATGCCACCAAAAATGGAAACCGGTTACCTAAAACTGACTTCATATTACCTAAAACATACCTATTAACTAAAACTGAGACATGGCCCTACTGAATGTAACACTGATTTTTCTTTAATGTGAATTCCTATGTTTCTTCAACCATTGCTTCATCCCTCCTTTCCTACATTCTTAGTTTTCATAAGAGTTTACTCCTCAAGATGCTGATACTCACACATATGATGTTGGAAATTAAATGGGATAGAACTGTACATAAGGAATATCCAGGGCATGAAAAAATATCCATCTTGAAAATCTCACCTAGCAGATTACTGCAGCATTCCTGATCTTAATGAAGCTATTGTAGCAGAAATAAGGTTATCTCTTGTTACTAAAACAAGTGCAATTAAACAAGCAATTATTTGTGGGCTTTGAAGATTCCATCACACTACATCAGCAATCCATTGAAAGCAAGTGTGTCTCAGCTGACATTAAAACAAAGAAAACTAGGTCACAAGGCCTTGAAGATGCATTCATTATTAAGGGCTTCCCCCAGTGTAGAAAGAAGAGTGACACAATTAAGTGTAGTGAATTGACTGGTCTACCGCTCTCTCACATCAGAGATCAACACTGCAAAATCTGCTGACAACAGGGAAACTATGAAACTATGCTTTATTGTGTTAATATTAACAAGAAGCATTAATCTTGTCTATTAGGATCTCATGACATATGAGGAGGGGGGAATATAAACTCAGTAGTACTATTTTATCCAGTTCAATGAATAATCCAACTTTTAATATGGTAAATTCTGATGTTTCAGACATGGCCCTGTTTGCACCTAACTATCAGCCTGTTCCCATTACAAACTTAAAACGGTTTGGAAATGGTTTCAATCCTCACAGTCCCCACGTCAGGTTGGCTTAACACACTTTCTGCATGTTAAATCGTCCCAAAGCGTTGTAAATAAAACACTCATTTCAACAGGTCTTGCTCCTGTTCTTGCATTTTAAATGGTTTACATTTCTTACTGTGGGAACGGTACCGTTTTAGTAGGGTGAGAATGCGTGCTTAGGGTTTCCCTCCCCCAATAACACTCTAGGAACTCGCCTCCCTTGTCACATCAACAGTTTTGTGGCAGGGGGTGGGCACCATGACTTGCAATGGGTGGGGAGAAAAAGATATGCTTTCCGAAATGAAGTTTTGAAGCACTTTCACAATCGGGATCGAACGCGATTAAAGGTGAAAGTAATGGGATGAGACAAATTTGTGTTTGCATCCGGTTCTTTTATTTTGGTTTAGGAAAACTGTTTTAAGCTTGTAATGGGAATGGGGCCTATGTGTAATAATATAACTGCATCATTCTATTGCAGTTAAGTTCAGAGATGGAGGACAGTGCTTGTAATATGAACTTTACCACCACCGCTTGTAGTGTGGACAATATGTCCCAGACCATACAAATTGCCATGTTATGACCGAGGCGACTTCTGCCATGTGCCCAGCTGTTATAATGGCAATCATTATGCAATGTGCACTTGCACAGCTGCCTCGCCCAGTGCTGGAAGGAGCTGCAAATGCTGCATCTGGGAGCAACTAGGAGTGCCCCAGCACCTCCTGATGAAGCTGTGGAGATGTCCTGTCTAAGGCAGGCATGAGCAGGAACTCGCTCACAATCCCAGTCTTTTTAACATCACAAAACATGGTGGCAGTTTGTAGTTATCAGCCAGGACAAAGAGAAAACAGTAGGAGTCAAACCTTCCAAATTCATCAGTCCAAGAGAAACCCACTGATGATAATATAAGTCAGAGTCAGGGGACAGAGCTAAAGTCCAGAAGACAGAAAGTACAACAGCTATTTCAGGGACAAATCCAAAAGCCAGGGTCAGAAGCTGATCCAGAATTCAAGAGTGAGGAGACCTGGGACCTGTTCGCATTTGGCTTTATTTTGGAATATGTCTCAAGATAGGGGCCTGTTGTCTGCATGCTGATTTAGACTCTGGCAGGCCTCACCTGGGACCTGCTGTGGGCTGTACTAGCATGTGGCCGGGAGGCTCTGATTCTGGGAAATATTCCAAAATGAAACCAAGTGTGAACAGGCCCAAGGATAAGGCCCACTGAAAGAAAGCGTCTCCTAGTGTTGAAACTGAAACTTAAATATAGTGAGCACAAAGTCAGAATACAGGATTCATTGGGAAAGACCCCGAAAAAGATTGAAAGCAAAAAGAAAAGGGGGTGGCCAATGAAAAGATGGATAGATAATCATGGAAGCAACAGACGTGAGCTTGGGAAGAATTTGGGAGGCAGTGGAACACAGATGGACCTGGTGTGCTCTGATCCATGGAATCATGAAGTGTTGAATATGACTAAACAACAACAATCCAGGGGGGGGGGTGCCTGATTTTTTTTCCCCTAGGGCCATCAGGAACTTGGGAAGGGATGGGACTGGCCTCTCCGCCCCTGGGTCAAATTTGACCCAATGGCAGCAGGCCTGGGAGGAGCATCCTGCCCCCGTGCCAGCCTTTTAGGACTAGGCCACGCGGGGACAGATTCCCCTTTAGCACCTAGGCAGGTAGGAAGGCATGCCCATGCATTCCTTACCTGCCTAGGTGTGAATGGGGAATGCATCCCTGTGTGGCCTAGCCTTAGTTTGAAAAGGCCTCAGTATTCTATGTATTTCTCCTCATTCAATGGATTTGTCCCAAATATAGTGTTGCTAAGAGTCTCATACTCCAACGTTTTGTTCCCCTGCATTGGGGTTATCTAGGATGGAAAATGGTATTAATACCCTGTCTAATGCACTGAATGGGTAAGAGGTGAGGTCCATGACTCTCATTTGTGGCTAAGGTATTTGTGGAGGTATTTGATAAAATACCTTTAACACATACCTATTGCTGCTCTGCTACGATGTATAATGCTAATTAGGACCAATAGTTTGAATATTCATAGAATTTTGGTGTGCATATCCGTTTTGGTATACAGAAGACATATTGCTTTGGATTTGCATTTGTTTTCTCTCTCTCTCTCTCTCTCAAAAGACAGAATTATGAAAGGGATGCAGGAAAGGATATGCTAGAGCAGGGAGATGAAATATTTCTTTTTTGTAATACCTTCCAACTCTTTATCACTACCCTTTGATGAACATTGCACCAGAAGTGGTGGCATTTTCCTTTTCTTTGCTGAAACACTACTTCACTAAACATCACCGGAATCCATGCTGCCAATACTACTCAACATCAGTAAAGAAGAATGTGCCGGAACATGATTTTGGAGCCTTGAGGAGACTCTACCTTGCTCCTACTCCAGGCTTGTTGGTGGCTAGAGATATTGTGGTCTGAGGGAACTCATTGCCTCCTAACCAGGGGCCTTTTCTCATTACAGCCAGAATGGCTGTAATGCAGTTAGGCTAAGACAGTTCAGGATGCTTTCCCCATCTACATGCGTTCCTACCTGCCTATGTGTGAATGGGGAAAGTGTCCCAAACTGTCTTAGCCTGAAAAGGCCAGACAGGGCCGGGCATTCCCCTCCCTGGCCTCCCCACCATTGGGTGCGGGAAGACCAAGGGATGGGTAGATCCAGGAAGGCCCATTCCCTAGGGCTTGTAGGGACCCCCACATGCTCTGCACGAGGAACGTGTGGAGGGCGCTCTGGGATGGGCTGAGGTGGTTCCAAACGGAACTGCTGGCCCACAGGAGCAAATTCTCCATCCCAGCATGTCCTCCACACATTCCAGAAGGCCTTGTGCAAAAAGGCCTCTGCCCTCACCTCCTGCAACAGGAGAGAGAAGCTCCAGTTTCCCTGATGAGTGCTGTTTTTTCCTTCCACCTCCAAAGTCCACTTCTGTACTATTTTGCACTTGTCACTTTTTGCTACTCTGCAGCTTCCCAACTGCTGAATCACTTGGGAACAGAGATCTCCCTCTCTTGCTGCCTCTAGCTACTGAGCACCCTAGGTTACTCAAGCTGCAGACCAAAGGTTCCCGGTTCATGGTACATGGAATCTGAGTGTTGGCTTGTCCATCCTTCAGCATGTACTGTTAATAAATCCAGCTATTTGTAGTGCTGTACTCCTTGGTTCTGCTCCAAGGACCTTGTTGTTTCCATTGCCTTCACATTTGGTTTTTGAGCTTTCATAACAGACTACCCACTTGTAACAGACTACCCACTCTCCTATGCAGAGTGGTGCAGAGATCTGGTGGGCATCAGATGGGAATTGAAGCTGAGAGAGTTAGAGAATGGGGTGGAGATATTTATTAGTTATGCTGGGAGGACTAGACCTCAGAACTGGAAACTGGGAAACAACTGTTTAGAGTTGTTATCTCGAAAGCCAATTCATTTCATTTCAAGGGAGAGCTTTTCTTTTTCTTTTTGCAAAGAAGTACTCTCTGAGCTCTTGGTTAGAAGGTTCCCCTGCCCAACTTCTTTTCCAGCTCATTTACCTCCACCAGTTTCTCATGGAGACAGGCAATGGCAGGAGTGGGATCATGTCACCATGTTGTCCGGATTGGAGAGACAGGCTGGATGACTCTAAAGGGCATTAGTAGGGTGTCAAGAGCAGGAAAAGGTTTTCTCTTTGTCTTCTCCTTGAGAATGTCCAAAGTGGGGGAGGGGGGCACTGCAAGACATGATGCTAGACTAGATGGGCTGTGGCCTGATGTAGCAAGTCTCCACTTATATTTTTATAGTTACAAGTGGCATCAATAAAGGTTTCTTTCTAGGGTTATATGGGGGAGAAAAAGACAAACCTATCCTTCCACCATGCTCTTAAGTGCAGGTAATTTGATTTGTTTGGTCCTAAGGACTGTTTGTAGATAACTGTTCCTAAATGCTAGCATACATGCAATGTTAGTGGAAAATATATGTACATCATTTATTTGAAGCAGCCCCTTCCTACCACACTGCCAGCCCAATAAGCTTCCCATCATCACGGCACAGAAGCACCACTCTCTTTTGATTTTTCCTATGCTGCACAACTACATATCACTTTTCATCTCACCAACTAGCTGAAATAAGAATGGACCAGTAATATTCTTCACATGCATATTCTAGCAACATCGTGTTCTGCTGGAGAATATTGGATCAAAAGGACATGACCCTTCAGCCTGAGGACAGATTGCAAACAAACACTCTGTCCTCCATAGCACCTGCTGTTAAAAAGGCAGCAAATTAATCAATACAGTCCTTATATACAGCACCTGTACTGAAGACAGTTGTTTATACTGAAGAACAACTGACAGTTCACAAGAAATGATGAGATCTTCTACTGCTCTGTAGCATAAATGAGTTTGCACATCTATGGTTTGTTCAGAAAGAAATACAGCTCAGTAGAAATAAAGATAATTTGTTAAATATGCAACATCCCAAGAACATTTACCAGCTCACCACAAAATTGCAAGCAATCTTTTTTTTTTTCCTGATAGCAGTCAGACTTGCATAAACTTCCTCACTTCTCACCTCTACTATAGCCTAAAGCAGTGCAAGCGATAAAATATAACAGGAACAAAAGCTAGTAATCCTTTCTTTCATTGATATTTTGAAGGGCCCTCTTGAGGCAGTAAAGGTAAACAGTCTTGAGTATCCGTGGCTGAATATGAATGCCTCAGCAGCACACCAAAGCTGGAGTGGCAGCCAGTAAAATGTGTACAACCTCTAGTTGTTCATAGAAAAAGAAAGCATGCATCAATCCATTTTGCATTGACAAGAGCTGATCAGGTATGGTTCATTCAGTTGTTTTTAATAGCTAATCGTTCCAAGTCAGTGGCCTTATATCCTGCCTACAAGAGCTCAAGGTGGAAGGTCCCTTCCCTTCTAATAGCTGTGGGAGTTGATTTGCTGAAGATTTATTTTTTAATGTTTAGGTGTGATTGCTGGTCTTCTCTACACACAATATTGTAACAGGCGAAGCTAAGTAGAACTCCAAGGGCCTGTTTAAAATTAATGTCTCGACTAAAGCTCCATAGCATTTCAAGCATGAATTCTGCTGCTTTTAACAAGGCTCTTGATTAGCAAATTTCAAAGGAGGATCAAAACTGAAGGGGGAAAAACACACACAAATATTTAAGGGAAGCGGATGTCATCTTTCTCTTTTGTACAAAAGGAAAATGGGAAATATGATTCTCTTTCATTTATCTGAGCATGTATGAATTACTTTCAGAAGAAATTTTGTAGCAATTAAAACCTTTTCCAATGGAGGAGATTTTCCCCAAACATCTAGATTGATCCTATTGCTTTCTGTTATTTTAAAACTGACGTCTGAGCATTTTATATGCTCCATGTATTTGCATGTACCATTACATTGGGATAGCTGTATCCTAGGCCATCAAATCCAGACAACCTAATTTGCATCTTAGATAATGGTGGTAGTGTCCACCCCCCCCCCAAACCATGGTACGATAACAAATGATGGGGTACTTGCTAAGACCCTAGTTCATAGAATTGTGAGTATGAGCCTGCTGTAGTGGTTGTTGTTCCTGTTTTGTGTGTTCTGATACCTTCCTCTTCAATCAATCAGTCTGTCTGTCCCTCAGTGTCTAAGGGACTAGGTTAACTTGGGAGCCAACTCAGTTGAGGATCAGACCAGGTTTTGGCTTGCCAATGGCACTGATACCTCTGCAGAGATCACCTGTCTCTGTAGTATGATTCATTCACCTTCTTCCTAAACCATGGACTTTCATGAAACCTATGGATTCACAGGCATTCTAAAGCAAGCATCTAAACACAGATTACATCAAAATCTCTGTACTGAATTGATGAGACATGTAACATCTGTGGATCTCAATGTGACACAAAATCATGGATCCACAGCATGGGTATTTAAAATTCACTTCTCTGAACCATAAAAATAATTGGTTCTCTGTTCCAACATACCACTGTTACTCAAAAATCTGGACATAAGATCTTCAGATACACTTATTTTATTTTAAGAGAGGAAAGGCACATGCACTCTCACACGTACCTCTCAAGTCACAAATCACACCACTATGGATGAATGAACTTTGTCTGCTTGAAGTATGTATAGCTTGTATGTATAGACTTCATGGGAGATTATCTCCAAACCAACTACCAAATTATAAATTGCATCTGTCTCCATAGATCAAACTAGCAGCTTTAATTCTAGTAATCTTATGTTGGAGCTTCCCAAAACACATACAAGAGCATGAAATGAACCAATTCCAAACCTCAGTGTGCTGTAATGATTAAACAAAAAAACAGATTTCTACCTCAGGTTTGTGTATTCTTGCATTATGGAGAAACCAGTAAAAAAGATTATCTCTCTCTTTTCTCTTTTTCAGAAACGTATCTCTGAAATGGCTTTACATTTCAATTTAACTTTTCTTCTGTGTTTCTAATAAATTCTTCTTCAGTGATTTAACAAGAAATACTGGCTTTTGAGTCTGAAATGAATTTTATCTCTGTTTATGGTATTTTTCGTTATGTAAAAGCCTATGTTAATGGTCCAGCTACAAATTCCCTGGGAGTTTAAATCTGGGATGTTTTTGGGCTTCAAATTAATCCAAATTATCCAAGGGTGTTTTTCCACTGTCACTAGAAGTACCCATTAAGTACCCATTAATGGGTACAAAAATGCTATTTCATACCCATTAATGGGTATTTAATGGGTACTTTTAGTGACAATGGAAAAACACCCCAAAATTCTATTCCACATTTGTTAACAGCGCCTTGGTTGTGACTTCCTCAAGAACCCTGCCATGCCAGACACAGATAAGCAGAAGCACTCAATAACATGGTTGGGAAAGTGTATCCATGGAGGCACTTGTCCCCAGATGCATAATCACACAGACATGACCACCATTTTAGCTGGGGAAGCTGTTGTCCAGTAAAAGACACTATTGCAGAGCTTGAGAAAATACCAGGAAATAAAACCATTTAACCTTGGCAGTTTCAAGTTGAAGTCTGCTGACAGTGCTCCAAAGAAAGTGGCTCTGTCATAGTGCTTTGCTTAAAGTGGAAATGTACTGTTGCATGCTTTCCACTGCTCATAACCACGCACACTCTGGCTTGGGATTCATCTAACACAGGGAATGTGTTTAACACAGGGAATGGCGGAACAAGTGCTGTTGAATCCTTATCAAGAAACTTGACATGAGGTAAATTGCATTAGAGTAACCAGTGCCAGAAGAACAGTAGTAGCTGTCAGAATCTTACTCTGGTTCTAACGTTACGGGATCTAATAACTGCTTGCAACTGCTCTGCAGACCCTGCATTATTCCAGTGCACACACTGCACCAGGAGTGTACTAGCCATGTGGACTTTGCACATCCATGATACATTTATGGTGCCACAAAGGTGCCATGCAAATATTAACTTTGATTGAGTCACATATCCAAAGCCTACAGAAAAGTCCTATGTCAAAGTAGAACTTGGGGAAATAAACTATGTTTTGCAATTGGAATGCATAAAAAAGATACCCCCCCCCCTCCAATTGCTTGCAGTCTCATCCATACGCTTCATGGGTGTTTGATGGTTTCTAAATCGCACCATGGTCCTTAAGGCAAAAGACCATCTATCTGATCCTATAGGAATACTGAATACCTGTGCAGTTCCTAATAGGGAAAGAGCTTTAATGAAAATAGCATGAATCCTCTGGTGACAGTGATTATATAATCTGCTTGCATCTGATGCACAATGGAAAGAAAGATTTCACTTTGAAATGCAGCTATAAAGTTTTTGAAAGTTTCCTTTGTGGCTACACTGTAGAATACTCTGATTCTGCAATCAATTTAAGAGCTTGGTTAAAATAATGTTATTTCAGATTCCTGAGTCTGCCACAAATTGTTAACTGTTGCAAGCAGAACTTACAGTAAGCTTCATAAACAGGCTTTAGCCTTTCTGAATACAAACTGCTAAGTTTGCTAGGATCTGTGTAGAAGTGGTATTACTGTTATTTCTGCAAAATTTAAAGAATATCACTTGTGCCTGTACTTAAGGGACAGATTATGAACTTTTCCATTGATTTATTAATGTTTGTCATACACTCTAAAATGCTGGATGAAATTTACTAGTAAATTACAAAATAATTTCCATTATTTTACTATTACAGTGAAAGGTAAGTAAGAGAGCTGTACTAAGTTCAAAATGCTATATTTCTAGATGAAAATATTGACAAAGCAACAGTTAGAAAGATGAAGGAATTGAAAAGGTGGAATCTCTTGTCACACTAAACAGCTGCATGATATATGGTGTTTTAATACAGAATGCAGTGCTTCTTATTGCAATCCATCACCTATACTGCTTGAAATGGATGACATGTTCCATTGTGGTGACTTAAACATACCTTAAACATGCTGACAATTATATTTAGAAAGTGTTTCATTTAGAATACCATGCCATTGCAAAGCTAGATGCGACATATTTTAGTTTGTCATCACATTTAAGGAGGGGTAACTCACCATGTTAAAAAATGTCATCACATTTCTTCATCACACTGAAATATATCATAATATTTTAGACAGCAAAGGTGATGGCTTCTCAGTTTGGTGTACAATAAAAAGCACCACCTGCCCCTTCCCTATGTTTTCCTGCAATTTAAATCCTACTATAGCAGGGATGGCGAACCTTTTGAGCTCGGTGTGTCAAAATTCGCAAGAAAACCTAGCTTAACTCGGGTGCTGTGTCACACCTAGAAATATCCATAATTTTGTGATATTTGTAGCTCTAGTAAAAAGGTAATATTTTTGATATATGTATTTTATTAAAAGCAAAAACAAATAATTCTTTACATTAGTGACTTTTGTTGTTAAATCTTCCATTGAAAGTTGGTATTTCATACACTTCAAGAACAAGCAAGCACTATGTGTCCAGGTGTCAGGGTGACCATGTGTGTAACCCAAAAGGGCTTGGCGTGTCACCTGTGACACGCGTGTCATAGGTTGGCCATCACCGTACTATAGTAACCTTGGAAAGCATATTTTAGAAGCATTGTAACTGAGGAATCCAGAGATTTGCACGGACACAAAAATTGTGGTTTGGTTCCAATTTGAATTGGGTTCCAGTTGAAACCTCAAACAGGATTGAACCTGTTCATTTAAAAAAAAAAATTAAAAAGCCATTTTGGAAGGGCAACTGCTGCCAAACTCCAGCTGGTTCAAAAGGAACTGGGTGCTTTGGCTTGATGGGCTGAACACATCCTTGTTTGGTTTCAGTTCAAACCAGCTCCCTCAAATGGAAGGTGATGGTTCAGGTTCAAGTCTGAACAGTCAAATCGATCCCTTCAAACTGGTTTGAAAATGAACTGGTTCAGCACTTCTCTAGAATCTACTCAATTGTGGATTTTGCTTCTTTAAGACCTAGAGGGCTTGCTCCATCCTGAAGACCGGGTTGTACTGAGAAAGATGTTGGGCAACTTTCATTCTTGGCTTTGCATTTTTTGCCTGGCCCAACTTCAGCACTGGGCCAAGGTACAAAAAAGGTAGGGCCAAACTCTGGCCTCAAACTGGCCATTACAGGAAGCTTTCAAATTTTTCCATCATTGAGAAGATATACTTTAAAATTGACTCAGACAGAAGCAGGGACCGCTGAAGTGGTTTGAAGCATTCAGGCAATACTGATATTGGTAAACAACAACAACAAGAATAGTAATGAGAAGGAAAAAATAGTAAAGAATGCAAAAACACAGATATATAAATTGAAACAATGCTTTTGGGATAAAAAGTAGATCCATTTGTTATTGCTAGTAGTGAATGCCAGTATGGGCTGTGCACCAGTTTGAAAGGCTTGTTTGAAGTCTTCCTGACCTGACCCGGAATGGGATGGATCAAAGGGTTTTGCAGCACACATCAGGCTTCAAACAAACCCAACAAATCCATACATGACCACCTGAGGCATTTCTGGTATGGCCTGTATTACTAGTTATTGATGCATTAGGTACAGTATCAAAGAAATGTATGAAATACTTGGAAAGTATCAAAACGGATGAAGTAACACTACTAAGACTGCAAAAAACAACACATCTTGGAATCAAATGCCTTCTCTGAAGCTACTTCCTTGATCTCCATAGTTCTGGATTATCAGTGAACCAAAGCTCCACTTATTGCACCTAACAGCATATGACATATTTGTCACATATGTTAATATCCAGTTGCGTAAATATGCAGATGCATGAATTTGAGATGTGTAAGAACAGTTGGAAAGGCATTCATCTGATTTCATGCATGTTTTTGGCAAAATCCAAATGGGACCTTTATGATTCTATGAGACTGCTCTGATGGTGCAGGGGGCACTGTCTATGTGCTCCTATTGCAGTGTGAAAGTGCTCAAAGGGGACAGGGATCATTTGTCCTTCCTCCCTTTGAATACTCATTCTACCATAAGTGCTAGCTAGAGCAATATAACAGCAGAGCAGCAGGAGGAGTTCTGAAAACTGCTTTCTGTACTCCAGTACAGTCTTAAGGCCCTATTCTAAGATGGCTGTGATATTTTTGCATTGGGAGAAGTGGCATAAGATGAATGAATGAATGAATGAATGAATGAATGAATGAATGAACCAACCAACCAACCTACCAACCAACCAACCAACCAACCAACCAACCAACCAACCAACCAACCAATCAATCAATCAATCAATCAATCAATCATCTTCTAGCCAAGTGCCATGGACAGGAAATATGACTTTTATTTGAGGTAAGTGGTCTGAGTAAATCTACTGACCAATCATAAGGTTCCAGAATCTTTTATGCTCTGAGGGATAAAAGGCACAGGGAGAGAAATTCCATTAAAAAGGGATTTTAAATAAGTCCAATGTGGTTGTTCCCTCAGTTTCATAAATTAGATAATTCATTGTATCCTGTTTACAGGGCTCCTACAAAATACATCTTTTTTAACTGCATGTGAACACAGCCAGAATTAGCCAACACCTCTAAATAAGAGAAGTTTCATTATATAATTCTCAGATCTAGACATAATGTGGGTGAGAGCAAGAGGTCTTCTGCTACATGTGCTGACAGAGTAAAGACCACAGTCAGTGATGTGTCAAGATGACATTTACAAAATCTTTGGCTGGCATTTTATGCAAACAATCTTACTAAATAAATATGTTCGAAGAGTCCAGTTTTCTGATCATCAGTGCTCAGAAGGAAAACTAATAAACATACATTTGCTGACACAAAGATAAAATTGTAATTAAAAAAAGTTGAAAGTTGTTATCCTTTTAGCTGGAATAGAAGTGGCAAACACTTTGCAAAGTACTGAACAAAAATAAGTTGTTTTACACAGCAGAAATCAATGATTAGGAAATCAAATGCAATTAAACAGCACCCAAAGTGTTTAAGTAAAGAATTGAATCGTTGTTCAAATCAGTATGGACACTGGGGTTATCCTGATAGTTTCTTATATGGTTTAAACAAAAGAGGGTTTTTTTTTCTGCAGCCCATTTTCCAAGGGGTCAGGTATACCCATGAGCTGGCTAAAAGACCAAATATATGCTCTTTGTTACCTGACAAGCCCTACTTATCAACATTACAGTTATTTCATCAAAGTAATGGACTAGCTTCTGATGCCTCATACTAAATTCTGCATTTGTACACCAAACCTGCAGAACACAACTTTGGTGATGCGAGACATTCTAGGCTAATCTGACAAAAGTCCTTAAAGGCACCCATTGTTGTCTCATGTGACGAGGTGGGAGCCCCACCCTTCAGTGCACCAATACACACTTTGATCTGCATTAATTTCTACTTATTCCTTCTCCTGTCCAGTCACATGAGCTAACACTCAATGACCCTAAAATCAATCTGCATTTTAAGGAGTTATTTGTAAGTCACAGAAATAAGGTAAAATAATCATTTAATTAAAAATCTAAGTTCTCAAAGAGAATTCGAGGGTACTCCTGATGCATCACCCAAATGTATGTCAGCCTATGCGTGCATCTGTCTTTCTCCCTCTTTCTCCCTCGCACACCTGTCTTTCTATGTTGCATTTGTGAAAACTGACCTTTCAGATATGAATAACAATATCAAAATACAGAAGCTGCACTGAGGCTCTTCACAAGAAAAGTATTTCTTTCGTTTTCCTCTTTCTTTTTTTTAACCCCCTTTTAAACTGCAAATAGCATGCCTATTTCTGGCTTATCCCAGGATTGCACTAATTTATATGCATCTGATAACCCCGAGAAGGGAAAGTGGGAATGAGTTGGCAGGTGGCCTTTCAGATTTAAAGGGCATATGGCATAGTAGTTGTTTGTTACTAACTCACTCTGGAATACTAAAGACGTCATACAATATGTATATGCACCACAATGTTTCTCTTTTTTTTTCCAACTTGGAAAATATTGGATTCATACCCTTAGCCCATAGCTAATAATACACAATGCTATTTGAATGTGAGATGTTGTTCTAAGATGTTAGTACACTTCTGCTTGCACATAACAAATTCATTTGGGATTACCTCCATATCTGGCTATTGGGCTGTTATTGATGATCCTACAAAGTAGGGCCCTTTCCACACTAGCTCCAGTTGAATGGCCAGATACTTCTCTCACAAGGAACATATGCGCTGTGCTGAGCCGCTTCTATCCTAGAAGCAGCTCCACATGTACCAGAGTTTGCCCCAGGTGTACAGCTGTAGAGCACTAAAAGGTGCTCTACAACTATAGTAGTAGTTAGCTAATATATGCTGGCACAGTTCTGTTTACACTTGTTCTGGGTGAATGAAGCCTGGGGAGGGATGTTGCAGTTGATGTTGCATGCCACATCAGCCAGTTCCCACAGTAACAGTGTCACACATGTCAATTGCTGTGGTGAGGTGATATTGGCAATCAGACTTACCCAGGACTTAGGGAAGTGCTGAGTAAGGTTCAAATGCATCAAGTGTTGCAAGGTGTGAACAGCCAATGCATGTCAGAACTTCACCAACTTGTGTGCCTATATCAGGAATGAGAAGGGAGGATCCATAAATAAGCCCATAAGCAAATGGTAGGGCACTGTGTGAGACAGGATGCTGGATTATATGGGCTGTGGTCTGATCCAGCAGGGCTGCTCTTATGTTCTTATGTTTTTAAAGTTACAAAAATAAAATAATTGCCATTTGCCAAATCATTATATGGATAGTTGTGCCACTGGGAATATCAAATGCTTCTATCTTTTTCTAATCAGTCTCCAACATTGTGGATCTAGAGAAAGGTTGTCCAAGGGGTTTAAGTTGCAAAACTGGATATGTGATCACCAGAATATCAACTGATGGGATAAATGAATGGTCACAATACAATTCTGATGGTGTCAGTTAAGAACTGGAGAGCCACTGGATTCAAAGGATTCCTTCCTTAATCAGAAAGCTGCACAAAGTGACCTTGACAGTTCTGTCCAATTCATTCCATCAACATTTCTCGTTTTCAAGCTTTCACAGAGTTGAAATTAACACCATTTACAATTGCTGGCAAAGAGCCTACAACAAAGTTTGATGAGGGTGTAGGATCTGGCAGTGGTTTTAGATGTGTGGTTGGAAGTACTAAGCAACATTACCCTTTGTTCTGTGAAATGCTGTGCCCAGTGAAAGATGGAGGATATGTAATCCTTGGCTCCTTTTCTGCTTGCAAACCCTGAAAAACAAACTGTTCCAAGCACTCAATTAATGGCCAGTGAACTAGATGTTTTCTGAGTAAATGCAATGAGTGGGTGCCCAATGAAAGGTGAATAACATCGCTTCAACAAAGGAGCTTTTGTGGAGGGGAATTTGTGGAATACATGCTGCATGTCTGCTGGCAGGAGCAGAACAAGGTGCCAGTCCACTTGAGAGACAGGCTTAGAAGCATCCCAGTAAATGTCAAGTAAATTCCTAAATGATGGTAAGCAAGGAGATAAGTGCTGCTGTTTCAAATAGGATCATGTACAATGTTTGGCACCGCAAAGAGGGAAGCAAGGATGGCAATTTCATTAAGTCAGTTATGCAGAGCAGCCCTCCATTCCAAGAGAGTTGGTGAGTGGCACAGACCTAGTGAATCCAAGCCAGAATATGTATTACACATTGGGGCCTGTGGAGTCATGTTCCAGTCAAAAGTGAGGATTTATAGATAGTGCTGTAACTGAGAGGAGATTAAGCAGGCTGGAGCCAAGCAGAAGCATTTGACTAGAGCAGACAGTCTGATTAGAAAAGGCAGGCAGACCAGAGGAGCAATAGAAGTGAGCTTGAAAGCATGTGTCGGTACACAGACGTTATATTATACTGTCAGCATGGACAGATAAAGGGACTAAAAGCATATCATCCCCTTTCAAATTTTCATTGCTGGTATCTGGGTACTATTAAACTTCCCAAAGTGCTCCCTTCTTTCTTTCTTTCTTTCTTTCTTTCTTTCTTTCTTTCTTTCTTTCTTTCTTTCTTTCTTTCTTTCTTTCTTTCTTTCTTTCATACATTAGTATTCTCTTTTTTTGGAGGCATACATCCAAGTTCTATGAGGTCTGTTTTCTGGACACTAGAAATGCTACAAAACTTCTTCTAAGTGGACAACTATTTTCAGACCATACCCTAAGATGTTATGGTAGCCTCTGGCACCTTACTGACTTGGGCTGATAGGGAGACTAGACAAAAACTCTGCAGGTCTCCAAGTAGCTAAGATATATTCTATAACATGAAATGCTTTTATAATTTTCTATTAACAGTAGGGGATACAAGAGTGACAGATAGATGAGTGGCTGATAAAAAAAAAAGTACAAATCAAGCTCAATTTGATATATTCAATCAGGCACCCAAAATAATTGACATCAAGAATACAGATTACGCTCCACTCAGATTTTAGTGAACAAGTGGATTTTAGAAGCTCTTGCACAGAGCCTTGTATTATAAAAAACAATACCAAGAAAAAAAGACAGCTATAGCCACTCCCACAGGCAAAATGGAGGCAGAAGTAAATAAAATGTTGAAGGAACACCCAGAAAGATGGCGCACTGTTCTCTGGCTTCAATTCCCTTCCCAGCTTTTGAAGATCCAGATTGTGGATTTGCAAAAATTGAAGGAAAAGGAGGAGGAGGAGGAAATAGGCAGGTGGTGATGTGGGAAAGGAGAAGGGAGGAATGGAATTTTGACCCTCAAAAGGTCAGGATTGGCTGGAGGTAGAAAGGGACACCCATTCTCTGCCCTCCCTGGAAAGATCAGGTACTGCCCTCAATAGTCCTCTTACATGATCACACCCTAAAAATATAGATTATGGAACAGAAACACTAAGGCTGCGTCTTCACGGCATGCGTTATTTCGGTTTAAATAATTCGAAATAACTGAACCGGAACAAAGTTGTCTACACGACTTGCAAATTGATCCGGTTCCGAGGGCATTCCAATTGCAGCCTTAACGCGGAATCAATACTCGGAGTCCACATGGCAGCATTGTCCTCCCGCCCATTGCCCACCCTCTCTCTGTGATTGGTTTTCCCTCCCAGGATCCCACCCTCCCTTCCCTGTGCGTCATGCATGCCTTTTTTGCCTCTTTGTTCTGATCAGCTGTCATTGGGACGCCCCCTGCCCGAGTCCCTCCCGCGCACTCAGCTCCGCCAGGGACCCCCTGCCCGATCCGTCCCCTTCTCTCCCCTCCCTTGCCCTTCCCAGCAGCAGCAGCAGCAGCATCCATCCATCCATCCATCCATCC
>MTQE01001134.1:40662118-40691219 GCA_014337955.1 Aspidoscelis marmoratus | reverse complement strand
ATCTCCCGTCTGGCCAAGGAGAACTCAAAACATTTTGAATTCGAGATAACGATGCAGTGGGGATGTGGCTTAAGTGCTGGAATAATCTGAAACACCAGATAGATCAGGCTGAGGGGGAAGTTGGATAAAAATTGGAAGGGCATTTTGGGGTACGATCCCTGGTACCGCTTCAGACCATCTTAAAAAAATGAGTGTGGTGAGAGCTTAGAAGCATTCCCTAAATCATTCTGCAGATCCAAATGAACTATCAAAAAGTGCACAAATGCATTTTCCAAACTGTACTCAGCATTTAAGGTCTCAACAACAATATCTCCCAGAGTGATTACAATGTTTAGAAACTAGGGTCAAGTTTCTTTCCTCTCATGTTGTTGCTTTTCTCTCTGCTTTCTTGCTCCCTTGATGTGACTTACCACAGTGCTCCAATTACCAAAGCTCCTGCCAATGGTTGTGTTTACAAGGCCTGCACTAGCAGCCCCCAAGGGATACAGCATCTGTACTGTGGACTAGTCTACTGGGATGTCATATCATATGGCATTGGACAAACATATGGTGAGAAAATGACACCTTAGGCTGCTCCAATGGCAAGCTGCTTAAAAGCAGTTTCTAAAACATTCTATGGTGGTAGACCTATTCAGAACTTGTGTGCAGATGGCAGTGACCATTTGGAGCAGTCCACTGGCTGCAAGAAGTCCTCACCACCTTGCCGCTCTCTGAGAAGCTGTACCAGAAGTACACTACTTTTGGGAGGAAGACTAAAAAAGTCCTGCTTGCAAACATTTCATCCACAATCTGTGAAGTTAAGCTGGGATGGGCCACTATAATGCAAAGACCCTTGCCCTACGCCACCAACACCCCTCCAATCTTGGCCCAAATTGCTTGATCCAACCCACTATCAGATCTGCATGACATGGGATAACACTGCTTTATAGATCCTGCCAAAGTTTCTTCCAAACATGAACAGAGTTTAATCAAGAGTAATTAGCAACAGCAGACATAGTTTTGTTGCAGTATACATTAGATGTTTGCAGAGCACTTCTGAAGGGGGAAGCAGATGAAGTTTGCAAAGATCAGTGGAGGCTTGCATATATGACAAATGAGGGTTTGTAAAAATACACAATTTATAACACAAAAAATGTGGCAGGCTCACACTTTTGCAAGTTTCTTGCAGCTGAACAACTGATTTTCTGGATCAGCTCTTTGGCAATCCTTCAATTTTTGTGAGTTTTGCAATTTGTGTTATACTAGTGGAACCTAACTGTTGGAAAAATGAAGTGTGACTATATAGGAGCACAGTTTGTGCTCAGCAGCTGCTCATCAAAGTCAGCCTCAAGCTTGTAATGGAATCAATGATCTCTAGTAGCTCACAGAATAGTGCAGGCCATTGGGTCAGTTGTCAGCATGAGGAATTTTGAGAGTTGTGCAATGTACTACTTTTGGCCAGGGTAGGATCTTCAATTGATATGCATCCTAGTTAAAAATCAATTTAAAGCTTATATTACCCAAGTTATCCATATGTGGTCCATAATTCTGCTCCATACTGATCATTTGGATAATCTGTCTGATGTGTTTTCCTAACATACTTAAATATAGAGATTATCCGAATTCCGCCAACGATGGGTACTTCTAGTGACAGTGGAAAAACACCCAAAGTGTTGAGGAAGGAATAACTGTGTGGTCCTTTCTGCATTGGGCCTTATTCTAGATTATATCCCAGAACAGAAACCTGTCATCCACATGCTGATGCAGACCAAAAAAAGTCCATGCCTGGGACCTGCTATAGTCTGCATTAGCATGTGGATGGTAGGTCCCTATTCTGGGATATACCCCAGCACAAGGTCCAGTTCAGAAAAGTTCAGAAAAGGCTAGAGAAAATGCAACTTTGCTGATCTTTAATTTTTCAGGCAACTGCTGAACCCCTGTTTGAATGGCTGGATTGCCTGCTTTGTTTTATCTTCCCTTCCACTATTGTAATACTGTTTCTAATTTTGCTTCTAGTAGTATTTCAAGTCTTGTTTTCATGTCTTTTGTTGTAAACAATTCCAACATGTTTGATGGGTACTGGTATATAAATCATATAAACAAACAAGTATGTCTCTTATTTGCCAAAGTAATAGGATGCCTGCCAATTTTCTACAGCTCTGCAGTATAGCATTGTACTCCAAAATAGCAGAGAATTTATCAGCTAGGATTTTCCTCCTGCTTCTTTGCTGTGGCTACTATCACAAGCTGTAGAGCATATATCTATGGGTAATCAATGGTATGAATCTCACCTATTTCCACTGATTTCCAGTTGAGAAAATGGGAAGTATCAGAAAGGTGGTAGAATCAGGCAAGCATGTTTGAATGCAGCCTGGTTCTCCAGGATCAGCAATGAACATGAGAAAACTAGTGTGTGAGAGAGAGAGGAAGAGAGAGGAAGAAAGTCAGGTCTAATATACAGACGTTAAGAGCAGGAAGAACAATGAGATGCTCTTGCATTGACTGTCCTGGATTGACATCTGTTGAACATGCCATGGCAGAATCAAGACTTCCCTGTTAACCTACAGCTGTTCCCTTTGCAGATCTGCACTTTTTTTCTTTCCAGATGGCACTGGGGCCATGAGGACACACTTTATTACTGTTGGAGATAAATAGCAGACTACTCCAATTAGCAGAGCATTCAAATTATTACGGCAGGCAGGCAGAGTTGTTCCATGACGGTCCCCGATTTCCCTGATTGCTGCTTCTATATCCCTGTTTAATTACAGGGCTTCTTCCTTGCATGAGACTGTGTTCAGAAGAGAAATTATTACATCTGACAAACCCTGCACTTTCAAAGGCTTTTCACTGCATACATGTTGCTTTCACATGTCATGGTAATATTTTAAAGATAGTTTGATACCATTAAAAAATATAAAAAAACCAAAACAGCATTGTCACTGAAGTTTTTCCATCAGGAATGTTTTGTTATTATTGTCCCCATCAGATAACATTTCAAGAACTCTTTCATTTCTGCTAAAGTAAAAACACAAGCAACAAAATCTCATTCTTTGCTTTCCTTGGAATCTTTTCAATATTTATGTTTGATATGCAGATATATGATATCTGATATGATATCTGATATCTGATATGATATGATATATGTTTATCTGCTTTTCCTAGCAACCTGTATTGACTGCGTTTATCTACTCTCAGCCTATGCAGTGCTGAGAAAATTCATAGGAAGGGAAAATGTTTCCCTTAAGTTTTTATTTAGTTAGTTTTTAATACATCCTTTCAAGATAATAAATGAAAAAGATACAAACATTTATATACAGACAAAAAAGAATATTTATTCCCAATTTTATACGTACTCCCCTCCTTTCTCTATTACATCTCTGATAAAGTCAAGTGGACTATCCTGCCATCCTTTCAGACAAAGTTCAACAACCAGGCATATGCTTTGAGGGACAAGTTGTGAACATATAAAAGAACAGTTAAAAAAAAAAGATAAGAGAAACAAGAAGGGGGTTGCCATGAATAAGACAGCTGCTAGGATGTTTTGGAAAAGCCATGAGACCTTACAGAAGAGATCAAAACAAGGAGTGTTTATCCACTCACTAGGAGCTGAACCCAGCTTGATGTTGATAAATAATATAGCCTTTAAGAAGTCAGGTGGCTGTATCCAGGAGTACATAAAAAGGACACTTGGTAAGAGCCCCTAAACCTCCAAAACTACATGTTGTTACCTCCATTGGATGCACAGCCAGCTTCCAAGATACAACAGCTACCTTCAGAGATGCCCTGTTGGTAAACCTGATTAAAGAATTCTGAGGTTGCTTTTAACAGCTGTTTAGAGTACAGGTGTGCACAAATGTATTTTTTGCATTCGAATTCGAGTTGAATATTTGAAAATTCAATTCAATTCAGATTTCAAAAATATGGATTTTCAAAAACCCGATTCGTATCTGAATATACCAATCTCAATAAGATTCGTATCTGGAATACAAATTTGCATAAATATGTATTTATCCCGTATGCATCTCGTATGCTTCACATTTTCATCCCACATTATTTGTGCCAATACGTATAATTTTCATGTACATTCGTATACGATATATACAGATCTACTCTTTCGAATTATTCAAAAATCCATATCGGAGTTTCAAAAATCCGAAATTCGTTCAAATGTATAAATTCAGATTTTCAAAAATCCAATTTGAATTCGAATGTCGACATTCAATGGATTCGAATCAGATTTTCAAATTTTCGAATATCCGTGCACATCCCTAATTTAGAGACCAGGGTCCAAATCTCCATGTAGCCATGGATGCTCAGCAAGTGACCTTGATCTAATCAATATCTATCTATTTAACCTATATAACTGGATCTGTATAAAGATGAAATAGGGTGACCCTATGGAAGAAAGGACAAGGTTCCTACTTCCTTCATAGCTGCACAGAAGAGGGAATCCCAACAGGTGTGGCTTGCATGACAAGCTATACCTGCTGCTTTGTCTAACTATTAGAGAAACAGGAACTTTGTCTTCTTTTTCCTATAGAAACCCAAGATAAAATGAATAAGAGAATCTTTAAAATACTAGGGGGTCAGCTTGATGGAGTTTCTGCTGCAGGGAAATCATACCTAAATGTGAACTCTCAACTTACATGTGAATTATTTTCTTTCTTTTTGCTATCTCTGCAGAGCCATTCTTTCAGGATTCCCTAAGGAATGCTTTTCTCCATGCATTGTTTAGGGCAGAATATGGGCATTCCAGGAGAGGAGGAAAGTGGCTATAGATCTATTCACAGCAAAACTAGAATACATTTGCTTATGAGGGGAAAATCTTTGCGAAGCAATGAATATTTTACTCAGGGCAGGAGAAGAAGAGTGATCATAGATGTGTAGTCAAGGAAAGGAGTATCAGAGATCATTGTGTTAAGGGGTACAACAATCCATTGCAGAACTAGGTACATAAAGAAACACAAGATGTTTAATGTGAATGCAAAGTGCTTTTAAAACAGATTCCTTTTTTGTGCAAGATGTAAGGTTCATGTGTAGCTGTCTCCTAAAATACGTACATCTTATAAAAATATTAGGCATCTGCTTTATTCCATATTTTAATAAGCTTATGTCTGAGGAGCTTTTGTACCAAAGTAGGGAAAACAGTGTAGAAAAATCCTGTCATAAATGCAAATGCTCTATGTTAGTACAAAAGTCTCTGTCTTTGGGAAGGAACATTGTAGACTCAAATAAGGTGAAAGTTAGATTTATGCCCAATTTCATTTGAAATTTTAGAGACAGGTTCAGTCCATAGCTATACAAGTATACTCACTCACTCACTCACTCACTCACTCACTCACTCACTCACTCACTCACTCACTCACTCACTCACTCACTCACTCACGGACGCATATTGTATTTCCATCCCACACAGTAAATGTTTTTTCTTCATAATTTCCAGAAAGAAAAAAGTTATGCTCAAATAAAGCACAGTAAAATCCAGGACTTTGATTCTTATTATCTTATCAATTTTAAGTTCTTGTTTAATTCAATTACTTTGGTCATATTCAGAATCTTATCATGGTTGAAGACTTTGTCCTGATAATAAAATAATATGGCTGCATCCAGACAGGGTATTCGTGGCAATGCCAACATAGCTCCAAAATATAGGAGTAAAATTCTGGCATACTACTACACTGGGAAAAACTCTGCCAATCCAATTCCCATTATGACTTACCTAAAAGGTTAATCCAGACATCACTTACTTATTCCATTACATTTGGGTATTCTAGAATAAAATATGGATATCCTGAAATATCCATTATTTATTCCAAAATATCCAAATATAAAAGAATAAATAAGCAGTGACTGGATGCAGACCTTGTCTAGAGACCTTCGGGTATGGGGTGGGATAGAAATGGAAATAATTAACTAACTTGTCTGGACACTTTCTCACACAACCATTTTCTTGGAAGTAGCCACCATCCACATGTGGGCCAAAACTGAACTGAAAAAGGGGACCAGCAATCATGCACTTCTGGGTATTTTACATCAACTGGAGGCAGCCTAAGTTTTTTTTATAAAATGTTATGAACCTAGGAAATGTCCAAATAAATCAGACAAATGGGCCACCTAGGCCATCAATATGTTCTTGGCCACAATCAGTTAGAATGCTGGCTTTAGCACAATGCATAGAGTATTATAAATGCTAGCATTTCTGCTGTCCCCAATTCTGAAGCACCACTTCTCAGCTGAGGTTGATATACAGTTGCTTCCTCATCACTTTGACCTGGGTAAAGGACTGTGCTACTTGTAAGTGATTTCCTCCATGCCTAGTAGTAAATACAGACAGTAAAACTGTTGTGACATACTAGGAGTTCCTGTTAACAGCAGACTGATGAACAATCAATGAGGGTTTTTATATAATAAGCAGTGTCATAACACATGGGCAACCGTTTCAATCTGTCCAGAGCCACAGGGGCAAATACACTTATCATAGTCTAGCTACTTATATTTCTCTTCCAAGTAAACTGACAGGAAAACATTCATTTGGCCCAAGGTAAAAGCTTTTTGCAAATCTGAAGCAATAAAAATGTTGTTGTTCAGCTGCCCTATTACTAGTATCAAACAAATCACAAGATTCACAACCCCACTGTTGTGGAGATCCCTGCTCCGAATTTTTGTTTTATACAATCCTGGTGAAAGCAACAACTGCTCAGAGTTGTACATTCCTTAAATTCTTGCTGAAAGAAAGAAAGGTGAAAGAAAAAGTTTCTATTAAGTCTATAGCAACTTCTGAATCCACTTTCTCCATGCCAATTTTCCTCATCTTATTCATGTTTTCCATACATTCTTCATTTTTTGAGTGGAAGATTCAGAATTTAAGCCTCTGAGTAAATAAATATATGGAATATTAAGGCTGCTTGTAACCTGTTGGATGTGGTTACTCACATATGTTTTTCTGTAATGGAACAAGGAATGTCAACTGACCCCAGAATGAATTTGTTTCAACCTACAAAACATTTCCCTATCATCTTCTGAACGGAGCTAATGCTGCATAGCCCTAAAACAATCTGAGAATAAATGGACTCTGATTTATAAGGGAGAATGAACATATCCTAAAGATGCATTACAAAAGGCCCTTCTAATAGCAAGGCAGAGACCGCCATCATCCACTTAGGTGAGCTTGTTATTCATAACAAGGTTTTTCTGCTTGGCCTTTTAGGGGAAACTCATGCTGACCATTCTTATTGAAATTTTGGCTAGGATCTGCTGAATTTCATCCTGCTGTTTCTAAAGATCTGAATGACTGAATGACTGAAATGTATGCAGATTTCACAATTCCCTTGCCAGAAACGCTTTTAGCCCTTCCATTTCTCTCTGGAAGGGGAAAACGTTGCACGCTGATGAATGTTCAGCCAATCTATGGAACATGTGTGAACTGGCTATAATCTAAGAAAGTATGGGCTATTGTCGGTAAAAATGACATCCAGGAAGATTTGTATGGGGAGGACACATGTTGATTTCTTTTGTTTAGAGCTTTGATCACATGTTGGCTGCTCCCCAGCTTTTGGGAAGGCCAAGAGTAGCAAAAATACACATAGATCTGAAAAGGACTGGCTAGTCTCTGAGGAAATTGGTTTTTTGAAAGGGTATCAAGTGAGTTGTGACACATGAGCAGGCTGGCAACCCTCACCATTTCCTTTGTTCCTCAGCTTATATTCTGCCACAGACAAGAGCTTATTTATGGAGTTGTCACCTTCCATTGTAGATGTATGGTATGTGGTTTGGAATATTAGGCTCAAAATGACTTATTGGCAGCGCTGAACTGACACATCAAAAACAAAACTTCTATTGCTATTTTAGAACTGTATTATGCTGAGATGTCCATGGATCCTTGAAAAGCACTTTCCAGTTTCCTTACCCTGGATTCGAGTGAATCATTTTGTAAACTGGATTATGCAAGTGACTGCTAGTTGCCAGAGCCGTCACTTAAACATTCCTAGAAAAGGTACAGATTTGTGTATGCAGATTTGTAAATGATGGATCAGCATGCCTGGTATAAGATAAACTTGTTTGATTGCTCAAGGAGAAGAGAGGTGGCTTATTATGAAAGGTGTAGCTCTAGCCAAAAAGTGGAAATCCACATCAAATTTATTTTTCTGGTATTGTGACTTCTGTTCTAAAAGGCAGTACTTTTTGGTCTCCTTTTCTGTGGTGGCCCCCTGTGGTGGGAACAGTCTCCCTCTGGAGGTTCTATAGGCACCAACATCATATGGTTTTCAGCTCCTGATAAATAACATAACACTTTATCCAAGCCTTTGACATCTATTGTTTTTTAAACTGTTTTTGTATCATCATCATCATTATTATTATTATGCTGGATTTTAAACTTTGTATGGGTTTTAGCATAGTCTGATACAGTTTTAATATGTTCATTTTTAACTGTTGTGAGCTGCCCAGAGACCTTTGGGTATGGGGCGGGATATAAATATAAATAAATACGTAAATAACTTCCTCTGGGTATTGTCTTGCCAGGAAGAGTGAGGGGTGATGGTTATATTTTAAAACTATGTACTCATGCTTAAATAAATGTTGGAGGATATTGTTATTTGTACCCTCAGCCTGCTCCTCTGGTCAGATTGTAGTGATAGTAAAACAAGATGTAGAAATTCACTGCTTATGAGTTAATGTGAATCAAGAACAGGTAAGGGTTTCACCCTCATCTTCTATTTGAGAATGCTGAGAAGCAAGTGATAGACTACTGTGCAAGATAGGATACTGGATTAGATGGGCCCTATCCTGTTCCAGCAGGGATTCACTCATATTCTTACGTTTCAACATGTCATGTGGGATTCTTGATGCCTATATTTTGCAATCCTTGCTTTATAAAACAGTGGCTGAATGTGTGTGTGTTTAAGGAGCAGGTGAGTGTTAATATGAGGCGCATTAAGGGCAAGGCTATTATTCAAACTTGCACAATTATTGAGCAATGCAAGGAAACAGAAAAACTAAAGACAAGAGAGATCTTCAAGAAAATTGGAAATTCAAATGGAAAGTTTCATGTAAATAAATGGACATGCTAAAAGACAAAAATGGCAGGGACCTAGCAGAAGCAGAAGAGATAAAGGAGAGGTAGCAAGAAAACACAGAGGCCATGTCTGCATGCAAGCCATTTGGAGTGGTATCCACATGCATGGACCGGGCACGGTACCGAGAATGGATCTGGCCTATCTGGATGGCATTCCCGCTAACGCGCACTGGGTATGTTCTCGGCACCAATGCAGCTGTCCATGTGCAAACTGTGCCAAACAGCAGCACGAGGGACCAGTGCCCCCTCCTCTCTACCCCTTCTCCCCTCATTGGGAGGTGGATTGACATTACCCTGCCCTCGCCAGCCACAAATGTCTTCCAGCTGCAGAAGCCGCATCCCCCCCTCCCTTAGCCGCACAGGACTGGGATGTGAGGGCACAGAAAATCTTTCAAATCAACTGAAATACACAAATAAAATTTAAAATAATTTTTAGAAACCCAAACCTACCTCTGAGCAGTTGAGCAGTTGTGTGCAGCTCTGCTCCATTGGCAACCGCAAGAAAATCTGGGAATTTTTAAAAGATGGGAAATCAAGCTGTTGCCATGATCGTCTTGGCAATCGCTAAACATGGGTGGAATATTGGGGAAAATGAGCAAAATCAAGCTGTTTTCCTGTGTGCCTTGATGATTGAAAAACACAGGTGGATTTTTCAAGGCAAAAATCAAGCTGTTTTCCTGCCTGCCTTGGCGAAACCATAAGCACACCCCACTTCTGATAAGAATATAGACATATTCAGACTCCAGGGGAGACATAGTTTTTATGCTTATTTACAATAACAATAAAAATCTTGCTCCTGGTCATATTTCATTGACAAGATGTCTACTGGAGCACTTCTGTGATTGTGTTCTGAGGTTTCACAAGAATGTCTCTTCAGGTGCTGATGGCAGTGCCATCATTGGGACAAAGGTGATGTGTCGTGCATGCACGCATGCTAGCTTCCTAGGTCCCCTGGTGTGTCAGCAAACCTGCATGGCATGTCAGATGACCCCTGGCCCCTGGAAGAGGTGCCAAGGGCCTCTCCAGTGGCTAGGAAAGGTAAGATTTTGGGCATTTGTGGTGCAGGATTTCCTGCACCACTGCTAGTGAATGTTGGGATCGCTTCTGGGATGGCAGGAACCATTTCTGGTGAGGAAATGGCTCCTGCAAGTGCAGATGGTGCTACCCAGAACCTACCCCAATGAGCACTACTGGGTCAAGTGCAGAAAGGTGCCTGACCTTTACCGTATCAGATTCTTGTGGTTTTTATCTGTGTTGAGCCACTGCTTAGATAATTCAGCTTCGGTCCAAACAGAAACCATCTTACTGGTTCATTCCTCTTTCTTTAGCTTTACTATTGCAAAAATATTTTGACTAATGAATTTATTGCAAATGGATGAGTCCCGTTCCATCCTTGTGAAGTGTATTTTATTTTCCTGCACAGCACAGTTGTATTGCAAGGACGCACATGTGGGAAAGTCAATGCTTTTCTATCTTTATACTACACATATTAGTAATTGCAAAAATAGCATATAAAAATCTGAAAACCTTTTTTTTAAAAAAAATGTTTATGGAAGATATTTTCATCTGGGTTGGCATGCATATCCAATATCTGAAATGGACACAATGCTGAAGCAGACATGGTGAAGTATCTTCTTATTGTAAATATGCACTGTGACTCCTCTGCTCTCTGAATGAATTCATTATAATACTGACGTTCAGTTTAAATGTAGTAATTAGTGACTCCATGTCTAACAATCTGCTCTCTTCTTGTCCTCAATATTCATTTTAAAAAAATATATTTACAGAAATTCTTCTAGCTGTCAGTAGTTCTTCAGTCATGTACAACACCTGTTTTATGGGCATAATATGAGCAACACTTTCTATTGAGTGACATACAATTTTATTTTGAAGTATACACTTTACCAGTTTCTGGAATTCAGCTCAATGCATCTGGCAATAGATAAAGCACCTATTTGGTTTAAAGGTTGTTGCCTTAGAGTTATCTCAACAACATAGCAAATGGAAGAGACAAACAAATTGGCTTCATATTGGCATATTGCATTCACCTTCCCATTTTAAATGCACTCCAATTTTCATAGCATTGCTAGGCAATCCTTTGTTTGGGGAATGTGGAATGTGCTGCCGGAAGAGGTGGTGACAGCTACCAGTCTGGATGGCTTTAAGGTAGGGTTAGACAAATTTATGGATGACAGATGTATCAATGGCTACTAGAACGAATGCCTAGATGCATCTTTCAGGCTGAGGGGGGGAGGAACTGGGGCGCTTCAAAGGCCATCTGCTGAGACTCGAGAGCAGGAGAAGGTTTGTCCTTGTCTCTGCTTGAGATGCCCATGAGCATTTGGTGGGCCACTGTGTGCGACAGGATGCTGGACTAGATGGGCTGTGGCCTGATCCAGCAAGGCTTCTCTTATGTTCTTATGTTCTTATGACAGTTGCCCAAGTGGTACAGTACCAAAACACCACCACTACTATATACATTGGTTTGCACTTTTCCCATATGAATCAAACAAATTATTTGTGGGTGCTTGTGAAGAAGTGTATTTGGGTTGCATTGAGTTCTTATTCTGCAACACTGATGATACTAAAAATACATTACATAAAGTTTGTGTTACAAATACTTCTATATAATCTAGCCTCTCGCTTTGTTCAGCAGTCAATAATTGATGATCCCAAAACAGCATTTTAGCTTGTTCCATCTCAAATGTCAGAAGGAGTAAAAGGTGATCTACAGGCTCCTTCCATAAGGAGTACTGTTACAACAATGTGTTAAGATTGTTTTACATTGTTATCTGTCAGTTAAGAAATATTTATTTATATGTTGAATGACACCTGGCACATATTTGACTGTTTTTCATTGTTGTCAGTGGTGACTCTCCAGACTGCAAGTTTTTTAAAGGAGGCTGAGGGTTGGAGAACATGCTCATGAGTATAGTCAGTGCATTGGTTTTCACTGAGAAATAGACTATAGCAGTGGTGGCCAACCTATGACACGTGTGTCACAGGTGACATGTCAAGCCCTTTTGGGTGACACACATGGTCACCCTGGCACCTGGGCATGTAGTGCTTGCTTGTTCTTGAAGTGTATGAAATGCCAACTTTCAGTTGAAGATTTAGCAAACGAAATTCAGCAACAGAAGTCACTAATGTAAAGAATTATTTGTTTTTGCTTTTAATAAAATACATATATCAAAAATATAACTTTTTTTTTACTAGAGCTACAAATATCACAAAATTATGCTCCAAAATTGCTCCAAAGTTTGTATGAGCTTTAGAACTGGTCTCTAAAAGCCCCCAAATCCAAAATGAATCCCCTGTGGTAAGTCAGACCTTGGAGACATGCCATCTGTACAACCTTTTGTTCTAATTTATTATTATCTAGTGCACCAGTGGATTTATTTAAACTACGTCTATTAATAGTTCAGATCTAGACTGGTTCAGGTGGTCACGTTGGGCTTCCTGGTCCAGACTACAGTCCATCTTGTACAGACAGGGAATACTATCTGGAGTATAATAGCCATATCATATCTACTATGTCTTCTGGGAGTGTAGGACCAGGAATGTTCTTAAAAATCATGCACATCTCCTCTTCTGGGAAGGGCTCAAACATGATTGTTCAAGTATGAGACCTTCTGGGCAGCAGAGATGTGTTTGACCCTTTGGTCAAACCACTCATGGTCCTCCACTCTTGGAAGGCTTAATCGGTCTCAGAAGTGTGTTGGCCAGCAGCTGCAGCTTGGCATGGGTCACCTGGGAATCCTGTAAGGTCATGAATGGAATGTGGAGGAAGCTGGGGCACAATGGCAGAAGGCTGGAACATTATTGGAGGAGTCTAGGGCATGAAGTTGGCTTTTCTACCCTGCTTTTCTCACCCATTTAAAGGGCTGACAAAGCTTTCTGTTCTTCTCCCCACAGCAGACACCCTATGAAGTAGGTGGGGCTGTGAGAGCTCAGAAGAGAGCTGTGACTCTCCCAAGGTCATCCAGCTGGCTTCTGCAGAAGCCCTGACTCTCCTTCACTGCCCTGGCATCATCACTGGAATGGAAATTCCATCAGAATATCAAATGCCATCCATTTGGAGCTCATACTTTATCTATGGATGCTTTCAAAATATGGGAAGAGGACAGTGAGATCATGTCTACTCCTGTTGGATGGCATTCACTTGTCAACAGATGCTTCTACAAGGAACTCATGTTTGGCTGAATTGTATGCCTAACGAGAAAGTGTTCATAGCTGACGCCTTCTAAATTCCCTGTGCCATTATTGGGCAAAGAAAGCCTATGCACAGGCATGCACAGGAGACCCTAGAAGGAGCCAGCAGAACTTGCAAGCCATGTGTTGATATTCTCAGAACTGTCACCTACATAGATCTTAGGCCACTCTGTATTTTCCCTGATATAGTATCATCAAGAAGCCAAAATGCTGTCTGGTCCAGCTCTCTGACATGGCAAGCTACTTGTAGTCCTTCAACGGTGCATTTTGTTCAGTCTGCAGAGCAGATGGCCTGCAAAAACATGCCAGGAGAATAAACAGCTCCAAAGATTCAAACAAACAGACCATTATATGTCTATCATCTTCCCAGACAGAATTCAGCATTTGCACAAAATATGTAAAGAAGCAAAACATGTACAGTGAGTAAGAGTTGATTTTAAAAAGTTGTAATGGAAATGAGATCCAGAAATATCTTCTAGTTGACTTTTGTTGTCATTTTCCTACTTGATACTTGATGGATGTGAAAGTGGACTGGCCACAGTGCTCTATGCTGTGAAGTCTCTTGTCAGACGCATTTACAGGTCATGAACTATTTCTGAATCCCGATGAGGCAACTGGAATTGAATTCCTACTCCATTGCCAAATGTCCTTTGACACGTTTGAAGGTGGAGGGCATCATCCACTCATGCCCACATTTCTTGAGATAGTTTTCCAAAATGGCTCCCTTCACTTATTAAAAAATGCAAATGTGCTGATTGTTCCCATAACTACCATTTTGTCCTGTACTGACCTGCTAAAGTTTTCATGAGAAGAGAAATGACACCTTGCTTAGCCCCTCCCATTGTGGAATGCAGCGGACATCCAAAGAGACTGGAATTACCAAACAGAGGCTGTGTTCAGACATAGCAAAAGGGGCATCTCAGATGTGTCTGAGAGACAGGAGTGTGTGTCCCTCTTGTTCAGCCCTTCTCTAATCCACCTTTTCTGGCACAGAATGTTCATGAGAAGGGAAGAGGGGAAGCCTGATGTGTGAATGATCTCACCTTGAGCTCATCTCTAAGGGTGCCTCCAGATATAAATTAAAAACCCAGAAATACCTTTAGTGCGATGAAACAGACAAGACTTTTCCAGCTATGTGGTCAGCCCCTCCCGCTCTATAGTCCTGCTTTTTCTAGAGTCCTGCTGTTTTGCGTTTGAGGGCGAACTCTCCAAACATTTTACCCAAACACCCAGGAAAATGTGGAGGGGGAATTCAATGCTTTGCTTCTTAGTGACTGCAGAAATTTGTAAACCTGTATGGCACTTAGGAAGCAGCTCCGCAGTCCCTGCAAACAATGCCTCTTGTCTGGATGCAGCCAAACAGTGACTCCAGACATGCCCTTGCTCCACTTTAAATGTAAAGCTCCTTCTGGTCTTCCAGACTGGAGGATTGGAAGCTTCACATTTAAGACAGAGCTGCTTTTTATCTGTCAGACGGGAAGCTCCGTCAGCAGCAGTAGGAGCACATAGCATTTGGTAAAAAGACCCTGATTATCCAGCTTCCTTTTACTTCTTGGGGTTGAGGCGGGGAACGCTGCACTCTTACTGCTTTGCTGCTTCCATCTCTGTGTGGAGGCACCCTAAGTCACCTGAGAAAGACCTCAGCATTTTTTTTGTTTTTTTTTCTGTGTCTGATCTCAGTTTTAGAGATTCAGTAAAACTTCTTTTATTACAAACATGACAGTTTGTAGTGTGTATAGTTTGTTTGGAGTGTGTATAGAAAACTACATAGGAACTGGAGAGATGTTATCTGTTACTGATAAATTTTTGCATGGGAAATCATAGACAATAAGAAGACTGATTTCTAGTGTAGCATTGGCACTGCAACATGAATCTTCTCCTCACTACAGCCACACCAGCAAACTGTACTGAGTATCTGGATGTTTGGGGAAGTGTGGCTCAATTGCTGTAACAGCTAAAATGCAAGTAGTGTTCATAAAACATGCTGTCGATTTGCAAATGTCCTGATAAGCCAAGAAAGACTGAAAAAATCTTGGCTTATGATACTGTTTCCATGTTTACTTACACAATTTTCACTATTACACAAACATCACACCCTCTCTCAACACAGCAACAATGAAACTAAAGTCTATGCAGTCTAAACATTGAATTCTTAATTCTTTTCCTAAGGCAATATGGCAGCATCTGCAGACTGGTATGGAAGATATGAAGGCCATATGCATCTTTCTTTCTTTCCTTCCTTTTTTCCACCAGCTGCTGATATTAGCGGCTTATATCCTGCTGTTTTCAGGCTAAGGAAAAGGGTGAAATGTCACCTAGTTTCTCCCACCCAATGAATAATAAGGGATAAAGAAAGAGAAATGTGCTTGCTCCTGAGATAGTTAGATTTGATAGCAACAGGCATTCAGGTTATTTTTTTTAAAAAAGAAGGGTACAGTCCTTTAGTCTCTTGAAGCTGCAGTTATTGAACTGGAAAAACAGAATGGGGATAATATTCCTTTATTTGTTTCTAACCAGTTGTATCCTGGCCTTCATCAAAGGGTGGGTCGCAATGTTCCAAAGAATACCAGCGTAAAATGTTGATAAAATCAGTAGAACATTATTAAATAAAAATGGAATTAAAATATGCTGAACATTGACATTAATATATTGTGTGATCATAACCCCCACCTTTACAGTATGATTTTGGCCAGCAAAAAGTTAAGCAATAAAGATTGGACAAAGACCTCAAAGTGGGAAAGTTCAAAGGCCCTTCATATGATAATACCTTATTTTGTTCCTGATTTTGACTATTAAGCAACCAAAACCACTTGGATATCCAAGTGAGTTTTTTCACATTAGTCCCTTCTGTTTGTATATATGTTCTAGATATCCTGACTATTGACTTTTGGTTTTCTAGCTTGCCCTTGCTATAAACTAGACTTTTGACATGGTACTACTTCATACTGATCCTAGCTTCAGTTCCTCTTTCTGCTCGGATGTCCTATGACACTGCTGCCGTCCTGTAAGGTTTTTTTCCCCTCCCAACCCCTTGTGCCTCTGTAACACAGTTCTGACTTGAGTAGTCTTGATTCCACTCTCTGTATATGCTGGAGTGATGCCTATAAACTGATTGTGACAATCTGAGACATAGGATACATTGCACTTTATTTTCTTATTCTGTTAGGAGCAAAGAGAACATAAATCTGTGTTGACAGTGCAGCATATAGATCAGGGAAAACACATAAATAAATTATTTTGAAATTGCTTTAAGATCATATAAATAGAATAAAGCAAGATGTTCACTCTGTATTAGCTCAGCATTGCCATTCACAGTGGCCACTAGGTGCTATTTTGTACGGCAACCTGATGTGTATTAGGAAGTCAGATTGAACAGTTCTAGCAAGATGTCTTCTACTTTCTGAATAACTTACTTTTTTATTTTTTTTCCTTTTTCCAATTAGTTTCTATTCCTCTTCTTTTTCCCCAAATAAGCAAGCAAACCAAAATACCCAAATAAGCTTTGGAAGATTCCACTACCTTGCTTAAATTGGATTTAAAAAAAAAACAAGAACAAAAAATGTTACTTAAAATAGCATCATCCAGAAACCACTTAATCTTCAGTATTTGAATAATCTGGAACAAATCATGGATAATCTGAAATATAATGTGTCTGGATGTCCTATATTTTGGATTGTCCAAATAATGCAGATTAACTAAGTGCTGCCTGGATGAAGCTAGAGAATGCCAGAAAATCCAAACAGAAAATCAGCTGAACTTGGGATATTTCGCTAATGTTCATGCCAGGTTTTGACATCTGGGATCATTACATAGTCTTAGGGACTATGCAGAAGGACAAGTGTATTCTTGGAAATTCTAGAAAGGTCACTCATCTATGTATAGAACTAAAAGAGTCTCCTTTGACACCAGTATGGACACCAACAGGGGTCATAGTAGTTTAGGAGGATTTACTACAGATTCCTCCATGGAATGTATGACAGATATATCTATTACTAGTTCCAGACCTTTTTTAGAAAGAAGATTGGACAGATGGAGACAACAAAATAGATGTTTGGAATGACAACAAATGTACAAAAGGAAAAACTTCCCAAAACACAGATAATCAATATATCAAACTCCCCCATATCCGACATTGAAAAAGAGGTTTTGGAAAAGGGTCTCTCGTTCTTTCCTACACCCTGTTAACAACTCTTTCAACACCATGCATGAGGTACACCAGCTTTTTCACAAAATTAGATTGGCTAATTTTTACCCCAGAAATGGACCTTCAAGCAAGTATTTGGGACCCCCTGACACACATAGGTATAACTTTAGGGGGGAAAATCCAAATTCAATCCGACTACAGACAATCTTTTCATCAAGGTACTCCAGGGAAAATTGTTAAAGGATATCCAAGAAATTTCTACTTCTCAACCCAAAAGATGGGATAATCTATTGAACCAACAAAGATTAGCCCTGGAGAATTTACAGAGTAGACAAAATATTATCATAAAACCGGCAGATAAAGGGGGCATCATTGTCTGGGGAAGAGAGGACTGTGAGGAGAAAGCTCCCTGACAATTACTGGACAGTAAACATTACGGAAAATGCTCCAAAAATCCCTCTGAAGAAATTTTAAGATCGATAAAAATTATTTTGGAGGAAGGTCTAAACATAGGATATATTAACACTAAGGTCTATGAATATCTAATGGATTCTTCAGGGTGAATTCCTTTATTTTATTTGTTGCCTAAAATTCACAAAAATAAGACTCCAATTCCTGGGAGACCAATAGTGTCAGGATGTGGGTAGATTTTAGAACCGCTAGCCACATATGTCTCGTCTTACCTTAAACCTTTGATTCCTAGCATACCTTCTTACATGGAACAGCTTACATCACTGGCAGAACCTTTTTTTTTTTCTGGTTACATTAGATGTAGTATCTCTGTACACCAATATCCCTCAAGATGAAGCCCTAGAAATTCTGGAAGGGGCCCTTCTATCTAATCCTATGAGATCCTCTCCTATTCATTTTTTTTTTGCTAAATCTAATAGAACTTATATTAACAAAGAATTATTTTAGATTTGCAGATCAATTTTATTGGCAGATATCTGGGCTGCAGATTTGCCCAGGAACTAGCCAATTTATTTATGGACCACTTTGAAAGTTCCCACATTGTAAATAATCACCTTTTTTCCCTCTCACCTCAAAGTTTGGAAAAGATTTTTTGATTTTTTTTTGTGTGTGTGAACAGGGACAGAATCTTCTCTTAAAGAATTTGTATTTTTCCTGAATGGTCTACACAATAGTGTTAAATCTGATATGCTGTTTGACTCGTCCAAGGTCAAACTTCAACATCCTGGCACTCTTGAAGCAGAGGACATATGACTTTCACGGCATGTGGAGTTGACGATGAAGACTCTTTTACTTCTCCCTTATCACAGAGTAGAAAGACATTAGTGGTGCATGTGTGTTGATCTATTTTAGTTTGTTTATATATACTTCAAAGTAATAAGTAAGATATCTTTTTAGTGTCCTGGGACAAGCAGCAGTGCGAGGTTCCCCTTGCACCTGTGCATATTCTAGTTCTGCATATCTCTTCTTCCTCCTCAGTTTTTTATGGCCTTGAGAAGTGCAGGTTCTGGAAGTTATCCACTGATACCAACACAGTCCAGGATATAGAAAAGCTTCTCTTGAAGTGCCACCTGTTCACCTCAAGGAATTAAAAATGACATCTGTTGATCGCTCTGGGTTATGCAGAGATTTCTGAAAATGTTCTGTTTGTTGCCCCAGAATGCACAGAATTTGAATAGACCTCTTTGACAACCAAGAAGCCTGAGGCACTGAAAAAATAAACACCCACACCATTTATTCATTTTTGAGCATGTATTTTCTGCTGTTCCCTTGAAGGTCCAAGGGTGGGTCACAGCACTCAATAAAAGCATCATTACAATCAATAATGCAATATAAAACAAAATAAAAAATCAGCCCTCCCACCTGCAGGACAATTTGATGGCATTTCCCCAAACTGAGTTTTCCATAGTCAAGGATTTATATAATGTGATGACTTTTTAGAAGATGTCACAGATACAGCATGACATTATACAAGGGACATGATACTTTGCTGACTGTGTTCAGCAAAGGATGACATATATATTGTGGGTGTGGAAATTCACTATGTCATAGACTGTGGAAATTCTGACACAGGATAAGGGGTTGGGGTTGCATGAGAAGGCATTCTTGGTGATAGCCCCCAGGTTATGGAACAGTCTCCCTCTGAGGTGTATCTGGTACCATACCATCATTTCCTCAGACAAGTGAAGATGCACCTCTTTACCATGGCCTTCAGCTGACAGGGAACAGTATTCCCCCTTCATGCACCCTGTCACTGTTTTAGGTAATCTGTTTAATCTGCTTTTATAATTATTTATTGTGACCCACCATTTTAGTGTGAGACAGTTTGGTCTAATGGTTAGGGAGCCAGACTCTTATCTGAGAATACCAGGTTTGATTTTGCACTCTTCCATGAAGACAGCTGGGTGACCTTGGGCTATTCACAGCTCTCAGAGCTCTCACAGCTTCACCTACATCACAGGGTGTAGGGAGAAGAATAGAAAGTTCTGTCAGCTGCTTTGAGTGGGTAAGAAAAGCAGGGTAGAAAAGTCAACTCTTCTTCTTCTTCGGGTACAGGATGGGATAGAAGAATAAATGGATGGATGGATGGATGGATGGATGCTGTGAAAAAAACTCACTGAACAAACAGGTCTTAAGTTTATATGTAAGAGCAGACTGACAAGATGAAGTTCTCCATTGGAGTTTCCTGCTAACCACTTGCAAAACAAACTCTATACCAAAGGCTGCAATCACACAGGTGACAAAATTACTCAGTGGAGGCCTGAAAGGTGTGTCATTTGAATACCAGTGGTTCCCTTTAACTTTCAGCATGCCTCTGAGGCTCAGCAAGTATCTTCAGAGGTAACCTTCCAGTAAAATGTGAAGAACAGCTCTGAGGATCCTGAATTGCCTCAGGCACTTATCCTAGCTAAATGATTGTTACTGTCTACCTTCTGATTTTTATATACATAAATAATAGCTAACTTCCATGACTATTTTCCACATTGAAAAAAATAATAATCTTCATGCTGTCTCTACAAATCTGGGGAACTTTTGTATTTGTATAGTTTTCTTGTCTTGAGAAATGGGAATAATGTACCAAGGCAAGGCAAGGAGGATTTGTCAGAGTTGGCTACCATTGGTGTAATGATGGACAGGGGAGGTATAGTACTGGGAGGCAAAACAGTAAGATTAAGAGGAGTGTATTAAAGCAATCACTTCTTCTCCTCTGTCTTCCAACCAGCCTTTGAATCTGCTGGGAAGGTTTTAATTGTTGCTGTAACTGAGTTTATCCAGGTGTCTTCTTCTTTCTTCTACTTTTCCTAGCATCGCAATGTTTTCCAAAGAGTTCGGTCTTCTCATTATATGCCTAATGGGAACTGGGAACTGACATAGCAGTAATGCTTGGGTGGCTCTTCTGTTGATTGTTGAGAAGTGTGAAATAAAATGACCAAGAACATCTGTGCTCTTAGCTAGGAGCATAAGACAAAATAGCAGCAGCTTCTTGTGTGCTGCTAAGAAGGACAATTCCAAAATACTTAAAGCTTTGGGTGTCTTAAAGCAGATAAATTCACAAACAAAGTTTTAGGGGCTAGTTTAAAATTATCATTTCAAACCATCTCCACTAGGAGTTGGTTGCTTATCAGCAGAGTTCTTTGCTGTGCTGACTTATTATGTAGTCAAGATTTATGTGATTTAAAAAGAAGGCATTTCTGTTTATAAACATACCGTAGCTGTATGGCTGGTATACTTCCAAAGGCTTGAGGCTTCATTTTTTTCCTTATCTGCCACTAACTGAGTAGTGAGGTATTGAGATCTTATATTTCAGCTTCTGTTTCTAAAGTCATAGAAAGTTTACTCTTTTTCCTGTCAGTGGTTTTCCAAATGTAAATCTTACTCAGAAATTTAGATCACCTACTGTTATAGCTTTAATCAAACACCAAGGGCATTTTCACACTTGGCCTATAGAGAAGGTTCGGGGATGCTCCAACATGGACCACCTGCCCTGTTCAGAGCCATTACCATTCCAAAAATGTCTCTGGGCATGCTGGACCATTCCCCAGCTGGATAGTGGTGGAGCACTAAAAGGTGTTCCACAGCTATACTAGCCACATATCTTCCAAGTATAAGGTGAGTGAGACAGGATGGCACAGCTGCAGTTACATGCTGCATCTCCCAGTCACCATGGCAATGGCTTGGACACATGGCCATTCTCTCAGCAAGGTGATTGCTGTTAGTACAACATGTAGTGAAATGCTGGGTAAGTTTGAGATGGATGGGGCTTTCTAAAGTGTGGATGCTTGGTCCTTCCCAGTTCTTCATCTATTTCTGCATCTAACAAAGGTGTGAAAATGTCCCAAGTTTATAGCTGTAAATGGAGAGTGATGAACCAATAGCATCATAGGAGTCCTACAAATATACAGATGAACAAATATAGATTCCCATATCTGCTGTTCAGAAGTAAAAATAATACCAGTTATGTGCACAGAAATCCATAATCTTTGGGGTCATGTCATAGAAATAGGAAAAGATCTTCTGTTGTCTGTTTACAAGAGCAGAGAATATAGTAAAGAAGTTGAAAATCTTTCCAGGAATGCAGCTTTTGCAAATCAATGTGTTCTATTTACCGTAACTTTCTCATAGAAACTCTGGTCATTTATAGTCGGGAGGATTTAAATAAAATCTATCAAATAAAGATGCACCTCAACATTTTTAATTTGAATATTTTTTTGTGTTTGTGATGAATAGACTCATCCCATAGTCTCCTAGGGTTTTAAGTATTTTCTCTTTGAGCAGGATCTCTAGAAGGTCTTCAGGAAAAAGACTCACCTTATTACATTTACACTTTTGCATTCATCTGTCTGATGTAAATTAATTGCTTACAAGCCAAACACTTTAGGGAAACTTTGGTTTATTTTCAGATTTTATGTATCTTTATTATTAGCTACTTTTTAATGACTTTGCAAATCTGGCAGGCAAAGCCTTATTAAACATGTTTATAAATATAATAGAAAACAGAGAGCAGTGTCTATCTTCAGATATTAGATCATTACTTCAATCAAATCTATTTACTTCAATCAAATCCATCTTCTCCAATCAAATAGAGAGATTTAAAAACTTTTGCTACTAAGAAGGAGCAACAACAGTTCTGAGAGTCTGTCCTCCATTACCTTGCAGCCTCTCCTAGTGAGGGCCATCTGTACACCACAACTGCCACCTGGAAGCTTTCTCTAGCTTCCCTGATCTTCCCAACCTGTGGATAAGGCTTGTTTTGGCTAGGCCATTAGCACTTCAAGAAATGGTGATTTGGTTCAGAACTGTACCAGCAGTTTAAAAGTGGATTGCTCCCTCCACACCTGATCATCACCTCACTGGAATGATGTTATTATAGATTCCATTGAGTGAAGTGCATACAGGCCCTGTGAGCCAGTTTAGTTTAGTAGTTAGGGATCCAGACTCTTAACTGTGAATACCGGGTTTGATTCTGCACTCCTCCATAAAGCCAGCTGGGTGACCTTGAGCTTCTTCTAAGGTCTCACAGCCCAACCTACCATACAGGGTGTTCTGTTGTGGGGAGAAGAATAGAAAACTTTTGTCAGCCACTTTGAGTCCCTTTAAATGGATGAGAAAACCTGGGTAGAAAAGCCTCCTCTTCTTCTAACTAGGAGGATATAAACTAGAGTTTGAATAAATTTTTTTGAAAGCACTATGACTTAAAACTTGATTGAGATTTTTCATATGAGGAGTTCATGATCTATCCCACAATCTGCTTCTATTCCATCTCTTTTTACCAATGATGTAATCAATCTGATTACTGTAAAGTCCATCTGGTGACATCCAAGTATACAGCCACCCCCTGCGGTGATTGTAAACTGTATCTGCTATAAAGAAATCATTGCCTTCCTCTCTCAATCAATTCCCACCTTGGCAGTCCAATCTTCACTCGTCAACTGTACAACCTGCCTACAGGTCCTACTTATATCATTCTGTACCTGAACAAAGAACTTTCTGATTTCATCTTCTGCTGCTTCTTTTGTTGGGGCATAAATCTGAATAATTATTATATTAAAAGGTTGCCTCAAAGGCTAACTAAAATTACTCAGTCACCATTGTGCTATACCCACAACCCTTCTAGTTTTGTTCTTTACTATCATGGCAGCACCATTGCCTGTTCACTTCCTTTTGCTCATGTAGAAAATAGTTCTATTCAAATGATCCATTTTCCTCTTTACTAACTTCTCTTGTTGCATACTTCACACTCCCATGTTCCCATGACAAGTTTTTCTTTCCAGCTTTATATTTTCTTTTCCTTTCTGGTAGCATCTGCAACTGAACATCTGTAAGGCTTTCGTTTAGCTGCCTCATAACCAGCAGTGGTACTTGGAATAATCTTCAGCTCTTTCTTAGCAGCATTATAAACATATCCTGGCTTTAGGGGCTTATATTCTGGCACCATCTTGTTCAGTCTAGTTTGTCTGCTAGAATTAATATTGCAGGGAGAAATATCAGCAACTTCATATATGCAGACAATACCACATTGATGGTAGAAAATGAATTAAGGAGCCTCTTGATGAGAGTGAAAAGGATGGTGGTGAAAAAGATGGCTTGAAGCTCATCTTGAAACAAAACATTAACTAAGATCATGGCAACCTGTCCCATCACTTCCTGGCAGATAGAGGGAGAAGAAATGGAATTTGTCTCAGATTTTATTTTCTTGGCCACAAAGATGACTGAAGCCATAAAATGCTTGATCCTTGGGAGGAAAACTATAACAAACATGGACAGCATATTAAAAAGCAGAGATGCCACCTTGCTAAGAAAGGTCCAGATAGTCAAAGCTGTGTTTTTTCCAGTAGTAATGTATGGCTGTGAGAAATGGACCATAAGGAAGTTTTTGGGCACTAAAGAATCTACTGTTTTGAATTGTGATGCTGTAAAAAACTTTGAGTCCCTTGGACTGTAAGGAGATGAAATAAGTCAATATTAGGAAGTCAATCCTTACCTTTCATTGGAAGGACAAATACTGAAGCTGAACTTCAAGCATTCTGGCCATTTATTGAGTAGACAGGGTGCACTGGAAAAGACCTTGATGCTGAGAAAGATTGAAGGGAAAAGGAGAAGGGAATGACAGAGGTTGAGATAGATAGATAATGTCATGGAAGAATGAAAAAGAGATTGGGTAAACCCTATGAGATAGTAGAGGACATAAGAACATACACAATCTAGTCCAGCATCGTGTCTTACACAGTGGGCACCTATTGATTCTGGGTATATCAAGAAGAACCTTCACCTGCTCTCGAATTTCTGCAAATAGCCTTTAGAGGCATCCTACCTATCTCTCCAGAAGACGGGCCTGGTATACTTCAGTCTATGAGATTATGAAGAGTCTGACAAAACAACAATAATTGCTTCTTAGTAAAAAGGTACAATAATGGCTTACCAAAGTCTTCTGTTCAGTGTATAGCACTATCCCATGCTGCTGATGTCCAGTATGGGTAGTAGGTTTGATTCTGACATTTCACTTTTCACTTTTCCACCTTGGGTGACTTTGCTGAGAATTTGCCTTCTGATAGCATAAGCCAAAGGGTATTGATGCACAGAAGCCCTCTCACCATGGCAAAGCACCATTTAGCCCGTGTTCCTATGGTGGCCAGTTAGCACCCTTTGGGTGCTGTTTGGGCATGCAAGGGCTGGGCACAGTACCGGACATGGATTTTGTGAGTCTGCATGTCATTCCCGGCAATGTGGTTCACACACTGGTTTGGCACTGATGGTGGCGTCCCCATGCAAAGTGTGCCAAACCCTGGTAAGGGGGAGCCATGCCACCTCCTCTCTGCCCCCTCTCTCCTCATTGGCAGACAGATTCTTGTCAGCCACAGCCAGATTGTTGTCAGCTCACCCCTGTGCCACCTCACCCCCTCCCTTAGCGGCACAGACAGCCAGGATTGGGGTGGGAGGTATGGAAACAAGCTTCATTCATAAAAATAACTGCACTTTTATTCATAAAACAATGCTCCATCCATTAAATAAAGTTCCATTGACAAAGCCTATTCATAAAAGACCGATGAAAGCAACTAGCGGCAGTAGGTGCTTGAACACTTTTTTGTACCTTTGCTCCACCTGGGACCCGGGAGAACCCTCATTGGCCGGGCACCCGCCTGGCCTCAACTGGCCATCTGAGCAGCTGCAGGTGCCCAGCCAATGAGGGGCTGCCCCACGAGCATGCTCAGAATGTCCCAGCCTATTCTAGCCAGAATCGAGCCAGCAGCAGAAGATAAGCACTGTTCATGCGCACACACGACCCCGGGGTGTGTTGGGGTGTGCTGGGTGGGAGTCCTGCCACTTGCATCAGCCTGATCTTGGCTGATGCAGGTGGCAAGACCCCAAGGAAGGGGCCCAACTGTCCTCCCCACCTCTGGCTGCAAGGCAGCCAATCGGGGGAGGCTGGGGGAGGGGCCCAGCTGTCACAGAGGGAGAGCGTGCAAACACTTTCCCTCTGGAACAGCTGGGGCACCCCAAATGTGCAGAGATGCTTTCAGAGCAGTTTTTTCTGCGCATGGGGACACTTGGGGTGGTCCAGAACAGATCCAGCCACCCTGATGTGCGAATGCAGCATCCACACATGTTCTCCATGTGTTCCAAACCCCCTCATGTGAAAAGGCCTCTACTGAACACAACCTGCTTTATTGTACTTTGAAAGTGTTTGAAGGTGTTCAGATTGAACCAAATACTACTGTTCAAAGAAAAAAGTTTCAATGCAAATCAAACCAAGGCTGCTTCAGTTTGGTTCAATTCAAACTGAATTTTAAAAGCGTTCCGGTAGGTCTCTAATGCACACACAATTTGTCTGTAAAGAAAAAGCTTGGCAGGTTTTCCCAGTGGCAACAATAAAACTGTTTGCCTTTATATGATAAATTAGAATTGCTTACAATGATGCATGCCTTCATAGTTCATTTTTCTCATGTTTGCTGACTAAGAAGCAAAGATCCAGTGAAGCAGAGATTTACCAATCTGTTGATATGAAACAAAGGCTCTTTCTTCCACCTCCACCCTCAGGTGAATTTATTCCATTTGTATGGGCTTCTATTACCAATGCCTCTCTCTACAAAAATTAAAACCGATTTTTACCAGATACTCTGCAAAGGTTTAAACAATATTGCTCTATATCTTCTAGTATTGGGGCCTATCTACACACTGCTTCTCAAATACATTGTATTAAAGGACTACAAATTAAAAAGACCTGATACATACTTGACTAATAATGTGATAACAGTGCTTCAAGATCAGATGGAAGTTCTGCAATTTGAGTTAGACCAGCTGCTGGGGAATATGGGGTGACATTGTAGTGTCCTGCTTTTAAACTTTCCAGAGACATCCAATACAGAGATGTTTTCATCCTTTTATAGCAACCTGTCAGATGTCACAGGATGCAAATACAGCAAAGCTTAGCCGAACATATGCCATAGGAAATGATATTGGAATGTCTGATAACCTATAGCTATCTATATTGGGAGGCTTGTTACTGTTACCTTTAATCTGAAAATTACATAGAAGATTTAATATGAAACTTAGGGACCAAGTGTGAGACGTTTTCGCACGGGGGTGTTTGGAACGCGCGGGAGACAGCTGCGGACACGGCATCCGCATTGCCCGAGCGGGGCTTGCGCTCCAACGTGTCCGCAGCTGTCTTTCTCGTGTTCGAAATGTAGAGCACTTTGAAGTGCTCTACATGCGTTCGAACGCGGACGAGCCGCCCGCAGGCGTTCGGGAGGAGAAGCATTCGCGCCTGCTTCTGTCTCCCGAACAGCTGCGGGCCCGCCTCCCCCGCCGGCGCGGCTTCGACAATCAGCTGTTTGACAATCAGCTGATTGCCGATCTGCCTCCGCGGCTGTCTCCGCGCCCCTGGCCGGCCTTTGCCGGCCAAGACAGCTCCCGGCGCTTTGAGCATTCGCACACAGACGCGCCGGAACGCGTTCCGACGCGCCTGTGTGTGAACGGTGAAAGCGCCCGGAGCTGTCTTAAGCTTCCCGCCTGAACGCGTTCCGTTTGGAACGCGTTGCAGTGCGGAAAAGCCTCTGGTTTCTAAAATGGCTTCTAATGCCTGCAGTATACTTCACTACACTTGGGATTCTACTGAGCCCACAAATGCCTGTGTGCAGTTATATGAGTCTCACAAAGGGGCTGAAAAGTGTTGCTGTGGACTGTTAGACGGCCTCACTGAACCCAGGGAGGTTGAGCTCTTCTTCAAGGCAAGCCTCAAATTAAAGCCTGTTGTAAACTGTGTTCAGACATTACAAAAGACATTGCAACCTTTCTCTAATATACCTTTTCCAGCCATATTGTTTAGGGGAGGGGAAGGGGCAGACTGGTGTGTGAACAATTCCACCTGGGAGACCGATTTGCTTCCTGATTTATTCCCATGCACTATTTGGGGATTTTCATTGGGTAAACAGGAAAGACAAGACAGTAAGCTGTCTCCTTTGGGGTCTGGTTTCTGACCTGCCCTTTTGTAATATCCCCTGAAATCTAAAATTATCACAATGTGTGTTTACAGTGAAAATAAATAGTTGCTAAAGAATTGCCAAACTATCATGCAAATGATCCCATGGCTGGAATGCACTGTTAAAGAAAAAGGTATTGTTTAGGAGAATTTCAAAGTACAATACCTCATTATCTGAAATAGTAAACTTCAGAGAGGTTTAAAAAATGAGATGGATTAATGGTGTAATAAGTTGAGAATTCCAGTTTCCTTCAACAAAGAACAAAGAGGTCTATCTTCAAATGTTCCTGTTTTCTACAAAGGAATAAAAATTTGCTTCTGTCATCACTTCAAGAACTTCTTTCTGCAATGATTTCTTTACCAGAGCCAAAAGAATTGAAATCTTGAAAGCATGGAGGAGAGTGTGGGCTGAGGGAAATCATATTTCAAGGAAGTGAAACAAAATAGGCTGTTGTTTCCCTCAGGTAGTCAAGGCTGTTGTCAAGCAACAAACAAGAAGGAAAAATTACATGCTTCAAATTAAACAAAATTATGAACCCACAAAAAAGGTAAGATTAATCTTTATATTTTCTGACAATGATTCAGTATCATTTTCAAAGACTTCATCAACTCAGTGTATAATATACCCACCACTAAAATGATGATCTGTCAGTAGATAACAGTTCTATCACTTCCCTTGCCAACAAATCATTGCTGTCTGGGCCAACATATAGCTTTAAAAGTTAAGGAAATTATATGCAGGCATATCATATGTTTTGCCCAGATTTCCTGCTTCTTTCAGTGTAGGCAGGTACATCGAAGCTCTGGTTCATATGGAGAACGAGGTGTTGAAGTTTGAAGAGGGGCTCTTTTTCTGAAGGGAACTGACAGCAGGAAGGATGTGGATCAATGACTTTGCTGCTGCTGAAGTCAGACGGGTGCTCACTGGCCTTCTACCTATTACCTGCAAAGTAGAGCCTAGGTATATCTGCTGTCAGAATCATTTTTCCCCATGTCTCACTCAATGGACATTGGCTGGCTGGCTGGCTGGAAGGGAGGGAGGGAGGAAGGAAAGAAGGAAGACTACCACCACCCTCCATAGCAAAAGGGATGGGCATATGGGATAGGGCTTTTTGAGTGGTGGCTTCCAGACTCTGGAATTGTCTCCCTCCTGAGGTGTGTCAGGCACCTTCATTTTATGCATTCAGGAGAGCTTTCAGGGCTGCCCTGCCCTCTTCCTCCTGGCATGAACGTGCCACCCATA
>MTQE01001134.1:40642135-40661942 GCA_014337955.1 Aspidoscelis marmoratus | reverse complement strand
CATTGCCCAGGGCACACAGCAGCAGCGGCAACTCAAGCCCCCTTCGCCCCTTCACCTCCACAGCCACACATTCACACATTAAAAATTCACACATCTGACCAAAACTTCAGCTGCTTTCCTCACTTTTCCCTTCCTAAAGGTCAGATCATTTAGAATTGCACAGAATTGCAATATTGTTATCAGGTGTGAAGTGGGTGGTTTGCTACAGTGTAACGGCTGCTTAGGGGGTGGATTTTTACAGTGAAATCACTATCTTTGGAAGCAAGCTATTGGGGGAGAGAAACTCTAAACATGCATTCTCTTCCCACTAAAATTGTACCATTCCCACAGCAAGAAATGTAAACCGTTTCAAATGCATGAACCAGAGCGAGACCTGTTGAAATGAGTGTTAACATTTACAATGCTTTGGGGTGATGCAAACTGTGAGAATTTATTATTGATCTCTGTAGAACATCTGAGGGACTGTTTTCACAATGAAATCTGTATGTTTGTATAAATATTTTGTCTATATAGAAATGGTATCCAGTAATTGTTTCTGAAATACATTTTGTATTTGGGAGATAACTGAATATAATGAAATCACAAGAGCCTTGAGGAATTGAGAATGGCTCCCTAGCATTTCAATAATTACAGGAAGAAGCCTGATCATCACTAAGTTATGCTTTTTGAATATTTAAAAAACCCCAGCTATTTAACATTCATGTGCTTTGTACAGGGCTTCCTGTTTTACCTATTATCTATTACCTGGCACTGTCTGTATATACTCAACTTTGGTAAAATGTGTGCAGTGTTTCAACAGATCAGGTAATAGGTAAAATAGGAAGGTAGCATTTATTGCAGCAGAAGAATAAGCATGATGAATCAATTTCAGAACCATGTTCACTTTAATGGCATTCTTTTCCTTCTTTCTTTTTCTTTCTTCTTCTCTCTCTCTCTCTTTCTTGTGTAAATTTGTAAAGTACCTGTAGCATTACCACTAGAGGCAAGGTGAGAAGTCTAAATAAGTGTTTTATAATGTGGATTAAATTCAGCTTCAGCTGAGGTGTGAACACAGTTATTCAAGGTTAATTGTATACTAATTTTTAACAATTTACCCTTGTTACACTTTGTTAATGAGGTGTGTAAACAAGGTAATATTAGATGTACTGACTAGGTGCAACCAATGTAAATTTTCTTTGTTGCTACAGTTATGCAATTTTATACAAGATGGATGCTAATTGAGATGCCAGAAAAGTTTAAATGAATTCAAAAGCACTACATTTTCAGGCAATACCAAATTCATCTGATAGAAAAAGCTATAATAAGATTCTCTTGGCTTAATTAGGAACCTTTAGATACACAAGTTGAAAAAGCTTTTCAGTATTTTCTAGAAAACTGTTCTGGCTCATAATGTTGGCACTTTTTTGCTAATAATTTCATATGTGTGCAGATTAGTATATTGTGTGCTTTGAATTGTTCTTGGATTTTACCTGCCCTTCAACCATCTCGCAGAATCAGCCATGACAGAAAACCATTTGGAAATTCACTCATCCATCTAAGCAAAAACAGGGAGAACAACAGCATAAGGATTATTTTAGATCTGGATATAGGATAAAAACTATAATAATTGCTTACAAGAAACAGTCAAGAGAACTGACTGGACTAGAAACAATGGGGTGAAACTGCAGGGGAAAAGATTTAGTTTAGATGTTAGGAAAAAATTTCTAACAGTAAGAGTGATCAACCAGTGGAACAGGCTGCCACGGGAGGTGGTTGGTTCCCCTTCGATGGAGGTCTTCAAGCAGAGACTGGACGGCCATCTGTCTGAGATGGTTTAGGAGATCCTGCCTTGAGCAGGGGGTTGGACTCGATGACCCAGGAGGTCCCCTCCAACTCTACCATTCTATGATTCTATGATTCTATGAAATTAAGAAGACATTCACCAAACAAATAACTGTTTCTTTAGATACCCTAGTTGTGTAATTCACTGCAGTCAACTAGAGTTTCACCAGGAATAAGGGGTTAACTTAAAAGATCAGCACATGTACTTGTAAAGCAGCTGGTGGATTCATGTGTTTAGGTCAAAGCCTAATGAGTGCAACCAGTACTGTATCATGTCAATGACTGTGAAAATTGTGGCTGTCCAATAGTCTTTGTTTTATTTTTTTAAAATAGGGTTTTCTTCACTAACTCTAAAATGATAAGTAATGGAATCCAGTTTCTAAACATTCCTTTAACAAATACCACGCAGAGAGCTTTTCAAAGCTGGTTCTGCTTCCAACCTCAAATATTATTCTGCAAACAAATAGAATGGCACCAGCTATGGTCACGGTAGCCAACTTACAAAGCTTTTGAGACATTGTTGATTAGGAGTGCCAAGCATGTACTGGTCTGATATGAAATGCTAGGTATTTCATAGTGCAGTGCCAACAACCATGTCATCAGTCTGATACTTGCTTGGCTACCTAGCTGTCATGGCTTATATTATTCCTCTAGAAGCCACTATGTTAACTCATTAATTTGGACACCGATATGCTGAGAAATGGCATTGTTGCTGAATCATAAAACACTAATTAGCTGTCACTGCCAACAGAATTCTAAGAAGTGTCATCTTACAGAGGTTGCATGTTATTGGGAACAACAGCAAATTTCTTTGGCCATGATATTGGTGAGATGGGAAAAAAACTCTGGCATTTCCATGTCAGAAGCCATGCTTAGCTTTCACTTAACTGGATTGACAAATGTATCACTGTTTGATTGGAACAAAAATGCTAGTAAAAAATAACTCTTTTTATCTTGAACTGTCATGAGAACAATTAATACTTTCTGATTCCAGTATACATTGACTTGCCTTCAAGCATAGGAATTGCTACCATCTCTGAATTGACCATTTATACCTGTGTTCCAGAATCCCACTTGAAAACCTCTTCTTCCCAGACTGTCTGCCATGACACAGGGCAAAACTATTCAGTGTGTGTGCTCACATTTTCCAGCAAGCAAATTGTGTGCTAGGGCTGACACACTTTGTTTGGCTTACAAGTTCACTACTACTAAAGCCCCCCACCATTTTCACCTGAGAGAGTAGCATGAATTTGGTACACAATTTAATGCCTGAGAGAAAACAGATTGTTCTAACTTCATATGCTTACATATATACACATACTTATGTTTCTCTGTACCTTTGTGTTGGGAATACCACATTCATTATCTACCTTTTGCAGCTAGTAGCTGCCAATATTTTTAATAATTGCCTTACCCTGCTTCATGGTAACAAAAGAAAATGAGAAGAAAGAGCCATTACTGTAGACTTCTGAAAGATTTTATGTGTTTCTAAAACATTCAAATCCCATACCTAATATTACAGGTCGTTTAAAGACAGGATATAAAGCAGGAGGCGATTACAGTATAATCTCAGCTGTCTTTACCAATGTTTCAAGCTTTATACTCCTGATTTAAAATTTCAGTACTTTGATATTCTAAACTTGTAGAATCAGAAGAGACGGTTTGAGAAGGATGGCTTTGAGAGTAGAGGTAATAATTTTGTTTCCTCTTTTCTTTTTATTTAAATGCCACCTCACACTTCTCTTACGCACACAATATTTTCTATATACTTAATCTTTCTGAGGCAAAGTCTTTGGGGATTCTGTCTTTACTGTTGCGAAACAGAGCACTGAAAGAGCTCTTTGGCTAATTTATTTGATTTTGGAAAGCTGCAACATTTTTATAAGGGAAACTTAAAAGAAAATTGAACCTATAAAACAGAAATAAATTCCTTGAGATTTTTTTTAAAAAAAAAAATTATCAAAGCAATTAACAATGCTTGCCTATCCAGCGTGGTGGGCAACATTTTTGATACATAAAGCAGTGTGGGTGTATGAAACCTAAATTGCCTTCTGTTATAAACAATGCAACATCTATCTCTGGAGGCGAAAGAAGAGAAAAGGGGTTTTAGAGGTAATCTAAAGATTCAGCAGTCACTTTATTTCTACATTGCCAAGACTTTGACCAGAAACAGCAGGGTGGGAGGAGAAATCACCATTTTTTGCTTAATGGAGCTTGTGCATAAGTGTATCTTTTAGGGGGAAAAGAACTCTTCTAAAAGTAGCAGTGTTTTATTATTGTTCAGTATCCCTCAAGTAATAAATGCCTATATTATAATCTCTAACATCTTATTTCATTATCCTGCTATGGGAAGTTTCCTTATATTAGGGGAGTTATCTCTCCATTTTTGGTCAGCATAATCTCGTGTAGGGGTGTGCATGAATGCAATTTTCGAATTCAAGTTGGTATGAATCAAATATTTGAAAATTCAAATGTATCCAAATAAAGAAAAAATGAATGTCTGGTTATTTGATTTGATGAATAATTTGGACATTTGTATCTCTACCGGTACATATGGATCCCATACGTACCCATATGCATCCCATATGCATCCTGTTTTCCTTTTTTATTTTTCCATCATTACAACAAGAATATTATCCACATCTCATTATTAAACTACTTTAACAATTTTATACATGACTTCCTCCGTTCTTCTGACTCCTCTTCTTCAATCTAAGTTCTATGCTCCTCATATACACCTTATGTTCTTTTCCACATATGTTAGCTAAAACCTTCGGTCATGACCTCCAAGTCCTGCAGAAATTTGATAAGGGGGCTCCATACTTCCAAAAACTTATTCACTGTTCTGTCCTTTAACAGATTCATCAGTTTGTCCATTTCAGCCATCTCGATCAGTTTAATTAGCCATTCTTCCTCTGTTGGTAATTCCTCCTCCTTCCATTTCTGTGCATATAACAGCCTGGCTGCAGTAACCATATACAATATCAAAGTCTTTATGCTATTTAAATTCTCATCTACTATTCCCAACAAAAACAATTCTGGTTTAAACATAATATTATTTTTACAGATTCGTCTCATCAAATTACCTATTGTCGCCCAATACTTTCTTGCTTTTTCACATGACCACCACATATGATAAAAAGTGCCCTCTACTTTTTTACATTTCCAGCACCTCGTTGACATATTTTGATACATTTTTCCCAACTTATGTGGTGTTAAATACCATCTATACATCATCTTGTATACATACAGGCCATGAATTTCATATCTTTTACCCACAACTTCTCCCATTGGTCCATTTGGATATTGTATCCAAAGTTTCTTGCCCATGTAATCATACAATCTTTAACCTGTTTTCATATGCACACAAGATGTGTATGCATACATATGCAGTGCATACAGATACGTATACCTACAAATGTCTAGATTATTCATATGAATAACTCAAAATATTCGTATTCATTTAAATTCAGAAATTCAAATGTCTGGACATCAAATTCATACGAAAAATGAATATTTCAAATATTTGTGCACATCCCTAATCTCATGTGATTAGAGACGGAGAACCAATTTTGTTTTTGTTATAAAATTCACATTGCTGAATCACTACATTAACCAAAATTCAGCTAACCTTAGAAAGCTGTTTATTCCTGGAAATGTTCATAATAGAAATGTCTGTCTAAAATGTATCTCTAAGTAAATATTAGTAATAATAAACCAAAAGAAACATACACAAGAAAAAAAATATTATGGGCACATAGACCCAACAAAGACTATACCACAGTATAAAATATCACAAAGACCATAAATCACAAAAGAATAAATAAATAGTAATAGGTAAATATGTAATAGGTATGAAGGAATTTTTAAATATCTTCTTGAAAAAATGCAGGTCACATACAAAATGCAGTAAATAAAATTTGAAGTGAATGGTATGAAAAACTTGTTAGAACTGAAATTCATGTGAAGGGTCTCTTCAATTATCTTAAATGTAGATGCTCAATATTGAATTTTGAATCTTCTGCAAATACAACAAAATCATTGAACTGTGCTCTTGAGGAAGAGAATGTGGAAATATTCAGCTTTGGCTGATCCCCCTCACAAATGTGGGGGGCCTTGTATTTGCACACAAACACTTGTGTGAATATTCATGCATGAAATGAACCCCTCACTACTCCCTTCCCACCCCTCACTCACCTGCCGCAGCTTCTGCAAAGGTAAGGAAGTATACCAGAATGGAACAGGAGGCCACTGTGGTATTTCTGGGCCCATTTCAGTGCTCTTTGGAATCTGAACCAGCACTTCCAGTTCTGCTTGTGCAGCTCCTCATCCGGGGATTGCACAATGTGGTGGGAGCTGCACATGCAGAACCAGAAGGCCCAGGAGGAAGGCATGCAGTGGCAGCAGTGGTGGCAGCCACACAAAAGGTAAGTGGGCCAATTAAAGGCTGTAGGATGGGTCAAGAGGCCCGGGAGTATCCAGCCTTCATAAAGCTTTGACTGAAGCTTCAACAAATACCAGATAATTCCATTTGCAGATGATATTTGTGCACATCCCTACTCTTTACCTATAGTATTGTGAATCAACGAAGTCTAGCCTGCAATTTTATATAATCTGATGTATATAACTTTGCGGAAAGTTAAATATGTCTAAAAGAATAGCTTATTTACAGATTTTTTCCCTATTAGATGTAGCAATCACACATATTAAGTAACTTCATTTGAGTTCCTGTAAATCATACATAGATGGGTCACATTGTAGTGGAAGTTATATTGATTTTATTATATGGATAAAATGTGTCTAATGACTGTTTCACAGATTAACAATGAGAAAATGCATTTTTCCTTCTTATCGTCAAAAGTAGTTAGAAAGTGGCTTTAAGTTAATAAATCTTATGATATTAGTTTTTAATACATTCACAGTTTTGATTGCAGGGTCCTTCCTTCCTTCCTTCCTTCCTTCCTTCCTTCCTTCCTTCCTTCCTTCCTTCCTTCCTTCCTTCTTAAACAAAATAATTGCAGAAAATAAATATTGATAATAATGATTGTGGTTGTGTAGCCAGGTGCTGCCCAGAATCCCTTACTCTGTGTGCTGTGCCAAACCAAGACAGGGCTCTGTGAATGCACATATACCTTTAGATTATATTTAATCTTATATGATTGGCATAATACTGGTATTTATTCTGAAAATACAGAATTATCATCATAAAATATGAGAATTAAGTTATATTAAAAGATACAAAAGTATACATTTTTTAAATATAAACTTTCACTTTGGCTTTAAAAGGGGGGGGGAGATTCCTAAATAGATGTTTACAGGAAGCAGTAGTCTGGTGGAAATCTGCGTTTCCAAAAGCTAACTAAACCAGAAGAATAATAGTTTCAGACATAAATTGGCAACCGTGAATGAATTCTGGAAAGAAAAAAAGCCATTAGATATCAAGAACAATTTTTGTCTACAGTAAATATCTGGAGAAATATTTTTCAGGAATGCTGAACAGGACTAAATGTGTTCTTGATTAAATCTATTGTTCCAGGTAAGTTAAATCTTTGTTTGCAGAGGAGCTAAGTCATCAACTCGGATATGGTGTAATCAAGGACTTCCTCCAGTCACATAGCTCCATTGTTTCCTTTAGACTATTCACCTAGCTTCTCCTTCTTCTTTCACCTGAATGGAACTCTCAGTTTTCACACTCATCACTTCAGTGGTTTTTGCACCTGTCACCTCAATGGTTTTTGCACCTGTCACCTCCAGTGTTACCATGGCACTTGTCACACCAATGATTTCTGTAACTTTCACCTACCCAGTTTTTGTTTTCCATATGCTGTTGATCTTGTCACTAGGGATGAACACATATATTTGTCACGTTTGAAATTCATGCAAATACATTTGGACATTCATATGTGAATCAAATGTTAGGACACTTGATTGACATTCAAATTCAAACTGAATGTTTCTATACATTTGTTTGAAGGTTTGTTACATTTATGAACCTGAGGAGATAGGAAAGTGGCTGTCCCAGTCACATTTACAACGGACCCAGAGTGGTTTCAAAGCAGATTCAGGTTGCATTCAAAGCAGATTGAGAATGGATTTAACACATTCAGAATGGATTCTTAGGGGATACATAATAGATACATAGCAGTTTGTATGTGATTTATAGTGGGCATTCAAATTGGATCAAACATTTGTATTGAATTTGAATCCTACCACATTTGAAGGGGATCTATTCAAACGAATACAATTTTTGCATTCAATTCAATACAAATTAAATACGAAAAAACATTAGTGCACATCCCTACTTATCACCACAGAAGAAGTCTTTCTGATCTACCTCCCTGCTTGCCTAATTTCTGCTGTTCCACACTGGAGCAATATGGAGCCTTGCTGGTAACCCAACCCAGACTTAAGCTGCTCTTCTGCTAATCTAATATTGCAAAGCTGTGCAATTCTCTATTACCATGGCTTCAGAAAAGAAACTTCTCTTGTCCTGCTTCATCCCACCTAATCTTTGCTCTCAAGTCCTCTTCACATTGGCAAGGGTGATAATGGCCAGGTGCTAGTTGCTTATTAGTGTAAGGTTTTTCTAGGACAGGTTCTTTTCCTTCTTCTCCTTCCTTTTACTTTAATTGCCAAAGTCTGCCTAAGATTGCCTTCCTGTTAATATTTTCCTGTGAGCCAAGCTGTTATTCCTTATTTAGTCAATCTTGTGTCATTGTTGGGATTCCCTCCCACCTGTATTTTTTATCCTCTTGACAATGATCTGTGCATTGCCCATCTGAAACTGCCATTTTCTTTTTCGCTGCTGATCTTAATAAAACTTTTCCTTTTTCTGATGGCTATTCAAGTCTCATAGGGTTTAGGCCTGTGTTTGTTATTTGAGGGGACATCGAGGCTTATCCTTAAGAAATTCCTGAAGGTCTTTGTTCAAACAGGAATTAACAGGATTTATTTAAAGTAAACAAAATACATAAACAATTTGTTTCTCAAAGCAAACAAACAAGTACTTTATGGGTGTTTTTCCACTGGCAGAAAGTACCCATTTTTCACCCATTAAGGACCCATTTGGGTGTGAGTCAGATGACCCCATTTTCACCTCGGATCATATGGGTACATCTCAGCCTTTAATCCGGATTTTCTGTAGACCCCATTAATGTTCACTATGTTCACTGATAGATGACTTTCAACTATGATTTGATGTGGATTTTAAACAATACTGGAAATTCCAAAAGCAGATTAGGAGTATATTCCTACCAATTGCTTTTCCTCCTTCCTTTTTGCTTTTCTCCCTCCTTCAAATTACTTTTGAATACTCATCAGTAGTTTTTTTGGGGGGAGGTTTCAGCGGGGGAGATTTCCTTAATGTCTACGGAACAGAGATTAAAAAGAGATTGCTACAGAAAATGTAATGAATTTACACTCTTTAACATTCATTTTGAGGTGCATAAGATACATTACTCTACATTATGACTATATTAGACTTAAATAAATTTCATTATGGAAACACAATTAGAAGAGAGCAGTCTAATTTGAAAACATACAGTACTTATATGAATATTTATTGTAAAGAGCTCCTGCAATGAGAATCTGTAGCCATACATTTAGATAGTTAAACACTAAAATATACTAAAATTATATATGAAATGTAATATAAGTCCCCAACTTTTAGTTATCATGGTAACTGAAAAACAATGGAATATAAAGATGAAAGTGAAATAGTGTCCTTAAGGCAAGCTCAATTCCTGGTGACTGCATGAACTCATCTACACAATTTTCTTATCACAGATAGTGAAGTTGTTTGTTATTCTCTATTCTTCTAGAGAAACACTTGGCTTTGAGTTTGTGACCCTCTTCTTTCTAGGCAGTCGCACCCACTCCTTTAAATTATAAGGAGTAAATGTAAAACATCATTATCTGAGTATTTCCATGGAATGAAAGCATAGAATGTCATTTCCCAGAATAATACAACATTAAGAAGTAGGAGTAGGAGTTGGCTTTTCTACCATGCTTTTCTCACCCATTTAAGGGGATTCAAAGAGGGTGACAAAGCTTTCTATTCTTCTCCCCACAACAGACATCCTGTGAGGTAGGTAGGTCTGTAGGAGCTTGTATGAATATTCATAAACAAAACAAAATGAACCCTCCAGCCCTCCCTTCCCACTTACCTGCCATTTCTGCCATCGTCACTGTAGTTGCCCCCACTGCCCCACACTTTTCTTCTAGTTTTCCAGTTCTGCATGCACAGCTTCCACCATGCTGCACAATCTCTGGATGGAGAGCTGCATGTTCAGCTCTAGAAGTGCTTTCTCCAGCCTCCAAAGAGCATTAAAATAGGTGCAGAGATGCCATCTCAGCCTCCCTAAAGTTAAGGGAGAGCACCAGAATGGAACGAGAGGCTGCAGTGGCAAATCCAGGCCCATTTCAGCACTCTTCAGAGGCTGAAAAAATACTTCCGGGTTTGTGCACACAGCTCCCCATCTGGAGATCACGTGACACAGTGGGAGCTGCATGCACAGAACTGGAAGGCCTAGGGGAAAAGAGTGTGGTGATGGTGGCAGCACAAGTAAAGCTCCCCAATCTCTCCCCACAGCTCCCCAATACCTCCCTGGTCACAGCTAGCAGTGGACAACTAAAATGATGTCCACAGCTTCACTGGAAGTGGCTAAGTGGCTACCAGGCAGCAATGTTCACACCATCTTCCAAGTGCAATGCTGTGAAAAGGCATGGCGACTCAGCTGCATAGTCATGTGCTGCATGGTCTCCATGACAACATCTGGGCCTAGCCATTCACATTTTAAGTGTTGGTGGCCCAGCTTAGGGTTTTATCAGCCCTTGAAGTGTGGATGATTCCTGCCTGGCTCGATCTTCACCTGACTGGTATGACATTATTACACCATACCAGTCAGGGAAGTGCAAACAAGCTTGTGAATACAAGCTTAAATTCCAAAGTTTTCCTTCTATCTTTTTATTTGAACTATTTCCCTGCTTCAAGTATTCAGAGTGCTGTTTCCTTAAAAAAAGAGGGGGAAGTATGTTAGTTTAAAAACTGTGAATTAGACCTTCTATTGAGTGAAAAAAAATACTTTGGGAAGCTCCAAGGTCTATTATTATTGTGATTGTTGGTCCAGCTTCTCAATCAAATGTTGCATCAAATCATGTTAATGCATTGTTCCCTTCTCTAACCAAGAGATGGGGCCAGAGTATGCTTCACATTCATGCTCATCAAGAGTTCCAGAGCAAATTCAGACTCCAACGATCTGGGAATACAACTGCAGAGGTAGAACCTCGAGGGATGTAGAACCTTTTGCTACTTGATGCTATAATCACCAAATGGTAGTAATTGTCCCCTTTCCTGTGTCTTTTCAGTACAAATGCCTGTATCAGACATACACTGTATTTTATTTTGCATATTATGTGGATTAGAACCATAGTGCAGAGGTGAGACAATGGTACAACTTAAAGCCTCACTTTTACTTGTATGATCAAAGCTTCTTTGCCAAACAGATCAGATTGGGCTCATGCAGGTATTAATTAGGCTTTCATTAGTATTTCCATCTTAAAGTTGAGTTACAAGTCTAGTGGGGGCAGTAATGTGCAGTCACCATGTCTGGGGGCTCCAAGAAAGCACCTAATTTTCATAGTGTGGTGTGGGGCTAGTTCCCATGCCAGGACAGGTGGCATCTTTACAGGACACACTTAACCCTCTCACCTTTTCAGAGCAGAGCATGAAAGTTCCCACATTTTGAAGAGAGGGCATAGGGACATTTTTAAATATTTATTATTATTATATTAAAGAGATTTTTTCCAACAACTTAAAAACATATTCAATAACATTTCATAATATACATCTTCATTCTTCTTCTTGTTCTTTTGTTGACTTCCTCCGCTTGTCCAACATCTGTCCATTTTCTTCTTCCTCTGCTCCTTGTCTGTTCCTCAGTGTTTACCAGCTGTCCCTTCAAAACCTACCATAACTATGCCATAAATATTTATAAAACTCCTAGTCTTATAAGCCCTTATCCATCCTAAGACCGAATTTGGACATTCAAATTCAAGTTGAATGTTAGCACATTAAAAGATTGACATTCAAATTCAAATCAAATGTTTTGATACATTCATATGAAGCTCCATAAGGGATTCATATCAGATTCGTATATAGGATTTGTTTGCTATTTGTATGCATTTGTATGGGATCTGTATGCTATTCATATTTATTCATATGGGACTGAACATTCATATCAAATATGAATCCTACCACATTCAAAAGGAGATCTATTCAAACAAATACAAATTTTCTTGCATTCAATTCGTGTGAATCCCTACTCCAACAAAAACTATGAATCCCCTCTGCAGTCCCTGCCTGCGTGGCAGATGGGATAATGAGAAGCTGCAAAGGGAATTCACAGCCACTTCCTGGTGGACAATCAGGAAACTATGATTACTCACAGAATCCTCACAGCATCTCCGGAAACTTAATTAGCAGCTCTTTACCCTGGTGTGTGGGTGTTGTGGAGGATATTACTGGTGATCGAAGCTGCAAAGTCTGTCCACAGCTTTCCTTGTGTCTGGAGGCACACCTACTCTGACTATGAATGCTACCCACTGACTGGGCACTCAGTGGGAAACATGTCACCTCTTTGCTGATGTAGCTTCTGCTCAGTGCAACTTAAAGAAAGAGACTAGGGGTGTGCATGAATGCAATTTTCAAATTGAAATGAATAGAGCAAAACCAAATGTATTTAAATTCAACCCTATTTTGAATATATTCGTATTTATTCATACAAATTTTTGATTGGTATGTGAAGATATGAATGTTGACAATATTTGTATCTGTCCATATGGATCTGTACGCACTCATACACATCCCATTTTTATCCCGTATGCATCTCATTTCCATCTGGTATGTATCCATACAAATGTGTACAGAAACGAATAAGATATGTCTGGATATGTATGTAATGCATACATACTGTATCTGTACACATACGAATTCAAACATTCAAATGTTAAAAAACGAATGTATAGACATTTGATTCTAATTCGAATATCCAAATTTGAATGAATTCTATTGAATTTTGAATATTCTTGCACATCCCTAAAAGAGACTAGGGATATCCGGAATTGTACAAATATGTACAAATTTGTAGATTCCTGGTTGAATCTATTCATCCACATATCAGATTATCCAGTATTCGTAGAAGCTTTGGTTGAAGCTTCGGTGGATACCAAATGCCTGGGGGGGGGGCTCCTATTCCCTCAGGCCTCCTATACCCCCCTGCAGCCTCCCATGAACCCCCTTACCTTTTGGGACATGCTCCAATGACATCCTGAGCCTCTTTCTGTGCTCCCCAGAGGCTGAAATAGGGAAAGGCACGTGCTGCCTTTTCTACCCTTACCCACTACAAATTGCATACAAATTCCCTTCATAGCCCCTATGAATGCCCTATGAATTCCCTATGTATTCGATACATCTCCCTTATGTATCTACTCTGAAAACATCAAATCCACTTTGAATCTGCTCTCAATCCACTTTGAATCCATGCTGGATTGGTTGCAGATGTGGCTGGTGTAGCTGCTTTCCCACCTCCCCAGGTTCACTAATGTAACAAAGCTTAAAATGAATGTTCCAAAGCATTCATTTGGAATTCGAATGTCAATCTTTGAATGTCCCAACATTCAATTTGAATTCAAATATCTGAATTCAGATGAATTAGGACATGAATTAGGTTATGAACATCCATGCACATCCCTACCTAAATACATTTTTTGCTGTAGAATTCAACTTTTGTATTCTACTGCAATTGCACTTTTGGAAAAGGCAATATGACCCACACTAACATTATTTCTGTATATCACAAACTTTGCATGCCTGAGACGGTTATTGCTATAAAGATATGAGCCCTGTATTGTGTGATTATTATGGAAGCAACCGTGTTATTGAATCAATGTAATTTGGAGGGGGGGAGGGATAACAATGATAAGGACATAAAGTAATGCAGGCAGGAGACTGATTATGCTAATGTTTCTTTTAAACATTTCAGCATGTCCAAGACCATCTTGATTTCTGAGAAGGCTAAACTTGTGCTTTGTGCATTTAAGAAATGTGCTGGGCTTTCTCTCCAGCCAATTTTCCTAATTCTTTTTTTCTTTTTCTTTGCTCATTTCTGACTTACCTGGGGGAGGGGGCAAAACTTTCATACATTCTTACAGGAATCACTTCAGTGTGACTTATTTACCATTTCCTACATACTAGAGTAATACGGTGAGGAAAGAAAGAAGGACCATGAGAAGTAGATGGCAACTCAGTGGCTTGGATCAAGAGGAAAATATTTGATTTGGGAACTTGGCCATTCCCCTCCCCACCCCCCAAAAAAACAAAACCACTTCTCTTGGAAATCTCCAACTGTCCAACCCAGTATTCAACGCCTTGAGATAAAAATCTGAAAAGGACATTTACTACATTAGCTCTTGATAGGTAATGATAGTTCATGATAGGTAAGCATCTGGTAAAGTGCATTTGCACTTGCAGGAGGCACTTACAGCCTACAAGGAACCCCTGCTTTCCCAGATGTTCATCTATCATGAACTAGCTGTAGTGCATGATATCGTGCACCATAAGCTCACCAACGCTTATGCCATGTGACTGAAATTTACTGGACAGCAACCGGCCAGTGAATATTCACACCTCTGCCAGCTGGGGAGGTTATCAGAGCTGCTGTGCAAGCACGCTGGCAGCTCAGATGACCCCCTGACATGACTGCAACCGCACAGAGCATCAGTGTTGCCATGACGCTGACATACAAGCAGTCATGGAGAGCACCACACTTAAGATAGGGGTGCCCTGTGGAGGAGCAGTCCAGTGATCGATCACAGGCAAGTGTGGTGCTAGTCACTGTTGGTTCATCGTGCATCTTTCCTGTCTGCAGGATGGGAAGGAAAGTGCAAAATCACCCCAGATTTGTAATTTGAGCAAATCCACATGAATTTGAATATTTGTATTTGACTTGAATATTGATTATAGATGAAGATGGACATTTCAATGTGAAGAGAATTTCAAGCATGGAAAGGCCCAAAGAGCACTGATTTGTGGGGAAAAAGAGGATTAAAGTGAGAGTTAATGGCCATTTCTGTGTTTATCTCAGTGCAGCAGGACCAGGCAACCTGTATTCTGAAACCTGTTCTCAGGCAACCCCTGTGCTGGGTCCAAAGACCATGTGGTCTTACAAGTCAGCTTCTGCATTATCCAATGACTAGAAACTTTAGTTGAAGCCCCAGGTGGGCACATTTCAGTGGCAGAATTTGGTGCAGTGCTGAAATGGGACAACATGTTAAACCAGAACCCTGTTCTGTTTTACAAGCCCTTGGATGACAAGTAGACCTGTTGGCAACCTAGACCATGTTGTCCTGTGCCCAATGAGGATGGAGTGTGCTAGCAGGGCCTTCCTTTAAGCTGGTCCACCATGTTGCGACTTCTCCCTTTGAGAAGGTTTCCCTCAAGGTAAGTAGAAACAAACGATGAGTAACTTATGAGCTTAGCCTTCATTTTGAGAGTAAAGAAGGGAGAAATAATGTGGGTGTTTTTTTAAAAAAAATGGTATAAAAATTCCATAAATACTTTAGGAAAATGTGATTATTCCTTTGATTTGGGAACTTGGCCATTCCCACCCCCACCCCCCAAAAAACCCACTTCTCTGGAAATCTCCAACTGTCCAGCCCAGCCATTTGAAGGCTGCTTTTCATGACCCAGGGGAAAGGTAGGTAGAGTTAAGGAGTTTTTGTTGTATTAGGTTAGTGGTAGAGGAAAGCTAAAAGGGGGTGTGGCCTTTGGAATCAAAGGAAGGAGGGGTTAGCTGGCTCAGGGGCCAGCCAATCAGCGAACATTGACAGCGGAATGGGCCCTTTAAACATAACAGAGCATAACTGTTCTTGATCTTATGTCTCACTGGGGGAGGGAATAGGATAAGGATTGGGTCCAAAGTTTGCCTATGAAGAAAGTTAGGAGGGGATCCTGAATAGTTCTGTTGACTGAAATGCTCAAAGACTGTTAAGTTAACCAAGTTTATTTATTTATATTTATATCCCACCCTATACCCGAGGGTCTCCGGGCGTGTAACAACCTTTAAAATCCAACAGATCAAAAACTATATCAAAACAATAATAACCAACACAACATTTAAAAAGCAACATGATAAAAAAAAATGTTAAAATGATTAAAACAATAGCATTTGCAGTGGGGAAAACATAAGCAACATTTAACCAAAGGCCTGAGTGAAGAGGTGCTCTTCACCGCCTTTCTGAACACAAACAGAGAAGGAGCCTGACACACCTCCAGGGGGAGACCATTCCATAGCATGGGAGCCACTACTGATAAGGCCCTCTCCCATACACCTACCCACACAAGTTAGAACAGTATTAAACAATGGAAAGAATATTAAAACAGTACTATTTTTAAAAACACACACACTCTCATGTGCACTACCTCCCAAAACTGATCATATTTCATGCAAGGGGGGAAACCCCATCAGGCCATGCTAAGAGAGATTTTATTTTGTATTGGAAGCTATCACCTGCTGCTCCTAGATGCAGACAAGGGAAGCCAACAGGCAACACTCAGCTGGTGTTTGGTGTCTGTCCTTGTCCCCTGCTGCTCTTAAGTAGGTGCAGAGAAGAGAGCCCAACAGACTGCGCTCAGGTGGTGTTGTAACAATAAAGCGAAGTTCATATTTTTTTTTCCTGTTGAGGTGTGGGTGCTTGTGTGTGTGTGTTGTGGAGGGGTTGGATTGTTGGCTCAGAATGAGGCTGCTGAATCAATTTTAAAAGGCAGAGCCCAGTAATAAAAGGGTCTGAGGGGCTTGGCTAGGCGTGAGGTTAGCCCCAGCTGTGACATCACATTGCTGAATTGTAGCTCCTGTTGTTCCTCACCATTGCTTGCTGTTTGTGAGGCTTACTGGCAATTGATCTATCAGAATGATAATAATTTCTGATGAATTAGCCTTTACAAAGAGTAAGGCCTGAAACCACACGTAGCTACTATCTAATACCCTATCACGAAATGGCATTCTTTTATTAAAATGCTAAGAAACTACATTTGACTTCTTTGAACATACTACTTCTTATATTGAACAGAGAAGGAAAAAAAGTTCCTGGACTGAGTTTCAAGACTTAAATCTCAACACACACAACAACTTTTAGTAGTTTCTGGGGAGAAGGCTGAGGAAAGTTGTGTCAGGGGTCAGACCAGGCAGTTAATGGCAGGTGAAAGACTTTTAACAAATTCTGTACAGACTCTTAGTTGATCCTGAAATATGTGTGAAAAGGAAGGGAGAATAACACTGGGTGCAGTGTGGCACCACCCATTTATCCTTATGGGCCAGACATCGCTGGAAATGCAGGGATTTAGAAGGAAAATGGAAATGTAGGCATACAGTACAAGAAAAAGGGATGCAGTTTTGAAGCTACACTTTACTACATACACATGCACATTACTGTGCAAACACACACAGACATCTCAACCTTTGAGAAACTCAGGCCCTTATTGTGATCCTTAATTCAAACTAAGGATCTGTGTAGTGAACATCTGGGCCTCTAAATTTTCTCCTTAATGGGAATCTATGGGGTCCTGTCCCCTGCTGCTATGGCTCTGTCTGCTTGAGTAGGATCTCAGTCAGGAAGGACCTGATTGGGATTACTAGTAGACCCATTTAATCAGGTCTGCCAGTGAGACCAGCAGTCCTCATCCAGAATACAAGAAGCATGTAGAAGGCACACCTTCCATATTCGGGACAACAGGGAGGACACATTTTAGTAACAAGCCATAGTGCACCAGTGAAATGCATCCTCCAGAAACTCCGAGGTTAGGAACTTTTGTTCCTGGTCCTTATTTTATTTATATATTCATTTATTTACATTTTTATCCTGCCCTATACCCAGAGGTCTCTGGGCGGGTAACAACGTCTAAAATCAAACATCATTCAACATCATTAAAACATCAAAACAATAACAGCAATAACAACATCTGCCAGTGGGAAGAGAAAAGTATCTCCCAGTTTAACTGAAGGCATTGCAGTCTGATCATGACTGCAATGTCTCACACAAGCTTTGATGTGGGCTGGTCTGGACCAGCTGCCATCGTGTAGATGGCTCAGATGCTGCCCACATGGTCCCAATCTCAGAATCAGTGGACCTAGCTGTTTCAGACCCATTGATTCCAATCATAGAGAGACGAGCATGGAAATAGCCCCAGATCACTTCAACAAATGTCTAGTCTATATTCCTGCAAAAACACTGGAAAGTATTCACGTAAAGAATTGGTGAAATCTCATGTCTCCAAGCAGTTATTTGGTTTGTGAGATCAGGTTCTTTTTTTTTTTCTTCCTGAAAGATAACAGGTACTGACATCCATAGCTGGATTCAGGATGACTTTTTTTACAAAACAAAAAAGGCTTTGCCACCCAAGTGTTTCCCACTTGCAGGTTGTGTTTGTGTATATTACAGAAAATAGCAATTTGGGTCATAACTCATATTCATGTTGACAGCTAATTTGCAGCCTAATGAAATTCAGAACCGAAAAGATAATAAACCCTAAAAACGGGGAAAGCAAATGGAAATACTGTCAGACCCTTAGTTTTAATAGCAGAGCAATTGGGCACCACCAGTAAAATAACAAAGCTAATTTTAATTTGCAGATTTGAGCATAGATGAGCTCATTTATCTTCTTCAAGCACAGTTCTTCTCGAAGAGGAGATATCTAAATAGAAACCCAGCAATTTAAACTTATATATGTTTATGTATTTTTCAGTGCCCTTTCTGCACATGTTCAAGCAAGGCCACCCTAATTAAATAGGAAGATGCATTGCATATGTTTTGGGCCAATTTTATTTTTCTCAGAAAACCTAACCAAACTCACAGCTTAGTTCAGTTCAGGTATTTAAGTAACACATTCTGTGAATTGCTGGGGGAAAGTAACAATGCTAAACAAAGATTAGCATGGATTTTCTAACACAGAAGCAAGAGATACAAGAAAGAAAGAAAGAAAGAAAGAAAGAAAGAAAGAAAGAAAGAAAGAAAGAAAGAAAGAAAGAAAGAAAGAAAGAAAAATCATGTAGAAATGAGACCATTTAAACCCTACAAAATGCAAGCTCCTGTTAAGAGTATTTTTTTTGTTCATGTTATCTTAGGAGTCGTTGCAGTGATAGTACATAAAAGAGTTAGCTATGAACCAGACGGTGCTTCATTAAAATCCAATTAAGTGCTTATGACTTTCTGTCACCAAGCAATTATATTCCTATATTGACTGTTCTATCACAAGTAGAGATTCACAAGGACAGGTCGACGTGGTTTCTCACAAACAGCAAGCTACGGTAGTGCTAGTATGACTGCATATTCAGTGCCAAAATAAAAGACAAAAGGGGGCATTGCTTTATAGGAAGCCTTCAAGAGCTGCTTGGTTGATGATGTAATACCGTGATTTAAATAGAAATGCAGTACATGTTGCCAGAGAGGGGAAGGTTGTGATCAGAGACCCACTTTTTGCATGTACATGCAGTGTTTTAGGTGTCCTAGACAGGGTAAGCCACTCTATCCTGGAATAGGCAACCTGTCCCAAGCTCCAACCCTCTCCTCTATCTCCAGAGAGCTCTTAGAGGCAGCAGTGAAGCTCCAAAGACCAGGAACAGAAGTTCCAGCTTTGGAGTTTTTGGTCTGACTGGTTTTAGACTAGACCCACTTCTGGTAGCAAAAAAGGACCAGTATACTGGACCATAGATAGTTACTGTGATGGTTTCAGGGTTCAGGCTGCAATGGGCAGTAATATTTCTTTACTCCCTTGCATTGTTACTTTACTCCCTTTTTCTCAGGGCTGCCATGGGGAATTATGACATCAACAGGGTATTATGCATTCCTACTCCTAGAGTACTACCTGGGACCCTCTGGACAAATGCTCCCATGTACACTGGACCTCCAGGCCACTCCTGGGGCCTATTCGCAC
>MTQE01001134.1:40617477-40629662 GCA_014337955.1 Aspidoscelis marmoratus | reverse complement strand
ATAGCTGAGAACAGATCAGTCTGTACTATGTTATTCCTGCTGTGTTTTAAATAAAGTTAACTTTTATTTTCACTAGTTTTTTGAGTGGTGCAGTTTTGGGATCACTGTAGAGTCTTACTCCATAAATTCTGGGAAATCACACAAGTCTGATTTTTCAACAGAAATTGCATCCTCACAAAATAGAAACTTGGATGGTGATTTCACCCACTAATTGGGTGGTGCAATTGCCATGAGCTGCTTTTTGCCACCGCAGGAGATGATGGATATTTAAGGTGGACTTCTTCTCCTTATGTTAATAGGCAGCTCTATGTGGGAGTAGATAATCATCAATTTGGTGTGTCAATTAGTTAGGGCTTTGATGTAAATGTCAGAACCTTGAATTGGTTTTAGTAGGAAATAGGCAAACAATGCATATCTTTCATGACAGGTGTAAATTGTGTCCTGCCAGCAATACCCAGCAGCAGTCCAGCTAGACATAATTCAGATACTAAAATAGGTTTTTCGTAAAGACTGTCTTGTCTCACATTTTTTATTACTCCTTGCGTGTGGCACACAACTTCAAAATGTTTCATCTGCTGGTATGCATGGAATTCTTAAGCCTTTCCTAAAAGTGCTTTTGGGTCTGAATGTCTTTGCTCAGTATGTGCACTTATGACCCAGATTTTACATTTTGGTAGACCTGATTTACACTCTTTGTAGCTTGATGTCACTGGCTGCTGGCATTTCTTTCATTCCTGCAACTATTTTTCTATATTTTGATTTCTTTAACCTTTGGTCATTTTGACAATCTGCATTACTATACAGCATACTCCAAAATATGTCCACCATCTCAAGCTGTGGGGATAAATCTTTTCCTAAAATGCCACTATCAGTCCATCCCTGGTAGTTTCACTTCTGCTGCCTCCAGAAAGTAGTTACATACTTTCCCAAGCAGCTTATTCCATCAGCAATCAACCATTTATCAGGAAATAACACTACACTGGACATGGAGATTTGCAGCACCCTGTGATATAATGGAAAATAGAAAGATATATTTTCAGCACACATGTCAACACCCCAGTTAGTGTCAATGAGCATATAGACTACTCTGTCAGTATTACAGACGATGTCCAGTTCACATGCTACTTCAGGCATCATACAATTGCTAATTAGTGTTTTAAGCAAGATGGGCATTCAATAGAATTTCTTTAGAATTGTGTTCGTATATTATTAGAAACAGATAAAAAGGATTGGGCTGAATTATTATTCACTTTATACTTTGCAGTTTCAGAGGGGTTTCCCAACAAAAGACAGTACACATATTCAGTTCTCATAAGATGGGGAGTCTGGGAGAAAGGTGTCCACCAATGAGGGCCTCTGGAAGATCATCCCAGCTTGTTTACCTTTTCTAGTTTTTTCAGGCAAGACAAATCTTTTGAGAGTGATTGGGTATGGGGACACCAGTGAAAGCAGACGAAGGAGCTCTCCAGATTGTTTTTCCCTTCCATTTCCTCCAGGCAAAATCTGCACGGAACAAATAGATTCTGTAAAACATTACAGACTGATGCCTATTATGCCTCACATGATAACAAATTGCACCAATACTTAGGCTCATTCTGCATTTACTTGTATTATTCCAGGGCTATCCTGTCCTGAAACAACCAATCAGCACCAAGCTGGGGCAGGTTGCCAACAAAGCAATGGCAAACCTGGAACAGAAAAATCACCTTCTTTGTAAAGCCCCATATAGTCAAAGCTATGGTTTTCTCAATAGTAATGTAGCAACCTTGTGCATACCACTGCAGTCCAGGCTGAATTTGGCTGAATTTGGTGATTTAATCTACTAATCATAATGTCTTCTTGGCTTGCCTGATGGGGCAGTTTTGGTAGATTATCTAGGTCCTCTTCCCTTTTATTGCCAGTACTGATCATTAACTACTACTGGAGTGAAATTAGTCAAAACGTTGGAAAACCTATCCAATCCAGAAGACTTAGCAGATTGTCTGATGCATGTAGCCAGTTTGGATTAATGTTATATGTGTGTGCTGTCCTCCAAGACATTCCTGACATCTGTCCTTTGTCTTAAACTAAAGACTTCTGAGAGATAATATATTTCCTTCTTTTCCATTTTCCTCTTTCCCCTGTTTTAAATTAAGTGTATATTTCATTCCTGCAAAGCAAAAATGAATCATGACTTTAGCAGGCACCTCAATTGATTGGGCTTAACTCATTTGTGGTGGACTTTTATAGGGAAATCAAAGGCATGCCCAACTAACTCCATCTTCTGCATCACCAGCTGTTCTACTATCTACTACCACATTGTATGTGAGTGACTGTGAGTTTTTTAAAGATATAGATCTGTATGTAAATATTTGAAATATATAAATAGTAAATAAATAAATAGATGGATACAGTGCATATGAACCACCTCCACATCTCTTTTTATTGTACATGTTTCTTACTAATATAAGACTATCATATGAACATACCTGAATTATACTTAGAGCTGATTTCTGTATGAATACCACTTATATATGTCTCTATTTTTTCTCTCTTTTCCACCCATTGCCACTAGCATGCTGAATGCTGCCTGAGGCAGGCTTATTCCAAATAATTCAATGAATCACATTTTCTTCATCTTCCATCTTGACTTTACTTCTTGAAGAAAGAACGGGTCTTATCATTTTGCTTTTTCTTATTTTTGTTCATCACTGTTTTGGAGCAGTTTTGCCACAGGGGAATTTTTTTAAAAAAATCCAACAGAAAATTGTCCTCAGTCCATTGTTTTCATTGAATTCTGCTGAAAAGTTTTCAGAATTCACTTCCTGCAGTCTTGCCTACTTAAATGCCCAGTCCCAAAATCTCTTTAAGTTACAATGTTAATTTAAATTTAATCATGACTATTTTCATATTTAGGAAAGTGTTACAGCTTTTAATTCCCACCCCACTACTTACTTCATTTCTTGGGGTTCTGATCACTGATATCCAAAATGTGAAACTATAAAAGCCATGAAAGTATTAACTAATAAAATATTTCTATGAATGCATTACAGAGAATGGTTTTCCTTTAAGTGGAAAAAAATGTTGAACACTTTTGCTTACATGTGTCTGTTTTATTGCTACTTACTACTTAACAACGTGATCAACATTTTTATATTTATTTATTTCTAAATGTTAGAAAAATGTTGATGCCCATTTATGATATAATCAGCAAATATAATCTGCACAGTTCTTTGTATGTTAATTTCCTGTAGGATGAAAGAAATTGCCACCTACAAGCATTAGATTTCAAATGAATTACTAATTCCTGAACTGCTCACCTATAATAGGTCACCCTATACAGTTTGCAGAGGGTGTGTGTGGTGGTAAAAAAAGATGCTGGCAGAAAAGATGAGAAAGAAATGGTTCTTAGAAAAAAAACACTCTGCAGGCAGCCTACACCCTCTGCCTCCCTATCTATTTTTCTAGAAGTGTTTTTCCTCATTCCTAGTCTATCCTAAAAAGACTAGAAACAAAAGACTGGAAATTCTCTTTTGCTTACTGCCACCTATCCTCCATTTGGCTTTATCACACATCCAGGCCCTTATGTCTAGTGGTGGCTGGCTACATCTCAATTTTTATTTTGTCTCTCAAATCTCCACAGTAGCATTGAGCCTTGTCCTAGTAGTGGCTCCAATCATTATACTGCAGGGCTATGTGTGAACATGGCAAGATATTCATCCATTAGTAGTCTTGGCATTTCTTCCATAGTCAGAGCCGCCTTCTTTATTCCCTTTGCTTTCTCCTTCATATGATGAACCTTTATGCAGTTCAAAGCTACCTCACACACAGCTTGATAGATTTTTTTTTCATAGTCAATTGTCTAGGGGGGCATTTACTTAATGAGGGAACACTAGAGCTCCACAATCACCAGGCCAAATTTTGAGGACAGGAGGGTACGGCAGTGTTCCCTCTTCCATTGAATGTTTTGTACCTTCTGACCTTTTCCCCCTCTCCAAGCAGGCCAGATAGGTTCCCAAACCTGCCCTATGACTTTGCCCTCTATGGGTACTTGACACAAATAAGCAAATTTTATCATTATGCTCCAGAATGTTACAAATACTTTCAGAAGTGCTGCAGATCTTCACTTAACCAGAATTATAATATATTCTAATTTTTTATTTTTTTATTTTTTTTTTGCTTAGAGATACATATTTAGACATATTTTTCTAGGACTTCTTTCCTTCTTTCTTTTCTTCCAATCAGTTTAATTTCTGTTGGTCAAAAGTATGATCTGAACTTAGCAGAAGGGTTGCACTTGAGTTGTGGATTCAAGACCTAAAGTAACATGAATTGCTGCATTATTCTAAGATTGCCATGTTATCTAATTTCACATTGAGGAGGCTGGGCATAAATCACAGGAACTGGATGAATTCTAAACTAAATCTAGAGTGTCTATATCACATTAGCTTTCCTTTCCTTCCTAGAACAGCTGCTCAATAGCTACAGGGGAAAAAGGAATACATTGTTTTCATTTCTTAATAAACCCTCCAATATTTTTTTCAAAAGAAAGTAATTTCAAAATCAAAGGTAAATTTTGTGTTGCTGCTAATTCCTAACATTATTAGAATATGTATAGAAATAAAAGTTGTTGAAAACGCAAGCATTCCATTTTCTAAAGGACAGCAAAGAAAATGTGTGCTGTTACATTAAATACTTTTTTGTTAAGATGGTTACCATTTGTTGATGTGTTTTTTAAAGAGATAACTCCCCAATTATTTATTCAGTGTAGAGCATTTTTGTTTAACTACACTGAATACCATTTTAATATGAAGACTTGTATCCTAAAACTGTATTAGATAATAAAAATGGTCTCCAGCAACAGCTTGCAAATGTCAATAGAAGGCATCAGATGAACTATCTTGTTGAGTGCTCATCTGACATCTCCCAGAGATGGACCCTTTCTTTCCCAACTCCACACCTCACAGGAACTGTTTTTTAAAAAAACCCTCTTAAGGCGACTTCCCATTGCCACTTTAAAACACTTTCAAAATGGTTTGGATGCTCATTGTTCCCACCCCCGATCAATTAAAATGGTTTCAAAATGGTTTGGATCCTCTTTGTCCCCATTCCCGATCAGTTTCAGGAGTATTTTAAGGATTATTTGGCTTAAAAGTAGAATAAATAAACACTGGAATTTTCCAGTGTATTTTTCCGCTTTTGCTTTTAAAACGTTTCTTCCTTAGTGCTGTGGGAATGCTAGAGTATTCCCCTATACAACAGACTGTTTCATTGTAACAATTCAGCCACTTCACACCTGATAACAATGTTTCCTTTCCCACCCTTGCAAGCCTAAAGATTGAAAGAGGCAATCCTGCACAATTCTGGCTGTTTATCTTCTTCCTTGATCTTTAAAAAGGGGAAGGGGTGAAGCTGCTGCAGGAACTGGGAGATGTGTGTATGTTTAAGTGTGTGTGCAGGTAGCAGCAGCAGAGTCAGCCAGCCAGCCAGGATGCTTTTTTTGGAGGGAACCCCTGCTGGGGATGGTGGCTGTGGAGGTGGAATGGGCGAACAGGGCTTGAGTTGCTGCTGCTGCCATGTGCCCTGGGCAATGGGGAGAGAGGGGTGGGGAAAGGCTGAGGAGGGGAAAGAATTGCTTTCCCCAATCCATTTTTGGAAGTGTTTTAAGTGTTTAAGAGTGGGGACACAAAATCAGGGTTGAATCCAGTTGCCAGATGCTCCTTTGCTTCCTTTTAACATGCTTTACATATCGATGTAAATCCCAGTGTAAATAACCTTGTATATAGCACTTTATTCCTTGAATGGGAACTCGCCCTTAAATATACTTTTGTTGGGTAAAGAAATCATTAGTCTTCAACTTGTATGTGAGCCATCCCTTCGAGCTCCAGCACAGGGAATTCATATCGTGTTGCAGAGTATTCCTGAAAGAGCAGTGGATGTGAGGTGAGGCGAAGTTTTGGAAACAAACTTTGATTTTCCTGAATTGTGTTTCCATTGTGAAAATGTGGTTCGGTACATTCAAAACAAAACTTCCAACTGAGGTTTAGTTCTGCTGCCACCATCTTTATGGTTCCAATACATAAGCTTCTACAGAAAATGTAATATAGAATGTGCATTGTTATTTAGTCTCTATTAAACATCTAAAACTTACTAAGCAGATGTTCAGCAATAATTTTGAATATAAGAGAACTTCTACCCACACACTTACAATGTGTCATGAGTTAGCAAAATTTTGATCTAACAGCTACCTGATAGCTTTGAGTAGAAGAATGAATCAGAGGTTGGGTCATTTAAATGTGCCTCTGTCATGGAATTCACAGTTGCAACACAGTTGTCACCTTTAGGTTTTATAATGATTCTTGACTGCAAATTGGGCAATGCTTCTTTTTAAAGCCTCCTTTAAAAATTCCCAAAACAAAACGGTACAGAAACAAAAACAAAAATCCCTCACACGACATGGCTCACAAATGCCACAGTTTCCCATGACTGACCCCCTAGGACATCATTTGATTATTATTTTGGGCATCAGAGCTCCAATTTTAGCAGCACTAAGTGACACCTGCCTGAAAAATATGTCCCTCAGACAAGATGCTGGGGTGCTGGGTGCAATAGTGAACATTTCAGAAGAGTGCCTCATTTGTCCCATTGACAGGCACTGTCACTGCAGGAAATGAAATGTCCTTTCAAGGACTGCTATTCTTATTATGTATCACTCATTTATCTTTACTAGTACCTTCACTCTCCTCAGTCATTGGTCCTGAGGTGTTGATGTCACTGAACCACATCAAGAGAGGCATCTTCCAGGGGGACTCATTGTCCCCACTGCATTTCATCATTGCCATGATCCCAATGTCAGCCATTTTACAAAATACAAACCTGGGCTATCGAACAGCCAGAAACTCACAGAAAATTTCTCATCTTCTGTACATCGATGATCTGAAGCTCTATGGAAGATCAGAAACTGAAATCTAGTCACTGACCTGACCAGCACAGGTATGTGAAAACTATGGTCAGTAAAGAATGCATCCAGAAGACCAGAAAAAAATTAATGAGGAAACTGAATGGCGGCAACACTATCAAGGCCATAAATGCTTGGGTCATACATGTTATTAGATATACTGCTGGAACTGTGAACTGGTCACAGGTGGAGCTTGGCAACCTGGACAGAAAACCAAGGGAATTGATAACAATACATCCTGGATTACATCTTTGCACTAGCGATGTCGACAGGCTGTACTTGTCTAGAAAAACAGGTGGCAGAGGACTTTTGTAAGTGAGGAAGACAGTAGAAGAGATGCATGCATTAGCAGACTATGTGAAAGAAAGCCAAGAATTAGCCCTGATTGAAGTAAATAACAGGAAGTTCCTTAAAGTGCAGCAAACCAAGAACCAGTACCGAAAAACTGTACTTCAATGCTGGACAGATAGGTGGCGCAACAAGGTACTGCATGGACAGTTCTTGGAGAAGAGTGAAGACAAAGTGGATAAGGAAAAGACCTGGTTGTGGCTGACCAACGGAACACTGAAGAAGGAAACAGAGGGACTAATTTTCGCTGCACAAGAACAAGCCATCAGAACGAATGTCATCAAAGCTAGAATTGAGAAATCAGTGGAAGACCCAAAGTGCAGACTCTGCAAAGAAGCTGATGAAATGGTCGACCACATTCTAAGCTGCTGTAAAAAGATCACACAGACGGACTATAAACAGAGGCACAATGTAGTGGTGCGAATAATACACTGGAACTTATTCCAGAACTACCATCTGCCAGTGGTAAAGAACTGGTGGGACTATAAACCAGAAAAAAATGGTCGAAAATGAACAAGCCAAACTACTTTGGGACTTCAGACTTCAAACTGATTGAACACTAGAACATAACACGCCAGATATCACAATCGTGGAGAAAGACAAAGTCTTTATCGTTGACATTGCTATTCCTGGAGACAGTAGAATTGATGAAAAACATTTAGAAAAACTTACCAGATACGAAGACCTGAAAATAGAACTGCAGCGACTCTGGCATAAACCAGCAAGGGTGGTCCCAATGGTTCTCGGGACACTGGGCACTTGAAAAGCATTGGCATCAACAAAGAATCCATCTGCTAGCTACAGAAAGCCACTTTGCTGGGATCTGCTCATATCATTCACTCAGTCCTAGGCGCTTCGGAAGGGCCCGACTAGTGATAACAATTACCCAAACCATCATAAATATCTTGTTTGCTGTTTCTTATTGTTGTTTTATGTCAATAATAATAATAGTAATTTATTATTATTATTATTATTATTATTATTATTATTATTATTATTATTATTATTATTATTATTATTAAATAAATAATAATGGTCCCAGTCATCCTTGGCACACTGGGCACGGTGCCAAAAGATCTCAGCGGGCACTGACAAAATATCAATCTGCCAACTACAAAAACCCACTTTACTGGGGTCTGCTCGCATAATTCGCCGATACATCACACAGTCCTAGGTGCTTGGGAAGTGCCCTACTAGTGATATAATACAAAATCCAGCATAGTGATTTTGTTTGCTGTGTGTAAGTACTGTTTTTACATCATCATCATCAACAACAACAACAACAAAACCCCATCCCAAACCCTATGCTGGCAGTATCTCTTTTCGTCTCTCTCTCTTTCTCTCCTCTCTCTCTGTCATTTCTTTAAAAAGCATTGACTGCCAGAAGATTTTTGAGCCTCTTCCTGGGGAGTTCAAATAATAGATCTACATCCAAGGGTCCCATTATATGTGGATGTCCTCTTGATTAATGTTCCTGCTCCTTAATATCTCCTTCTTTCAGTGGTAACCAGTGGTGGAGAAGGGATCCAATAAAATTGCTGTTATGGTGTTTGGGCAGTAATGGATTTGTGATTTATTTCTTCCCAGATACTGTTGTTTTGAGAATCAAAGGAGCTGTTGCCCAGATGTCTAACTACTAAACAAAAGTCAGCTGTTACATGTCAAATGTGAACCTGCAGCCTTACCTCAGTTCTGTGTCCTCTTTTACATGGTAAGGCAACAGTTTGGCCAGGGAGAGTACACATCATATATATTATAAAATAGCATCCACAGATAGAGTTTTGCTGTGTGTTAACGTTCGGTGGGTTCCCTAGCTAAAAAAGCAAAAACTGAAAACCCAACTGTAATTTGAGATCAGTGATTTGAGGTCCCAGACATACCATCTCAAGGGTAAATTTCACAGTGGGTTAAAAACAAAACAGCAAGTAATATAAGAAAATGATAAACAAATGAAACTATTTCCACTGACAGTATTTGAATGAAGAGGACATCATAATAATATCTCTCCCTACCAACATTATGAAAACAGATGTCTCTCTGTCTTTACAGCCTATAGAGAGTACCAAGAAACAAAATTTATGATACCAAAGAGTGAAGAAAGCTAAAAGTGCAGAATCAGCAAAACCATTCAAGTTTCCAAGCTTGTTGGATATTTCGCCATAAAAGGATGTGGAGTGTCTGTGTTTTCCCCTTTCCATATCAGGCTGGGTTTTGCAAAATCTTAGCCTTCATTATTGCTTTTGATTTTGCTGATTGCATATTAAGCATCTCTTTCCAACCACCTGGTTGAGTGAATGAATGGAAAAGCTCCACTTGTTCAGTAAGTGATTGTTAATGCATGCATTATAAAAGGGAAGAATTCCAAGAATGTTACAGTGGGTCCTTGACCGTACCAGACGCGTCCAATAAAAAGAGATAGCATGCTGTGAGCCGCTCATTACTCTGAAAGCATATGAAATAGGCTGCCACTAAATTAGATGGTTCCAGGGCAATTTTACTGTAACATAACAAAAATCTAGTTTTCCACAAAAATTGAGAAGTTGTACATCTGTTTCTGTGGTATTACAGCTGTTTTTCAGAATGTGTCTTTTTTGTGATATCACACAAAGTTCTTTTCATTTGGTTCATTAAGCTATCTATAAAGGGTATATAGGAAATGAAAATTTTCTACAGACATAGAGGGATATGTCCTTTTTTTTTTAGGAAAAGCTAAATGATATGGAGACTGAAATTAACAATCTAAATAGTTTAATGACTGGCATACAAGAGATTAATGTGGATATGTAGATCATCACTAACATGATGCTAATGTCTTTTTTGTACTGAGATTTCCCAGATGTTTTACTATATCAGAAATGGTATAATTTGCCTTAAAAGCATGGGTTTAACAAAACTAGTTCTTAGGAAGGCCTGACCTGTGATGGCCAATGTTATTTCATCCTACTTAAGTGAAACATTAGATCCTTTGGGGGGAAAGTCTTTTGCACTTCTAAATTCATTGGGCAGTCTATCAATCCTCCAGAGAAGATTTCGAGTAACCTTCTTTAATGGAGAAAACCCACCAGAGTGGCATAACCTGTTTGACTAGCATTGATTTTTCCCACAGTGGTTTACAAAGGCTTGTAGAAATCTATGTAACTGTTATAATATAGTGGTATATATCTGTAGCTTAACATGGGTGCACTGAACTGTGTTTTCCATTAGATATTTTGCTATTACAGATGTGCCAGATCAGTTCTTTTCAGAAGCAATTTGGCAAGAACCAAAGGAGTTTGGAAGGATTTAATTTGTACTAACCCCCTTTTGGTATGAATCTAAACTGAATCAATGGGGATTTAAATAGAACCCTATGGACCACCCTGGTCCAAGCCAAACAGGACCAGTTTCACAGTATTTTTGCCTTCTTTAAAGGGCCTTTGAAACAACATTAAAGAGATGAGCAGATATGCTGAAGCACAAAAAATAAGGCTCATGCACATCTCTATTTGCTACCAAAACAAGGTACCATCTTTAGTCTAAAAGCTCTCTTGTAGCTGCTGATATAGTAGCCTGTTCTTTGTTGAGCAGATGTGATAATCTCAATTGTTAATTGAAGAGTTGAATACCTTCTTCTCTGTATGCGTGGTGATCACATTGGTCTTCCGTGTTTGGCTAAACAAATAATCCTCTCATTTTGAGGATTTTGGATAATCACCACTTTGGCTTCATATTGTTTTCTGTGTTACTTTTTAAATAATTCTTTTTGATCCATCAGTGTTTGGGCTCTAAGTGTCTATTAAGTACTAGCTTGCTTGGGTGCCAAATAAAAAAATGAAAATATTCCGTAGTCAGGCAGTGAAATATCTGCAAATAGAAAACTACTAACTTGGAAACCTCTGACAATTCAATACATGAAAGAGCTTGTAACAAATGCTGTGGTCTTCCTAATGAATAGTGTGATGTGCTACACTATGACTGAGATTGAAGAACTGGAGAACAGATGGCCCAAACCAGGCTACTTCAGGTCTTTCATCTTCAGAGCTTCAATTCTAGCTATAAGATTTCTGACATTTTGATTATCAAGTTCATTTTCAAAAGATAAGCTGGCTAGAGAAGAAGGAGTATGCTTTGGAGTTGCCTGAATAAATTTTGCCTTTCTTTTTGTTCTTGACTACAGTATTTCAGATCCCATCCCCTGGCAATTTAACTGGCAGGGTTCAAAAAAAAAAAGGGTAAATATATATTATAAACAGTAATTTAAGGCTGTGCTCACAGGTAGATTAAAATGTCCTCTGAGGCTGCTTAGAAATAGTTCACAGGTGGGTTCATTCACATGCAGGCCAGTACCTGTGCTGAAAGTGTCCCACTTTGTTGGCTTTTGCATGGGTCTAAAAGTTTAGAACTCTGTGAACAAAAGCTATGTTGTCATACTATGCTGAGAGTGCAAAGTCCCACATTCTCATCTTCCTATTATATCTGCATCTTCACACTGAGATACATGTCATAGGAAGATGTTTGTATGTGCCTTTCAGGTCTGCATTTTTCTGTCACCCTAAGGAGGCATCTGATCATGGCTGTAATCTCCACCTCCCCCTTCTCACAAGCTTGGGGGTCGGCTGTCCCACCTGCTTTATAAGTTTCTTTATTATTATGTAATATATTATTTGTGATTCCATAATGTATTATTTATTATAACATGTGATGTATTATTTGATGCTGTATTTTTTTCTCTATTATATAAACTTGGAGAGGGGAAAGGAGGAGGACCTGGCATTATTGCCCATTTGTTCCCCTCCCCCAATGTTTTAATTGCATAGTGCAGTATTTTGTTTATATAATTTTTAAAAAATATATTTATTTAATTTATGTTATATTACTTTGTATTGTACTTTTCATAATTGTTGTAAACCGCCTTGAGTAA
>MTQE01001134.1:40597890-40609853 GCA_014337955.1 Aspidoscelis marmoratus | reverse complement strand
CTGATCCAGCAAGGCTTCTCTTATGTTCTTATGTTCTTATGTTCTTATGGTTTCTCACAAGGCTGAACCATGGGGGCAAGCAAAACTGTTTCGTGTACTGAGTTCTAGTATTCAGTATTTTGTTTCATTTGTACTGAAACGCAAGGAGTTAGCCGGAGTGTTAGAGCTTCTACCTTTCCTTTAAGCCTGCTCTCCTAAGTGTTATGTTACCTTGTTTGTGCATGTGTGAGTTCTTGTGTCATGATATATTTGTTAATCACTATAAAGATTTTCCCTGAACAAGAGAAACCCTCAGGAAAGGTATATCTTGCTTTTCAAAGTCAGTTATGTTTTCTCCTCTTTTCATTACGTTCCTTCTTAGTTATCACTTTTATCTCATTCCTATACTTTTGAAGCTATTTTCTGATTAAAGAGACTCATCCTGGAAAAAAAAAAAGAGAGAGAGAGAAGAGATAGTAGCTTGGCTTGATCACCCTGATTCATTCACCTGCAGTTGATAGTGTGGGGAAAGAACAATTGATGGAATTGAAACTGAGGAAATCAGAGGGAAGAGTTCTCTGAGCTTGGGGCTTGGACCATTGGAACAAACTCTTTCCAAATGATAAAGCACTTGGAGCTTAGGCTCATCCTCTCACTGCTCTGCTCACCAGTGCTGAGCAACCACATTTTGATTGGCAAATAAAAGTCTAAAAGCAGCATGCCTCTTTTACATAGTCACCTGATGGAATGCTTTGTTCTTTGCTTCAAGCTTAAGAATTCATATGGAGTTAAGAGTAAGTCACAGTCTCTGCCTGAGAAGAAAAAGTTGTACCCCAGCTATTGCCACATATTTTCTTCTCTCAACACATGCAAAGTATTGTCAAGTCTGTCTCTCTTGGGTAAAAGTTGCAAGCTGACTTGCTGGCTACCACCTGATTAATTTGTCCCAACTTGAAAGTGTTTTATTGTTGCCACTTGTGCATTACTAATGCCATTAGCTGATTTTTTTCATGGGCATTGTAATAAAGTTGTTTCCTGTGAGCCTTTTAGTTTTTCATGAAGACACTTTATTTCCTCTCCATTGGGATTGTCACAACAACATTATCGGTGAAAGCAAACTCATAGTCCTCAGAAGAAATTCCTGTAACAATATTCCCCAGCAAAGATAGGGTGCTTCTGCATTGGACATTCAGTACCCATTAAGTACCCATTAAGGATGGATTTTAAAAACCTTGTCCGCACTAGAATACCCATTAGAGACCCATGCGTCCACATTGGCTCTTGTGCAATGGGTCTCTAATGGGTGTTAAGAACCCCTTAATATGGATTAAGGGAAGACTACCTTGGAGGGTACCTTAATGGGTACTCCTGCAGTGAAGACACATCCATTTAGGATGTGTCCGCACTGCAGAAGTGTCCTTAAGTGGGCCCTGCCCCCGCCCTCCATGATTGGCTCCTCCAGAACCAAGCATGGCAAGTCGGGGGCATCCTATCTCAGGGCTCACCCTTGCCCTAGAAGCTGCGGATCATGGCTTCTGGAGCCAGGGGGGCTTTGCCTACACCCTCCCCATCCTACCCCAGGGTGAACATGCACAATCCTCTCCTTATCTTCAGGCAGCCAGACCGATTCTGGCTGCCAGGGCCTGGTGTGCTTTGCGTGTGCGGGCAGCATGCCTCGCTATTGGCCAGGGCCACGCCTGGCTTCAGGAGCCCCTCTGTGCAGGCTCATAGCCCTGGCCAATAGGGAGGTGCACTGCACGCATGTGCAAAATGCGCTGGGCCCCGGCAGCCTGCAGGTAAGGAGGGGATTGTGCATGCTTGCGCCGGGGTGGGATGGGGGGTGTAGATGAAGCCCCCTTTGGCTCCAGAAGCCATGATCCCCAGCTTCTGGGGCCAGGGGGAGCCCTGAGATAGGATGCCCCCGGCTCCCCATACTTGGCTCCGGAGGAGCCAATCATGGAGGGCAGAGGGAGGGCCATTGGAGCACAGATTGAGGTGGTTGCTGTGCTTCTGCACAGCACCCACCTCAAATCTGGATCAAATTCCATCCTACCCTTGCAGGTGCAGACGGAATAGGGTGGTAGTAGATCTGTATCTACTAGATACGGATCTACTTAACATGGATTTCCAAAATACGGATCTAATAGACAATATAGTAGTAATATTATACATATAGTGCAATACTATATATGTAGTTTTAAATGCTATTTTGCATTCTAAAAGAAATATAGAGTTGGAGTAATTTTATTTAAGGGTGTTTTTGCACCACACTCCTTTAATCTGGATCTAAGAAGATCCGGATCTAAGGAATGGGTACTTCCCTTAATCCAGTTCTAGTAGATCCGGATTAAGGGATGTACCCTATCTGTTTCCATGAGTGGTGTAGCACCCAATAGTAATGGGTGCTAGTCTGCCTGCTGTAGAAACACCAGATCTACTCACAAGGGGTCTGCCTGTTGCCCCAGGTGTTTTGGTGGACAGGAAGTACAATCTCAGAAGTTGCCTTCGGAGATTAGCAAAGGCTCCCAAGTCCCTCCAAGGTCCCTCCAAAGTCATTCCAAAGTCATTCTGAAGTTGCCTTTGGAGATTAGCACAGGATCTGCAGAAAAACCCCTTCGGAGCCTTCGCTAATCTCCAAAGGCAACTTCAGAATGACTTCGGAGGGACTGCAGAGAGACTGCAGAGTTTTGATTTTGGGCCGTCCCCCATGGGTGCCCCCTTCCCTGAGCCTCCGCTAGATCCCATTGCCCAATTGTAGTGGAAACAGGCTCTCTATAATCTGGATGTATGGCTGAAGATCCCATTGTAGACCCCTTTAATGGGGTCTACATGAAATCCGGACTATAGGTCCTGAAAGACCCATATGATCCGGATTTCCCTAGCTGTGGTGGAAATAAATCTGTCCTTAATGGGGTTCGTAGTGGAAATGGGGTCATCCAGCTCTCAGCCAAATGAGTCCTTAGTGGGTGTGAAAATGGGTACTTACTGCCAGTGGAAAAATACCCAAAATTAAAATAATTGAAAACAATGAAAACAATTATTTCATCTAATGTATGTATACTTTTGTAGTTGAAAATTTCTGTCCATCCTTTCTTATTCTTTGCTCTTTCTTATTCAGTATATACATTTCAATAAACTGTTTCTGTGGAAAACTTGTGAAATCAGCAGAGCATAGTAGTATCTCGGGCAATATTTCCCCTCCACAAATGTCTTATCTACTTTTAGAAACCACTATCATATTTATGCTCAATTCAAGCTCTGTTCGCACAACTAATCTGGCCCCAGCAGGTGGTTCATTACCCATACACCACCTATATAGTCCTTAATTGACAAGCTGAACTTATCAAACTGATAGCTGTGGAATTTAGCTCAGCAAGAAACCTATCAAATCTTCCCATTGGCTCACTGGACACAAACAAATGTTGTGTGATCTCTTTGTAACACACATTACTAACAGTCACTTGCATGATGTGTTACAAAGTATTGTGTGTGTGATGTATTTTCCTGATGCTTCATTGCACTTCCATCAAGCATAGGACATATTTGTACAAGTTATGACCCACTAAAGCTGTGTTCACATGCAGTCAAAAAAGCACTTTTGAGGTGACTCCTGAGATCATTTACAGGTAGTGTGTTTGAGGGGGAATTGTTCAGATGTCACTCTGCTCCTCCCTAGGGATGTGCATGAATGGGTTTCTTTCTCTAAAACTGCTTCCCTTCGTACAAATAACAAATGTTACAAATCTTCATGCACATTCCTACTTCTTCTCCTAAGAACATTCTAGAATAGAAAGAGAATGGGAAGAGAATAGGATGGGAAGGGAACATGGGTATCACACGTTCCAATTGCTAAGGTGCTTTTTGAGGGGTTTTATTTTTTTTGCTGCATGTGAACACAACCTGAGTTTAACACAACTGGCCAGCTGCATGCATGAGAACTTCTCTATATTCATGTTTTAGAGATAAAACATTATAGGTCCCGGGTTTCTCTATGTGATCCTACTTACCAGTCACTGCTAGTAATAGGTAAACTAGGCTTAGACCAATTATTCACTGTGTCTTATTACAGATTATATCCCTTCATAGGGACCTACCACATGTAGACTGCACAAGCATATGGATAGCAGCTCCTTATTCTGAGATATAGTCCAGAATATGGCACAATGGTGAAAGGCCCTTAATTTATTTGATGGGAAGCCCTAAACCCTTTCTGCACAGACCTTTAATCCACATTAAGGGCCCAAGATACTACACATTTTAGCCTCCATATCCATTAAGGCCTCCATATTAATGTGGGTCATGGAAGTCCCATCTCCTGCTAGTCCAGTGCTATCTTCATGAGACAGAGCAAGAGCCAGATTAAGGAAAACCTTAATCTTGAGCTCTGGTGGACCTATTTAATTGGGTTCACCAGTGAGACCAGCATGACCTGATACAGAACATAGAAGGAAGGCAGAAAGCACATCTTGGTGCTCCAGGTATACTGAGAGGTATTTTTCAATGTGATGCCATAGCATGTTACCAAAAAGCATCCCCCACAGGCCCTGAGGCTAGGAATTTTCATTCTTAGCCCTCAAAGGTGTGCAAATGCATCCTCAAATGTTGGATAAATTTTGAGGCTGCATGGCACAGATGATCTAGTTACACACTGTTGGAACAGGCAGTGCTGACCCAGATTATGCCATCCCATGGTTTGGATCAGTGGGCTAGGCTAATCTGGACCCACTAACCTGGATTTCCTACAGTTAAGTGCAGAAAGAGACCTAACTGAGGGTAAAGGGGCTTATTTCAAATATGGATTTCTTTGCATATATGGCTCATCTATCTATCTCTCTTTTTCCTAAATCTGGATGTCTTCCAATGACTTCTGAAATAACATTATTTCAATCTCACTTTTGCTGTTTAGTGGGATTCCCTCTTTTAATCTTTGTCTTCTACCTAGTTTATATATTTATGCTTTCATGGTTTTTATTCATTCTTTTATTAATATTGGTCACTGCATTGAGAATCTGAAAAACAACAACACATAAACATGAATTAGTCATGGAAAACATATGGCTCTCTTTCCGGAATGGTAGGAATTGTTATTCAAAATTCCAGTGCACATCAGATAAAATATGAGACTGGATTTGAACAAAAATCTATATTTGAAATTATTATTATTAATATGATTACCTTTGCAGCCTACTGCCTGTGGTTTAGTTTATTCAGTTGTGTAAGTTTTCTTTTCTTTCTTTCTGATAGAACATGAAGGCCAGAAGTAAAAAAAGTAAGAGAAAATGTGAATGCCTTGATCTATTATTTAGTAATACTAGGCTTCTTTTTAAAATGAGTTCCCTCTTAATGTGATTAATATTTTTTTCATATTGATAATAAAATTAATGATAGGTTTAGGACTCAGAAATGTTATTCAAGTTCTAAATTACTCTTTAGAGCTCAACAGTGACAAGGATGTAGTGAGGATTATCTTTTTTTAAATTGTTTTTATACTGATAATTAAAATTCAAAGTGGTGGACCATTTAGAAGCAAAGAACTTTAGTCATTATCAAGGTACATAAAAATCATCAGATGTTTAGATGGTAGAGTTGTTTTGTATCCTGCTTGTTTTTACTCCTTGCAGTGAAGACTATGGGGTTGAATTCAGCAGGGATTTTTCACTAGGAATTTCTGGCAGCTTTCACATTCTATAGTCAAGCCAGCATGTAACACAGAACTCCATGCCAGGCCCAAATCTAGTGATTCAGACCAAGTAGCAGGGATAGCATTACCAGAGGCATTTTCACATTACACTCGTTCCATTTGGAATGGGTGTAGGACGGGAAGCCTAAGACACTTCAGGACGCTTTGACCATTCACAGATAGGAGCGCAGGAACGCGTGTAAACGCATTCCGGCGCACCTGTGTGCGAATGCTTAAAGCATTCTGAAGTGCCTTAGCCGGCAAACGCCGGCAAGGGGCGGGGAGACGGCTGCCGAGGTTCCCGCAGCCGGCAAAGCAGGCAATCAGCTGATTGTCAGCCAGCGCCGGTGGGGGAGGGGAGCCCGCGGCTGTCAGGGAGAGAGAAACATGAGTGAATGCTTCTCTCCCTGAATGGCTGCGGGCGCTTCGTCCATGCCGGAACGGATGTAGAGCACTTTAAAGTGCTCTACATCTCGAACGCATGCAAGACAGCTCCGGACACGTCGGAGCGCAAGCCCTGCTGCGGCAACGCGTATGCCGCGTTCGAGGCTGTCTTGCACGCGTTCCAAAACCCCGTGTGTGAAAACGCCTCAGTTGTCTGCCTGATGGCTGCTAGTTCCAGCCTAACCTCAGAGGTCAGAAGCTTCTCTCACGGCCTCCTAAGCTGTTGACCAGGGATATTTTCACATCATGCCCAGAAACAGCAATTCCTGGAGCTGTTTCTATTCTAGAGATGCATCAAACTGGTTCAAACCTATTTAAATAAAACAGTTTGCTATTTTGAGCTTGAACTTCATTAACTCCCTGTTTAACAGGGCCAATTCAAATTGAACCAATCTACAGGGGTGTTTACATGAACTGGTCACATAAATTTTTGTGTAAACTGAATTGGGTTGAGCCTGTTCAAACCAGTTTGAGTTCAAACTACATTCAACAAGGTTTGGATAGAACCAAACTACTGTTTCTATATTTGTACAATCTCTAGGCACTTTCAAGGAACAGGGAAAATGTGCAGGACTTTGTGTGTCATTTGGAAGAATGCCTTAAAAGTGGTTTCTAGTGCAAATTTCATGCTGGGGACCACTCTAAAGTTTACTTCAATGCAGTTAACCTCATGTAGGCCTGTTGTTTCCTGGCAGGAGCTAGCACCGCTTCTAGGGATTGTGCAAGCTAACAGACTGTCATAAATATGCAGAACTCTACTACTTAATCATATTTTTTGATCTGCATTAAAATCCACACACTTTCTCTTGACTAGGTTAAGAAATTACCCCTTTTCCATACTGGCATTAACACAATTAATAATACATGTCACCAGCTGATAAAAGGTAGAAACCATGAAGTAAAACATGCCACCTATACTGCAGGTAATCATATACTTAATACACTCAGAACTTCATGCTGCTTTTACCAAAACCAGATTATGTGTCTTTCCTTTGAAACTGTTGGAGGGCAGATTTATGAGAATTCCTCTGGAAAACACAGACTTACCATGCTCACTTTTAATTAAATTAACCTTAACAATGAACCTTAACAATGAGTCAGCTATTCTTAGATGCCTCTTATCATACCATAATTCAAAAATCATCTTCATGGTTGCAAAAAAAATTGGCAGTAGTAATAAGAAAAAAGAAATGGTTGCTGCATAGTTAAGTCTTCATGTTTTATTTTGGTATCCTGTATGTATTTTGTTTTATCCTGTTTTATGTATTGTTTTGTGGGCCACAACAAACCTATAAGGGTATATATTGCACCTACTTTTACTGGTATGCCCCAGAATCAATTTCTGAGCAACATTTTTCTTAAATTCTAGTCATGAAAGAACTTTCTTACAGTTGCTCATTTATAGTTATAGTATTTGCCTGTCAGCACCTTTCTTTTATTTAGTAATCTAGAGGAAATAATATGAACCAGCTTGTTAGTTGGGCCGTCCCAAGTTTATAAGGTCACTCTGAAACTTGTGGCAACAGGGCCATTTACCATTCATTTACTAAATTTGAACAGGAGGGTACAAACCTCAGGTAGGCAGTTTCTTATTAGACCAATATGCTATTTCAAATTAGATCAATCCATTTGTTTGTTTGCTTATTTAAGACTCAAGTTACCTTTCACCAAATGACTCGGTGCTTAACCATAGTGCTTAATTCTGGCCAGAGTCTGGTTGTTAAAACTGGGTTTTGCAGATCTCTGCTCTCCCACCCATTTACATTTTTGCTCACATTTTCTCAATCTCATTAGAGTTTCTATTCCTCAAATAAACACTACCAAATTTCATATATTTTACTGACTGCTGATTTTCTGGCACTTCCTTACTTTCCTAATGACTGATGGGAATTACTACATTTACAGCACCACATTTTTCACTCATATATACAGTAATAGCTGGCCCTTTGTGCCTGCTAGTGGTGGCAGCCAACTGGCTGATCTTGGAGAACTCACAGTCATTGGACTGAATTTATGATGGCTTAGTTTAAGCATTACTTCCATTGAAACAAACAAACAAAAAACCTATTGCACATATCCTAGTGTTTTGTATTTTTTTTATAAAAAATGTAATTAAAGAGGAGAGCCCTTCATATTATTCATGTAGATGTGACCTGTTTGGGGACAACAATTGAATATAATGCCAACTTAGATTAACTGTGTTCTTAACATAACTAAACTTGTGTCTTATGCTTTTGTACTTGTTTATAGTTTAACTTTTTAGTACCAATCAATAAAGTTTTCCTGACACAATATGATAGGATACTTTTCTAACCTAGTATCTTTCAAATGCTTTTGACTAGAACTGTTAAAATTGCAGCCAGAATGATAAGACCTGACACAAGTCTTCATGTTCTAGAAGCTTCTAGACAGCATATGATTATTTCCTTACCACAATCCTGTCCCATTTATGAGTTCAACTGTCTCTGGTTCTAGAATTGTTTTGAAAAAATATGAAAAGAACTTAGAAACGAATTGAGGGTGAGGAACAATTGATGGGAGGTAAGATTTGTTTGTGAGCCCATTCCAAATTACACTCAGCAGAGTTTGCCTATAAATATACTATCTGAACAAGACATCATATGAATATTGCATCACAAAAAAGCATCTAAATGAATGTTGATATCAGCGTTCAGAATTTTGAGTTTGACACATTTAACTGTATTCTGATCTTTCATAATAACAGCTGTATGTGTCCTATTGTGTCCTGGGGCCTTTTATTAAGCTCAACAGGTGGGCATGGAAAAGAAACCAAAACAGCTGCCACGTGCTAGGAGCCAGCTCCCTCCCCCACTTTCTTGGCAACAGTTTTTACTGAGGTAATCTATTTTATTCCTCCATGTAGAACACAACTACAATAAAGAAATTAAAAGACTTAAATTCATGAAAGGAGAGATCTTACTGCATCTTTTAGCACTGCCTCATGCAAAACTTAATTTTATTATAGGGAATGTAATCTACCTGACATTGTGCTTAATACACATTGTGTATTAAGCTTGGGAATAAATGCAGAGTGTCACCAGGGATTTTTGTGAGGTATCAATCATTTTATTTATTTATTTTTTTAAATGATCTCTATCCTGTTCCAACAAATCTCAGGATGGGGCATATAATTAACTATATAGTATAACCAAGATAAAATTAATTTAAATTGTATTAATAAACATAAAACATGGTATAGAAGCTGTTCTATCAGATGACATAAATCTGCTTCCTTTTAGATTAAATAATTGACTTAGTTGTTTCAGAATTAAATCCCACCTCCATCCACCATCCATTGCTCAATGGGAGATGGCATGGGGGGGGGGATATTCCACAAAATAAGAGTTCTAATATCAACCATGTCTTATCTTGCCATAGTTCAGTAGTATAGTAGCAACATGGAAAGTAGGGGGTCACAGGTTGAATCCCAGGCATCTTCCTGAAAGAAAATAATGGCAAACTATTTTTAAAGCTGCTAAGAAAACTGTTCAGATGTGTTTATGTAGTCTCCAGGAGTTAATTCCAGCTTGATGGCAAATAAGAATCTTAATTCAGAGTAGTACAGGCTTCATTAGATAATGTAATAATAAGAACAAATAATAATTTAGCATACTTATGGTCTCAGTCCAGACCAAAATGTCTACATGCCACTTTTCAGCTGACCTTTGGGAGTAAATAGCTGAGGGAAATGTATTATTGGGCAATTAACCTGTGAGGTGATATCACTTTTACCTCTCAACTGTATGTGTTTCTTATGCTGAATTGATTGTTTTCTCGCTTCCTGTCACCTGAAAAAAAATCTGTGTTTTAGGAATTCTGTTTTTTCACTAACAGTAGCTAATAACATCCTCTTGATTCAATGAACTCTTCCCCCATGATCCCCTAGGTTGAATTCCATCAATTTTCCAGGCACACACACACATACCCTCAAATGTGACCCTTCAATAAATTGGGGAGACCACATCAAGCCACGGTCACACATTTCACTAAAAGTAAGATTTTCTTTAACTAAGCATTGTTTTTAAAGCTATAAAAGCAGGAGAAAAGTACCTTTAAATGGAAAGGAGGGAGAGAAAACTAAGCTTGGAAGCAAGGGAAGTAACTTTTTCAGTGCCTTCTCTTGCTCAGGGATTAACTTCTCATGGATAAATAGTGGTTTCAAAGTGAAAGCTCTCTCTCTAACACACACACACACACACAAGCTAATGGGAGGATCACAATGCAGATAGTGACATTAATCAGTCTCGCCTACCCCAAAGTTCTCAGACCCATGAAACATCAACTAAGTCTGATTAAATGCCCAACCTGATTCCCCTTTTGCCTCTACTGGCAATAATAATCTGGGATGTGAAACAAAAAGACAAAAGGAGGAGAACAAGTCTGAGACTTGATTCTAGAGTGATTTTATGAAAGTAGCAAGTCCACAGTTCTTATACACAAGTCTTATACACAAGATCCTGCTTTGGGGCTCTAATAAATGAAATGGAGAATTGAGCAACATACAGGTAAGTTGCATTAATTTGAGTAGAAAGGAAGATTCTTTATTTGACTAGTCATATGACCATTTCAAAATAAATATACAAACATACAAAGCAGAAAAGGCAAGGGTAAGCAAGCGTCCTTCTGCTTACGGTCAAATTCTTATTTACCCGTTTTATCTTTCACATGGTGTGCTCTTTCATTAATTTGAAGCATTCAGTTTGGGCATTCATACTAACTTTGCAGCTGTTCTTGCCCAAAGTACAAATCCTTAACAGCTTGACTGTCACCTCCCACATTATGCTGACAGGATTAACTCATTAGCACAAAAACAACCTTTAACAGAAGGGGGGGGGGCAGACAAGGTTGAAGATTCAGCATCAGTAGTCGTAGGAAGGAGGGGGTGACTGAGGATGGTATGGGTTCTACCACCTTTGTCTTGAATGGTATCCTGACCTAAATGCAAAGGTCCTGATTAGGTCAATAAGCTTAATTACCACATGAGTAAAAGGTCAAAACTTTCTTTATGAGCCACTTTATCAAAAACATCCACAAATAGTAGGATTGCCATTTTTATACATAGGGAAGTGACAGTGACAGAACGTGACAGTTGGCTCGAGGCCTAAATGTACTGAGCAAGAAATAACTGTAGTGCAGAATTTCCCCTTGTGTGTTTCATTGCAAATCTTTAATAAATTCTCTAATATATTTATCTATCATAAAGCACAAATTATTAATGAAGCCTATAAATTCCATAAGATATTTATGTTGACTCATAAATGAATGATGTGAACTGGAGAAAAAGCTTCCCATTACCTATAGTTTAAGCTTTTATTTCCACCATAATTGTCTTTGTAGCATTTCCCTAAAAGCTGCCTAATTGTATGATGTCCTCAATTATTTCTCAAAAATCCATGAGAATATAGATTTAGACATCATAGTAGCTCTTCTTGAAAAGTCTGGATTATAAACTACAACAAGCCACACATGGCTTTCTAAAAAGAAAGTTGCAAATGGTGGAAAGTATTTTCATTTAAAAGGGAAATGTTATGTTTCCTTAAAGAAATGTAGGATTTATTATTACTGTTACTACTATTATTACTATTTGAAATGAGAAGATGAATAAAGGACAAATTGTTCCTCCTATCAAACTAAATTCTGGTTTTAACTCTTAAAATTGACTGAATATTTTAAAAGAACAGACATCCCTTATAGCTGACCTTGGGCTAGTCACAGATCTCTTCTGAGCTCTCACAGCCCCACTAAATGGGTGAGCCAACTCTTCTTCTAGACTTCGAAGCTTAAGTTTGGGGGCTCCCCCATGGGTGCCCCCTCCCCCTAGCCTCCTCTAGACCCCATT
>MTQE01001134.1:40562201-40597777 GCA_014337955.1 Aspidoscelis marmoratus | reverse complement strand
GGGGTCTACAGAAAATCTGGATTAAAGGCCAGAAAGTACCCATTTGAACCGGATTTCCCAAGCAGCAGTTGAAACAATCGGGTCCAAATGGGTGTCGTGGTGGAAATGGGATCATCCAGTTTACACCCAAATGGGTCCTTAATGGGTGCAAAAATGGGTACTTTCTGACAGTGGAAAAACACCCCAGAACGGCACCAGATTTCCCAGGTGTGAAAAGGCTCTCAGTAAAAACTTTGGGTATTTTTTACTATGAACTGATACTGAGTTTGTAGTCTTTGCTCACTAATTTCTAAGTCTTGCCAATTCTAAAGCACTTTTTCCTGGCATCTCTATTTTGATGACTTTGACCCAAAGTAACAGGTCATAATTCTTCAATTTCCTATAAACACATAATTTCGCCATCAAATTTGTACTTCTAGTTGCCTTGGTTGCTCAGCTGAAGAACATGAGTTCTGTAACCCATGTATCAGTAGGTGTCTATGTTGACCTAAGCAATAATATTTTTTCTGGTTCTCACCATATTTAATAGGACATAATTTCTGTGTCTCCAGCAACTTATTGTGACTTTTGTAATCAGTAGCATGTGAAAGCCAAAAGGTGTAAGTACATACTTGTCCTCCTTACAAATTTTCCAGCATCTGGTCTTCAGAGACATGCTGCCTTCCTTGTAAACTCCTTTAAGTCACTTAGCCATCAGAGCTAGTAATCTATGATGGACCTGTCTTCCATGAGTTTGTGCAAACTTCATCGTACAACCCAGATAGTGGCCAGCCTATATCAACTTTAAGCCTATATCAATCAGCATATAATGTGCAAAATGAAATAAAATAAAATCCCTTTGTCTGTCCTGACTCTTCCAAGATTTGCTTCTTCAAGGGGAAAATCCGCTCTGTCCCTACCATACATAATTTTAGACATTTCAATCATGTCCCTCTGCTTCTTTCTGGATTAAAAAGCCCCTACCTTTTCAATACTAAAAATATTGGAGGAAAGTTTCCTTTTGTCATTCTGCAGTATGTTTTGTACTTTCAATAACTGTTTTAGTGAAAAATAAAAGGTAAAAAGGCCAAACATTACAGCTGGCATAACTTCCACAATGCCGTTACCTGGATACAGACAGAGAGACATATATAATGAAGTTACCAGGATACATAGACGTATACATGTCCTTAGGAAGAAACTACATGATGTTCTTCTATTCCCTACCCACAAAAGTGGGAACAATCATTGATATCAGTGAGATCACTACATTCCATATTGCACAGTTGAACTTTCCTAAGGGTATAAACCTGAGCTGCCTGGACTGCAGTGACTTGCTTATGAAAAAGTTATACCTGTAGCTGAAAGGCCTGTTAGTTTTAAAAATAAAAATAAAAAAATCTAGGTCTTCTTTTCTATTATTTTCCAAGTATTGGTGTCCACTAGTCATACCAATCTTTGCAGCCTGGATTGGGTGGCAGCTGGCTCCAATCCAATCCAGCTGGGGAACTGATTGAAGTATATAAAATTATGCACGGTATAGAAAGGGTGGATAGAGAAAATTTCTTTTCTCTATCGTACAACACTAGAACCAGGGGGCACTCTATGAAGCTGATGGGTAGGAGAATAAGGTCTGACAGGGGGAAGTATTTCTTCACCCAGAGGGTCATCGGCTTATGGAATGTGCTGCCGGAAGAGGTGGTGACAGCTACCAGTCTGGATGGCTTTAAGGTAGGGTTGGACAAGTTTATGGATGACAGATGTATCAATGGCTACTAGAACGAATGCCTAGATGCATCTTTCAGGCTGAGGGGGGGGGAACTGGGGCGCTTCAAAGGCCATCTGCTGTGACTCGAGAGCAGGAGAGGGTTTGTCCTTGTCTCTGCTTGAGATGCCCATGAGCATTTGGTGGGCCACTGTGTGCGACAGGATGCTGGACTAGATGGGCTGTGGCCTGATCCAGCAAGGCTTCTCTTATGTTCTTATGTTCAAAGGCTGGGGCAGGCTGGTGGTGGAGGCTTCAAACTTTATAGTCTTCCAAGTTTCCAGGTGGGGACATTTTAGCAGTGCACTACTTCTTGATGGCCCTAGGGGGTCCCTTCCAACTCTATGATTCTATTTCCATCAGTGCCATTAGTGTATTTGGCCTAAGGAGACATATCACCTCCCTGTCTCCATGGTCTGGGTATAGTAGCCCTGACCCATAGATAGACTTTGGTTTTGACGTCTACCAGTAAACCAGCATAGGGCACCATTCTGGGCACTTTATTTCTGGCATGGGATAATGTCCTGTGTGGAAAGGCCTTCCTTAGGCTCTTGCCAGGTCTTCAGAGGACAAATTGCATCATGATAGGCAGGCCAGTAACCTCCCACAGTGCAATCAGACAAGCCCTTTTTTGAGTCAACTCTTTTAGAAAATATTCTCGATCTGTAGCCATCCCCCAAAAAACTGGTAAACAGTTAAAATAATAATTCAACCTCACATTTCCATACATTGCTCTTCCTTCACTCAAAGTCTGGCAATGCCTTTTTAACAAGTGCTCATAATTGATTGGCTAGTGGCCTGCCCAGCTTCCTAGGCCACTGATTGGTTGCTGGCCAGCAGCATTGTTTTCATGCTGCTATTGGTTACATTTCTCTCTTTTAAGTTATCTCCCAAGGCATATACAAAAAAAGAGTTGCTCTGGGTGTTATTTTCTTCCATATGAGGAACAGACACCCGTTCCCAGGCTTCAGGATGCAGTAAGGTGCATCTGATGTCCGTGACTCTAATTCTTTCAAATGCTCAAGCAAATGCTAACCCACCCCCCAGAAGTGAGTTAGCAAGAAATTCCACCGAGCCATGAATGCTGAACCCCACCCCTGCTGAACTGAATTAGCAAGAAATTCAAACAAGCAAATCTGGTTCCCATGCATTTCAAAAGTTTAATAAAGCACTCAAGACAGTATTTTGCACAGCCCTGCTTTATGGATAGGTGGTTTATATCTAGTTTTTATTTCAAGAACAACTCTTCCTGCCTTATGCCTTTTTTCCAGTCCACAGTCTCAGGGAAATCCACCTTAAATGTGACTGACATACCGTTCATATCACTACAAAGGTTTCCTGCTTGAAAATTGTGTTTTCCTTGGCAGCAGCTGGCTCTAAGCTATGGGACTGGTTGATGGAGCTGTTGGCTTGGACTATGTGACTGTCCAGTCAACTTGCACAGTCCACAAAGTATTTTTACCTTTCCCATAAATCAGCATGATCATTCATGTTCCTACCACACAGCAGGGATTTTTATTTTTATCTTTTCCTCAAAATTGCATATCTAGATATCAGGGTATCCAAATATATGTGAGCACAGAGGTAATATTTCAAATCATTTGAAATATGTTTGGCAATTTTGTTAGCACTTTAAAGCAGAAGGAGGCATTAATATATGTTTTTGAAATGCTGCCATACCCTTTCTATAAATATGCAGATAAACATTTCAGCATAAAGCACCTGGCCAATTTATCAGAGAGGTTTCTGTTCCTTTACTATGGTGCATACTTGCTTAGAGTTTATTAAGTGAATTTCAAACTTATTTGAAATAATAACTTGTGATGAGGGGAGGGAATGATTGCTTTTCTTTGAAAAATAGAACAAAAAATGAAAAAAATGAGGGCATACACAAAGAAGAGAAGCTGAATTTTTGAAAAGTGCAAAGCATAAAGTGTGAAATAGCAATCATGCAAACGAATTGAAACAGCAGAAATATAGTGCAAAATGACATTTGGGGTTTCCCCAATGACATGAATATTTGGATTTCAGGAGCTAATTTGTTGGATAAATTAGAAAGTGTGGCTATGGTATGAAGGCCACCTGCCATGCCTGTTCCAGTTCTTTAAGAAAAAAAAAAGTTTTTGGTATGCCTCAAGCTACACAATCTGGGGGATAGATTTTCCAGCCTAAAAAGAGATAGTGATGTGATTTTAACATGGGGCCCTGGGACTACAACTGTGAAAAAACACTTCTTAACCACTTAATTAAGGTATAGAAGTATCCTTACTCCTACTTTGTGGGAACATCTTATGACATTCTGAGGAAAACAAACATATATGTTTAGTGTGGACAAAATAACACTACTATGCCTTTTTGCTTTTATGTAATTTTATCAAGCCTTAGCTTGTTTCTGAATTTGATATGAAAGCTTTACATTCTTGTTAAATACATTACATTTTATTCATGGTGAAGTTGGACCAATGAAAAAATAGAGTGGAACACTGCAGGGGAGCAGAAATAAGAATGGAATTTTGGCTGTTGACCCAAGAGTACTTTAAGCAGGACTGAGATATGATTCCCCCTTTTGTGGAAGGGATGGGAGGCTCATGCGCTTGGTACACCAGCATTTGCCTTCTCCTTCCTCTCACTGACCAGATGCACACAACAAATGTATGGATGATGCCTTAGCCTGTATTCACACACATTTAAAACACAAACACTGAGGAGGCTTAGAGGAGGCGTGCAGGTGGGATTGTTCACATTCCAGTCTGTGCTTATGAATATTCTAGGCTAGGACAGATGGATTAGAAACAGGAAGGCCACAGACTAGGGATGTGCACAGATATTCTAAAACTCAAAATTTTGATTCGAATCCCATCAATGTTGACATTCAAACTCAAATCGTATTTTTGAAAATCTGATACTGATTTTTTAATTATTCAAATGTGTAGATTCGTATCTGTTGTATATGAATTTGCATGAAAAATATACATATTTTGGGCTTAAAATATGGGATTAAAATGGGATGCATATGGGATAATATGGGATGAATACAGATTTTTATGGAATGCGTGCAGATACGTATAACAGATACAAATCTTTAAATACGAATCTAACATTAGAACGTATGGATTAAAATTGAATTTTAAGACATTTGAATCTTAAATATCCAAATTGAATCGGCTTTTATAACATTTGAATCTACTAGGATTCGAATGTCGAAAATACATTCGTGCACATCCCTAACATAGACCAGTCTAGTTTTGAGCTGCATCTCCATTTAGCCTTTTGTGATATCATTGCCAATCTAAGAATATGTCTGCTGCTGTCGTGTCTCAAACTTTGGCAGTGAGAGGATCTTTGCCAGTCATTTTGCAATCACTGGTGTAGCACCTGCTGTCCAGGGCATTCACGTGCCCTACATGCAGGACCAATGAAAAATGGGATGAGGAAGGTGCCTTCTTTTTGCGGTGTCTCCCATTTCCAGCTGCATTGAGTCACCTCCACCTGGAAGAAGAGACATGACCTTGGTCTTTGAGATAGGTAAATGAAAACTGAGCAGTGTTCATCCCTGAACATCCTTCTTAAGAATATCTTATATCTCCCTAAGCGTATGTATCTTCATTTGCACTTTTTGTAGCTGTGAATATTGGGGGAAATAAGAGCAAGCAAATGTTGTGATTTGTCCTTTAGAAGTCACATTGCCTGTTGTTACTGGAATACAGAAACACAAATAGATGAAATGTAGCTGTGATCATAGACCAAAAAAGCATCTCTGAGGAGACTCCGAAATGGCTTAGAAATGGAACCTTTCACACAACAGGCTGCCCTTCCCCCTTTTCATAAATATTCTGTGCCAGAAAATGTCGATTAAAGAAGGGTTAGAACATGAGAGCCACACACTGTTGCCTCTGAAGCACCTCTGAGCTGCCTCTTTTATTATGTCTGAACACAGCCACAATTTATGGTTTGACCACTGAATGGACTCAGAAGGTTTCTGGATACACATTTTGAGATGTCTGGATACTTTACAAGGCTGATATTCAAGTGTTTTCTCAACTGAAAGAAGCCAGTCCTGATATAAGATTCAAGCAGCATGGATCTGACTTATTCATTATTTAATGAATTCCTTGGATCTTTGGTTCAAACACTACAGACCTAGGAAGCTGAATTTGCAAGCTGAAAACTGGTGCACTCAGGCTAAATGGAAGCCTGAAAACCAGATGAAGAAGCGGGGAGGGGGGAGCTCGTTCAACTGAAATCAGCACAAGCATATCAAAGAACTCCCTGCATGGTGAATTATCATCACATACTCCCTGCAGCACGAGGATTTTGCAAAGTCCTAACAACATGGCATTTGAATGCAAAGTCCTGGAAGTCCAAGACAGACTTACTGTTAAAGAGATGGGCCCTGAGTTGTGTGCAAATGAGTCTCAAAACTGAAAATTTTGCATTTCTGTCTGCCTTCCGGCAAACTCAAGCACAGACCCCACTGAGCCTGACAGTTTCCTTTATTTGCCTGCTAGGCCAGCTTAACTTTGCCCATTATATCCATTATGAAAATATTAACGTTTAAAAGGTCAAACCAGGAAATCTAGAGCTTGCCTTCATCTGCATAGGGCACTTGGAGTGTTGTAAAATATTCACGATTTTATCAGGCACCATTGCTAATGTCTGTTTTGCACAGTTGACGAATGTTAAAAAAATAGTCTTGAGTTTTCACTGTAAAAATTATTCCTCACACCCTGATTTAGGTTTTCTGGTTTGTTTGTTTGTTTTCCCCAAATCTGGTTGTTCATCCTATCTAACCTTGAGCTAAAATGTTCATTCAGTTTAAAATATTTTAAATAGGTATATTCTACAATAACACTCAAGGAAGGTGACCACATTTGCTACTATGGCAAAAGACAAACAGATAAAGCAGAATAGAAACTAAAATAAACAGCCAGAAATTATTGTGCACTCCTGTTTGCTTAAGTAACATCACTCACATGGGTGCCCAATGTGTCTCCCTAGTCCATATGATCCCAACTAGTATTGATGCTCTTCCAACCCCTAGCAGAAGTGATCTACTGGTTTTTCTGTTCACATAACTCTGTGGCTGCTTCCACCAGGGGCTCCATCATCTCCCCATGTGGACACTGAGATGGAAGGTAACTTTGAGTTAAAGATCCTGCTGGGACTCCCTGCTGGGATGTAAAAATGTCTGAGTACCAGAGCCATTTATGGTTCTCTGAAAGTAGCTCCAGCAGTGTCCTTGCTCCTGCAGCAACATCCTGGGAGTCACACACATCTGCACAGTATGTGTCTGCAACTTTTAATACTCCTGCAGCAGCTTGGAATCTCCCAGTCTAATTATCAACCCCTTCCAGGTTCCATCTAGATGAAGCCTCTTTCTGTGTGTCTGTATGTACCGAATGGCAAAATTACAGCTTATTGAGATAGTTTAACCCTTTCCACCATTTGCTACCCCTGCCTTTTTGGAAAAGGTGTCTTTTTATTGTATTCGTACAGGTAACATTATCATCACTGTTACACCAGTGAGCACAACACCACAGCAATGGGACCAATGTGCCTGTGTGGCACTGTCGTCATAGGGATGGGATGACAGGGTGACACAATGTTAACTCTGCTTGTATTGCACTGTCCCTAGCTCCCTTCAAAGGGGACTGCACCTGGCAATGTCGAATGTAGATACAGGCACCCCTGGAACAGTAACTGTTCCAGGAAACATGAATGCTGCATGCAGCAGTACACGCAGAGTTCCCTCAAGATGAAAATGCAAATTCATTCTGGATGAAGCTATAGTGTATTGTAGCAACGGGAGGGCCAGATTAGGACCCAGATACTCCACATCCTCACATAATCATGAAACGTTGTGAGGATAAAATACAGGTTTATATGTATATCTGCAGATTTTATATATCTGCTAGTTGTGCTGAAGTGTTAAAATTCTCACAGATGGACACAGTAGTCTAATGTATTTTCAGAATGCTGCATTGTGAGAGTTGTTTGAGCTGAATCTTCTTTTCTGCAGATGTTTTATCACCAGGTCGGATAGCATAATTAGCCTAAATATTCTTTCTTGGTTGGTGGTGGGATATATTGCAGGTATTTTTATGAGCAGTGCACTGGAAGGTACTGGTTTAATTGGGGGAATAGCTCAAACCCTGTCACTAACTTGAAGAAATAAGGTCTCTATGCTAAAACTTTAAAAATGGTAAATTGGCAAAGTGCTCTGTAAAAGAACAATCAGACAGTGAGATAAATAATTTCCAGAATCAAAGTTCTTCTATCAAATATTATTATAAACAAAGCAGAACTTCAAAAAGGCACAAAATGGCAGTGCTCCAGTGGTGTTTTTCCACTGTCACTAGAAGTACTCATTAAGTACCCATTAATGGGTACAAAAATGCCATTATGTACCCATTAATGGTTACTTAATGGGTACTTCTAGTGACAGTGGAAAAACACCCCAGGTATGCATTTTTATGCACGCGTGGATCTTGGGGTTGTCCCTACTGCTAAATCTAGCCCACAGGGTTGAAACTCTATGTGATCTAATTCAAATTTTGGGGCAAGTTATAGCAGGAAATGGAAGGGGGAAAGGCCAGAAGCAATCTGCTGTTCATTCTTAAACAATACATTTATCATATATTATTCTATTTGATTTTACAGGACCAGTAATCATATTTTGAAAATTAAAATAAATAATTTGTTGAGCCCCTGGTTAATAGCAGCACTCAATGATAATAAGAAAGTCAATATTTTGGACTTATTCTGCAATGTCATTCTATCTTGCAAAAGTTAAATGTTACTAATAGGCAAATTCTGCAGCAAAAGATTGCAATTAGGCCAACTATTTGGCCCTATCATGTATGTTACACACATTTTAACCCCAAATGGGATTTTTGAAAGCAATAGATTGAGCCTGAATTGAATTACCAATTAAATTATTCTAACTTTTTAAAATATAAATCAGCACTTTATGAACTGTTGATTATAAGCTTCAAGTCTACAAAGAACGGGCATAATTTGTAGACATTGCTGAAATTTGCATTCATTACCACTACAGGATTAATCAAGAACCCTCCCAATTAAAACCACTTCAGCTGCCTTTTTCATTAAATACTCCTACAGCAGATAATAAAATTATTGTAACTTCTTACAGAGCACCATTCTTGTGGATAACACTTTAGAAAATAAAATGAAGGTGATCTGTGCATGTGACATGAGACATTTTTGATTGCACTTGGCAATTACCTTATAGCTTCCACTCAAATGAAACAGAAATTCAATGTTAGACAGCATTGTATGATGTTATATTTCTTAGTCCAAGAGCTATCTAATTTATGAGCAATATTAAAATATCCAGCAATGGAACAAGGAAGTATCTCACCTCCTCCTGCTAGTCTTAGCTCAGCCACAGATCTTTCCATAATTGCTATGCCAGATGAAGGCTGCAGCTCAGCTTAACATCAGAAGGTGTCAGGAGAAGCCTTGGTTGTGGTGGCCACACTTTGGCCTGGCTGAAGAGCCTCTCTGTCCTCAGCATGACAAGCACTACTGACATCCTGATTCTGCCTATGATCCTTTCTGCATTGGGCCTTATTCTGGATTATGCCCTAGAAGAGGGATCTGGGCACTTTCTGCACTTACCTCAGTTAATCCACATTAGCTAGAACCTTATTAGCTAAATCTGTATTAGCTAGATCCAGATCAACCACAGGCAGAGACATCTGTACTGAGTAGCCTTTAGAACAGCAAATGTGTGCTAAAGAGTGCTAGCACAGATGCAGACCATATTTATCTAGTCTATCACTAATCCTTAGCACAGTTCTGATCTGGGGGCTTTTCTTCACTTCTTGTCCCATCTGGGGGATGGGAATAGTGCACACCATGTAAGAATATATAATCAGGGATGTAATGAAAAATATAATTAGGCATATATGATTGGAGATATTCTGATGTACTGGTATCATGAAAGGAGGTTTGGTTGTAAAACCTTAAACTTAAATCCCACAGGGTTTTTAAGGAAGAATTTGTCTTATGATTGGAGTGATGGAAACTATTTCCAGAAGCTCATCAAGATCTCCCTAACAGCTTCTGGTGAAGCTGTGGAGCAACAAGAGCTGTTCAACACGTGTGGACAATCATGGATACTCTGGGATGGAGGCAGCACTGTAGTGTACAGACAAAGAATCACAGAAAATCCGGGAGCATCCCTACAGAATAGGTACAAATAGGCTCTTTGTTCATTCCTGCTTTCTTCATTGGGACAAGCCAAACCCTGCCCGCTAATGCTGCCATCATAACCCGAGAGTGTCCCCATGCCCCCAGGATAACCCATTTTTGCCCTGTAATTTGGAGCGAGAACAGTTATAAAGTGGGTTTTTTTTACTTTGATTTGGAGAATTTTGTCTCTCATGTAGCCCAAATTAGGGCTTTGCATGGGGACTCTTGTGAGGCGGAGTCACACTCGTCTCGCAGTATCCTCACCATGGGGACACCCACTCAATGAAACATTTGAGAATGGAGGGAGTTGATAACATTTAACAATTTAGAGTGATCTGGAACCCATGCATTGAGGAACTGAACAGGAGATCTTCCCTAGATTTGGCTGAAAAGATATTTCTAAACAGATGGCTAACATAAGGATGGTGTTTAAGGCCTTAAATTAAGATTAAAAAAAATAGGGTACAGGTGACCAAGTAGAGGGGACACTTAGACAAGGGTGTTTCTTCTTTTCTTTTGTTTGTATGTTCTTTATGATTTGTATGGTTTGTGGATGTGGATGTTTAATATTTGTTTACTTATTTAAAGAAGACAAAATATATTTTTTTAAAAAACAAATGTGTACGGATACAAATAAGATGTGTACAGATACATATGTAATTCAAAACATTCGAATTCATTTGAATGTTAAAAAATGAATGTATAGACCAGTAGTTCTCAACTTTCCTAATGCCGCGACCCCTTAATGGAGTTCCTCATGTTGTGGAGACCCCCAACCACGGGTGTGGAGCAGCTGGGAGGTGGGAGGGAAGGGAGGCGGGAGACCTGTCACAAGCCCTCTGAAAGGGTAGTTCGACCCCCAAAGGGGTCCCGACCCCCAGGTTGAGAACCACTGGTATAGTCAATTTGATTCAAATCTGAATGTCCAAATTCGAATGAATTCGATTGAATTTCAAATGTTTCAAATATTCTTACACAGCCCTATTTATATTTGGTAACAGACATCCCTCCCCCAACTCATCCACAGACCTACCTGTGGTGCGGATGCATTTCCAAGCACCACCATCTTCTTCCTGAAGACTGGTACAACTGTGCATGATGCACCACCACTGAAACTATAGTGATGAGATGTGCATATGTGCTTGCTTGTGTGGCACCTCAGATGATCCACCCACTACCATAGAGGTGCAAATGGGCTTTACCAGAGACAACACTGGTCTACCTGTGGAGCCCAAAATCATGCCCCACACATAGTTTGCATGCAGTATGTTCTAGCATGGAAGGGGCCATTTTTGAGCTGGAAACAGCCCCTTCAAATATAGATGCTCTGTCTGGGAGTGTACTGCATGAAAACTATGGTGTCAAGTACCGAAAGGCTCCAGATCTACTCCCGTGCAGGCAATGTGTTCTTAGCTGGTCCTTAATCCGGGTTAAGAAGTAAGTGCAGAAAGGGCCATGGACTACATAAGGCCTTTGACAGGATCTGCCATAGTCTGTACCAGCATGTTGATGGTAGGCCCCTATTCTGGGATATAATCTGGAATACATCCAGTGTAGAAAAGGGCTATGTTCTGATTCACTGAGCATCAGAACCAACTTGTGCTGTGGTAAATATCATATCAGGAATAAGAATAGGTACAACAAAGCCCTTTAATTATCCTGGGCATCTATTACACGGATATGGCCTACTTTGACTTCTAGATTAACAACCAGATGAAATTTTGTTTATGATAACCCCCCTCCCAATCTTTATTGCCAGTTTCTTCTTCTTCTTCTTCCTTCGGAAATTTTAAAAATCTATGTAACCCCCAAACAAACAAAAGCCAAGAGCGTGAACTAAAATGAATAAGCAAGAGACACTGAGGGCCTCTTTTCTTGTGTAAATAGGGTGAATCTAGCTTGAAGACAGGAAAAAATAAAATAATTATACAAACTGCTTTCATACATCTGTTGCATTTGTATAATCCTTTTTTTTTAAAAAAAAGCAACAAACTGCAATAAAATCAAATGCCATGTTATAGTTGAGATTTTTACACAACATAAAAGTTGTAAGTGGGTAGTGTGCAAAATTCATTGGTTTTACTTCTCAGGAGTAAAATAGTTTGCTTTGGTCTTGATTTATGCTAGCGTGCGCTCCCAGTATTTTGCTTTGAGATTTGAAATTCCTGCAGTTGGCAATCTGAAAGCAAAAGTTGAACAGAACAAGTGTTTTTATTCTCTTGTGGAGTGTACAGATAACTGCATATTCAGATTTGCTCTGTAAAAATATCCAGGGAGCACATGTGTGCTCACGTACATACACATGCATGCGCGCGCGCACACACACACACAATTTTGACAAAAGGCACATGAGGGCTGGATGATGTCAGAAGCTACGATGCATAGTGGGAATTTGGTGCAAGGGTGGGAGACATGGCAGACACACACTAATTGCCTCACTGTGGCTCAAGCCCAGCAGGACATCACCACAATTAGGGAACCCCTCTTGCAGCACTGGTTTCTTTTTTGTAATGCCAGAAGTATAGCTAGAGGCTTGCTATCCGTCCGTCCGTCCATCCGTCCGTCCGTCCATCCATCCATCCATACATACATGCATACATACATACATTCCGCCCTATACACAAAGGTTTCAGGGTGAGTCAAAATAAAATCATTACAAAGCAAATGAAATAGATTAGCTAAAACAATGGCAGTGCCAGTGTGGGAAGGACACGTTGTTCCTTCAGCCAAAAGCCAGAGGAAATAGGTGTGTCTTCACCGGTTATCTGAACACAGACAATGAGGGTGTGTGATGCATCTTGGAGGGGGAAATGGGGCTGTCGAGTTGCTCAGGAGTTACTATCTGGCCTTCCACCTCAGGCTTGCAATACCAAGGGGCCACATTGGAGCAGTTATTTGTGTCCATAGAAGTCTAGCACATCCAGATGTATTCATGCCCAGCCCTTAGAGCAACCTCTGGGGTTTCTTAGTTTGCTGTGTGGATGGTGTGAACATCTACCTTGATTTCTAATATGATAGCAAAGAAAATGAACATTGTATATCTATTTAGCCTAGAAGTTTTATTAGCCAGGGGAATTGGGTCCTATATCAATAAAAACAATGTAATGTCATGGAATTTTCTTCCACAAAATATAGGCCAATTACACAACATGGTTGCAGTACTACTACAGCACATTTTCGTTCACAAGCTGACAAGTGCTTCAGTAGTAGCATGCTGAAGACATGCCTGCCACTGCTCCCAGCCACAAAAATATCACAGCTAGGGAAGTTTATTTCCATGGCTTCAATATCTTCACCTGGGGCTGTCAGCAGCAGCACATGAAATGGCAGAGAGGGCTGCAAAGTAAGTCTACATGGGTGAAAAAGATTTGTCAGAGCTCTTTCTGCTGCTCCACTCTTACACAGTTCAAATGAGCACTTACTGTATCATTGACTTTTTGAATGTATCCACTGTGCCATGAAGAGGTAAGAACAAAATGAGTCCAGCACCCTCAGTGTATTGTCCTGGCACCATAAATATTCCTTGTAATTGTTACCATATGCTTGACCCGTATTTCACATTTGGTACTGTATTCACACCTATGTTTTAATGCAACTTCAGCCCACTTTCAGAGTGGAAGAATACACCAGCAAAGTGACAAGCTGTTTCATGCCCCCCTCCCCCAATATTATTTCAGAAAATCCACTTTAGGTTAGATAAAGTGGAACAGAAATGACTAGTTAGTTTGTTGATGTATTCTGTCACTCTCAAAGTGGACTGAAAGTGGATTAAAACATAGATGTGAACTCAGCTTTTTTTTCTAAGTAGATATGCTTTAATGACCAATGATGGATGGAAAGTTTGTAGTCATTATTGCTTTTATTTTTGCTGGTCAAATTAGGAATGCTTTTGTCCTATCCCTTTACTGAGGCTTTGTGAATGAAAAAGCAAGAATTGTGTAACTGAATGGCGAACAAGCAAAAGTCACATAAAGGGCCTCTCTGCACTTGCCGGTAGACCAGACCATAGTCAACTTCTGGGGCTCTTTTATCCACACTTTACAGCATACAGAAAACACTGGGCAAAGGTAGTCAAAATGATGTTCTTTTTTGAGATCTATTGGACTACTAGGAGGTGGCATACTGGACCACAGAGATGTGCAAATATCATGCCTTTGTGGCCCTCTAAATCACAGGAGATCCTGAAAGTAGGTGTACCAGGGCCCTCCAGAGAGCTCCTGGCCTTCAGAACTCCTGGCCATTGGATCCCCCTGCTGATTCTGATCCAACCTTCAGAACAGTCTTAGGGTCTGGTACAGAACAGGCTATCCAAATGTGGGTGGCCTGGTTTTGTGTCAGGAGCAATCCATTGCAGCTTGGGACAAATTGCTTCAGTGCAGATAAGGCTCAAGGATATCAAGTTGAGGCCCACTGAAAAGCAATGGAACTCAGGGCCTTTTCGCACCCACTTGTTGGGGATGCTCTAACACTCTCTGGGACTCTCCATCCACACACATCTTGGCCGTCTCCATCACAGAGTGTCCTGGAGTGTGCAGACGCATTCCTGACCTTCCAAAGCTGTGGGGCAGTTTTTACTTCACCAGGAGCTTCTGGGGAGGCCCTGGGGAGCTCCCAGACACAGCATTCACACTTATTTCTCATGCCAATTCTGGGGGGGGGGGCAGCTGTAGATGTGCCAGTGTGCACCATGTTGTGCTTGCCATAGCAATGAACCAGTTATGCCAGAAGTAACCAAGGTCATTGCTAGGCCAAAACTGACCATTCACATTTCAAGTCCCCTAAAATAATACTGCCAAGGCTGATATTCTGATTATCCTTAACATGTTTTAGACTAAGTCCCAACTGGCTGCTCATTTAGGGGCACGTCTGGACCTGGGAGAGGGGCCAAAAGGCCTGCTGTTGTATTGGGTTGTGCAGTGGTGCCAATCGCTGCTTATGTCCCCTCCCTGATCAAAGGAATTCTGAAAGGAGCAATCTGGAGTTCATTGCCCTTTATGGGTGGAGTTGCTGGGTGTTACAAAAATAACCCAAAAAGGAATTTTAAAGGCAACTGAAAATCTCATTTCCTACTTTAAATCTTCATTGGACTCCAGGGCCTTCCTGTTAATTGAAGGATACATTTAACTTTGAGGGAGGTGAAGAAACACCTCACACATAAGTGGCCTCAAGTTATTCTAGTCCATGTTTAGTGCCTGAATTCCTCTCTTCCCGCCCCCATTTTGATACTTTCATCTAGTCCCATATGCATCTGCTTGATGATGCCTGTTTCATGATCCTTCCCTTGATGTTGCTGACTGATGATCTTCCTTAATGTTTTCTAAGCAGGATTTTGCAGCAACAGTTCAAAGAAATTATTATGCTTTCCTTCCTGCCAGACTGTAAAAAACCCACAGAACTGAAAGCAGTCAAGGATATGATGATTCCCTGCTCTACCTTCCTTTGCAATGACTTCAGAAAAAAAAGGGGGGAAGGATACCAGAAACCATTTATTTTTGCCTTCTCAGCATGAGAAGAAAGGGCAGTATGTGTGACTTTTTAAAGCTGTTTTTAATTCACTAAGATTCTGTCTTGGACTACGCCTGCTATGTCACTATTCCTCCTAGACTGGTCTGCTTTCTAGAAGTTCATCATGCCCTTTACGCAGATATGGGATCACCTTAAATGTTAAGGTTGAAAAACATATGTGATAATTTGTTCAATAAAGGTCAAACTTAACTCCATTTCTCAGTCAGAACAAATAGATCTTGTACATTTGCAGTGAAATAAAAAAGATGATTTAATAAGATCTCTAATGATTTATTACTGGGCACCATTTATTAGAGACTGTACATTAGACTTTGTTTTTATACCTGTGTGCATATCTAGAAAATTTCAATAAGGTGATTCTTACTAGAAATATGCACAAACTTTTTTTTTTTTAACCTGGGTCAGTTTGGGTTGAACTGAACCACACATAACACTAGCATGTTAAAATTGACCTTTGAATGTGTGTCAAAGAAGCCTGCAGTTCAGTTTGATTTTCATTGCAGGGAACCATGGAAGAGAGCGCCTCTGAATAAGAATGTGCACAAATATTTGTAACTTTAAAAATTTCTATGAATTTCGCTGAATATGGACATTCGTATTCAAATCGCATGCTAGCACATTTGAATTCAAATTTTAATCAAATGTTGCAATACATTTATATGAAGCTTTGTATGGGATTCATATGGGATATATATGGGATTCATATGCATTCATATGCACTCATTTGGGATTCGTCTGGGATTGAACATTTGTATCGAAATTGAATCCTACTACATTCAAAGGGGTCTCTTTCAACAAATATGTATTTTCTTGCATTTGAATCAAATTTAAAAAAAATCACGGACATCCCTACCTCTGAACCTTTTTGTAACCCATAATAATGGTGCAAATTAAGGAGATTTTCACACTTCACCTTCAGTCCTAGAGAGGTAAAGTTATAGAATATGTTAGGGGTCTGCACATGTGGGCACACAAAGCATTTGAAATTTATTTGGCACTTTATTAAGTGCAGGCTAACAGCGAATCATGGAACCCCAGCAATGGCAGCAGCGCGGGGTAACTAGGCGGTGCAGCATCCAGTCATGCCTGTGCCCCCAGTAACATGTTCCTGCTGCACCTCTTCCACTGGGAAGAGGTGCAGATGCAGGGTGCGAGGCTATACTAGCCTGATGCTAGTATAGATGCAGAGCTGTTTTAATTGTTCCACATCTATATGCACCGAGGGGAACTCCAGCATGTGCAGATACACAATGCAGATACACTGTGCAGGGAGTTCCCCCAGCTTTACTAATAAGGTCAGTGCAAAAGAGCCAGATATTTTAAGGAGAACCCTACATAATTTACTTAGGAGCCAAGCTTATGAACCATTGAACAATTCCAGTGATTTTATCTGGCAAGTGTCTTTCTGCTCATCCTGTTCACATGTCCCCAGACATGTCATATAAACAAGTTAAGATACACTTCATTGTTGAGAAAGTGGCTTTTATATTGCAAGAATTCCTCAGGGGACCAGCAGAAATGAAGAACACATGCGAGAGTACAGCTTGTCACTCATGAAAGACAAAAGGGAATTCTTTAGAATACCAGGAGTAAGCTTGTGGGACAAGAGTAAAACAATAAGAGTGTTTGGGTGTTTCACTTTTCATGAAAAACTCTTACCTGGGAGCTGCATCCCACCATGATAGATCATTATGGAAACAATGATGAACCAGTTGATATGACACTGGACAGAAGTCTCAGCTTGAGCTAGAAGTAGCACACAAGGGCTGTGGGAAAGCAGGAAAAAATACTGTAGAATGAAGAAATTAGGAACAGGATTGAGAAAGAGGCAAGGCTGCATACAAACAGAGTGGGGGACTCTCAAAGGTGACTCAGAAATGGTTCAAAGGTGGTACTGACATGTCTGTGTGCTCATCCCATATTTAATGTAAACTAATGCCTGAAAGTACCCTTGCAAAGCACATAAAAGTGGATTAGAGATGGGATGAGACTGGGGCAACCTTCAGATGGTGAGAAGAAAATATGGGATCTTGTTTAGATGCATGCGTCTTGCTGTCCTTGCTAGATGGCAGGGCCAAATCACAGGGTAACTCCAATTCTTTTCGTATCTGGCACTGGATCCTGTGATGGTGCAGCAGGTAATTCAAGGTATTCTAATGGTGCAAAATACCTGGAAGTTCACAAGTGCTGAGCCCTACACTTGTGTGATGGGCATTTTCACCAAATGGATCCCAAGAACAAGCATCCGGACAAGGACAAGGTAAGAAAGCTATTTCCGGAAACACAGTTGGGGAATTCCTTTTCCTGGAATATTGATATTGCGGGATTTCATCCCTATATCCCTGGGCTATATTGGGGTGACAATCTGGTTTTCCCCTGGTTTTAGGTCCTATATGAACACAGCCTGATATAAAAATATTATTGCCACATGCTACCACTTTCAAAATACTTTTTGAGTACTTTTTTTTTCCTTTATGCTAATATAGCCTGGCTTATACAGATGGGACAAGAATAATAAAATGCATATAGGCTGCATTCATACCTAAGTTTCAAATCCAGTTTCAGTACAACATCAGAATGGGAAAGTGCATCAGATGTGTGACATTTCCCCACATATTATCCCAAAGATGGATTTTCTGAATTTGAGAAGCCTGAAAGAAAACAGCCTGTCACTTTTCTGATTGTTCTCTCAATCTGAAAGTGGAATGAATCTTGATTAAAACTTAGGTGCAAATGCAGCCATGGAAAGGAAGTGGTTGGAAACCAGCTCAGAAGAACCTCAGAGACAGTTGTGTGTGACTATAGCTCACTGTCTGTTATGCCAGAAAATTAATATAAGTGATGTAGTAACATTGGATCTCTCTGTCAAACAAGCAGTATCATAACATGGTCAAGTGTTTGCACCCTGTTCTTTTGGCACAATCATAGGGACTAAACATGGGATCCACCATACAATATGCTCAATTATACAGCATTTGTCAAAGCTAAGGTCTACATTCTGTGCTTCTTTGGTAGCTGCATGATATTTATTTAGTTAATTAGTTTTATGGATTGTAAATTTAGTTGCAGGAGTATTATATATTACTATTGCACAATTTAGCAAATGGAAGCATTCCAGAAAAAAAATCCAGGTCCTTGCTTAATTTCATGATTCATGCAGTAAACAATGTGATAGTCAAGCAATGGAAGTATATACAACTGTGGTAGAAAACTATGCCATATTTCTTCTAGATTCCCCCTTCCAAATGCTAACTGGGCATTTGATTAAACTACTTAAAGTAATTTTCATTTTGAACATATTTATACAACCTATAATTTCTGTGCTGTATCTCGATAAACCCAGCTTGTGGAGCTTAGTGAGATATTAAGCCAGGTTCCATGTGTATGTGTTAGATATGCACTATGGAAGGACATCCTGCTTAGAACAAGTGTTTAGGAAAATTTAATATGGCAGGGCAGCAACATTATATGACTTCATAATGGCTGGCCTATCCCTGCCTAGCTTCAGCTGGAAAATAAAAGTCTCCATGCCTTGCTGCAGGCTAGAAAATGACCCTGGAGATGTGCTGTCTTCCAGAAACCACTGAAATACGGATGTGCAGGAATATTCACAACATTCAAAATTCAATCCAGTTTGACCAAATTCAGACATTCAAACTTGAATCAAATATTACAATATTCAGATGCTAACATTTAAATGAATACAAATGTTTCTGAACATTCATACAAAGAGTTCAGACATTTGTTAGATTAGGGGTGTGGGAAAACAGAGCACCAGTCACATCCGCAATGGATCCAGATTTCATTTGACATGGATCGATGGCATATTAAAAGTGGATTCAGGTTGGATTTGATGTTTTCAGAGCACAGATATGTTATGAATACGTATTGGATACATATCAGATACGTATTCATTTGTATTGGATATGTATTTATTCACATAGATACGCATTCATTTGTATCAGATACATATTTGCTCGTATCAGATACATATCAGATATGTATTTTTTTCATATAGATATGTATTCATTGTATCAGATATATATAGGATACATACTCATTCGTATCCAATCCGTATTGAACGTTTGTACAAATACATACAAATAGATTTGTATCAAATAGAATTTTATCACATTTGAATGTGATCTATTCATATGAATATGGATTTTCGAGCATTTAATTCATTTTGAATTGAATGACAAAAAACATTTGTGCATATCCCTACAGTGGAATATTTCTAGGCTCCAGCGGAGAGCAGTATAAGTCACATTTTCTTCACTGATAAAAATCGAAATTTATTTAAAAGGCTAATAAATACCAATTGTTGTTTCCACATGGCATGGCTTATCTCATGCTGTGCTGGTCTGGCCTAGCATGGCTTATGCTGTGTCACCTGTGTCAATGGTTTCCATTGCAAACAGCTCAGCCCAGATCTGAAGATCAGGAATGAAAACTTCCCAGCTTTTTAAGTTGCTGGCCAGGGTATTTTTATCTGTGTGCCCAGATCTGGCTGTGCTTCCAATTGCATGGCAAAAATGATACTGAGTATGGTATACAAAATTAAAGAAGCCCAAATGTAGAAATGTATGCAAACTATGTCCATATATAGTCTATGGTCTCTTATATTACTGAAGCACCCTTGTGGATTGCTCTACCAGTGGAGCAGTTTAAGGTGGCACCGTATCCTGCTCCATGGCATGGCCCTGGGCATATGTCCCATCTATTGGAGTATGCTATGGGATGTGCTGGGCCAGTCAACCAGACCTGAGATGCATCTGACCAACACCACTTTTACAGCCCTTATGTAAAGCAATTAGGGCTGACTTAATAATTATAATAATAAAAGTTTCTTCTCTCTCTTTTCTAAAATGCAGCTCTTAAATATGACACCTAATTATCATGGTGTTATTTTTCTTAAATGTGACAGAAAATGGTTGCGTAATAGTGTCTTATTAATGTATTCTGAAGCCAGCTTCATTTTTTTCCAAAGACCAAAGAGATAAAACCTAAAAGATAACTAAAACATATTCACACACAGCAGGTGAAGGGTAAGAGATATTGCAAGCTTTGCAACTCCAGAGAGACTAGTAGGCCTGTCTTTCTAAGATTTTGCAATATAGACCAAGCCAGCCACTATTCAATTGGCTGATTTCCAAATATACTAAAGTGTATTAGGAAAAAAAGGCACTGATGATCTTGAATAAAATAATACTGGGGAGGAGGAGAAGGAGGGAGGGGGGGAAGCCTTAGGGGCCAGTATATTCTTACCTCTAAAGGTTTTTCTTTTTTGTTTTAGTAATGTCACTAACACAAAAAGTAATTACTATCCCAGAGAACTGAACATCTTCAGACACAATGTACAGTAGAATCACTAAAATGCCTTGAGTTTTATCATCTTCCTAAAGAATGCAATGTGTCAAGCGTAGGCACAGTACTGAAGAGTAAGGATATTGATGGATTACCTCCGTCCTACCACATAACGCTAGTCAAATATGATGAATGGCCCTTGGTCTAGAAAGGAAGTGAAAGGGGCAGTTAGAGGCTTTAGTTTCTCACGAGCATCAAATTATGAAAATTGTTGGACAAGCTGACATTGCTACCTATTAAGAATTGCATTTCTACTTATGAACTTCCAAATAATTTTAATGTAGGCACCCAAGACAAGACTGGTGCATATTTGAAACTTTCTTCTACAGAAGGTTTCTTTTATCACCTTTCCCATCAACCTATGAATAACCCGTGCAGTTAAAAAATAGAGATATATGTCAAAAATGTCTCCAGGTACTGAATGTAAAGGTAGGAATAAGAGTGTAGGTGTCTGAATTGGAAAGGGCAAATTTTATTTATACTGAATGTCCTAAGTGGTAAGCAGATGCAATTCTTCAGAGATTATGACAGGCATGAAGTGGCACATCATCAAAGACAGGAGATTACTTGACTTGTGCTACAGAGGCATCTTCTCTAAAGATAGATATGGGGAAGGAGCAGGGTCCCTTTGAAGCTACATTTAACAGTGATTTCAGAATTATTGCTGTTCTGGAAGCAGGGAAACTGAAGTAAATGGTGTGAAAATCACTCCATCAGAGCAACTGAAACACACTTCTCACACGCTGCTTGTGATGTTTGAGGAACAGGGTATTACTGAAAGGAGAATTTGGCCATTCCTCCTGCACTCACATTGCTTGGAGTAGTCTAATTGTTCTGTTCCAGTCTGTTTCAGACCAAGCAAAGCAGGTGCCATCTGCATTGTGAGGACAGTGATGCTGTGCATTCCAGACCAATACTGAGAACACTGCAGATTAAGGATGTGCATAACATTGGATATTTGTATGAATTTGGATATAGAATGTTATGACATTCGTACATTGACATCTGTATTCATACGAAAGTTTTGGAAAATTTGTATGAATGCTTCGGAACATTCATATGAATGCTTCAGAATATTCATGAACCTGGGAAGGTGAGAAAGCAGCTGCGCCACTCACATCTGCAATGGATCATCCAGAGTGCATTTGAAGTGGATTGAGAGTGGATTCAAATGGGATTCAGGGCAGATTTGATGCTTTCAGAGCAGATATCTTGGGGATAGGTGTGGGATATGTATGCGTTTGTATTGCATATTCAAATTGAATATGTACGAAACATCCTATTGAATAGAATTCTACCACATTAGAAGGTGATCTATTCAAACAAATACAAATTTTCTTACATTCAATTCTATATGAATCAAAAGCAAAAAAAGTGCACAAATGCATACGAATAGCATACAAATCCCATGCCAATCCCATATGAAGCTTCATACGAAGCTTCATACAAGTGTATCAAAACATTCCATTTGAATTCGAATGTCAATCTTCAAATGTGCCAACATTCAATTTGAATTCAATTGTCTGAATTTGGGCAAATTTGGGCAAATTTCAAATGTTATGAATATTTGTGTACATCCCTAACCAGGACAATAAAAGAGTACAAACCCAAGCTGATGTGTTTTCCTGTATGTTTGTGTTGAAATGGAGAGAAATCTCACTCTAGTCACAAAGCAGGACTTGAAATCATAGATTTGTCTGATGATGGGGAGAGAGTCTTTAAGCAACTGTCTTAAGCAATGACAGGAAGCTGGTCAAAATAAAGGAGAACAGCTGCATGTTGAGGTGGCAGTACACATGAAATAATGGAGGAAAAGTTTACTGGCAGCAGAAACAACAGAGTGGAGGTATCTTGGTAGCAAGAACAGTGACAAGTGAAGTAAGGAAACTGGATTAGATCATGAGGGAGAGAAGAACCCTGGAAAAAGGAAAGAAGTCTTTCATAGAGGGAAAACTATTCCATGTGCTGTTCTGAAGTCTATTTTATGACCTGTCCTGGGCTGGGGCAGTGACTCAACCTTTAGGACTGCCTCTGCATGGGGACAAAGTTTTCTTATGGAAGAGAGGAGGGGACAAATTACACGTGTAAAGAAAGAATGAATGCAGAGATAGGAGTTTTGCTGTGATGGGTGACTCAAATTGTTCACTAGTAAAGTTGCTCTCCTGGGACAATGCAGATGTATCTTGATTTTGGGGCATTGATAAGACAAAGGAGTAGCTCAAACAAGCCAATCAGTAACTCAGGGTGCTTCCAGACACATTATATACTGTGGAGAGAATGCACAGTCCTGATCATCCCATCAGACATGGCAATCCACCTTTCCTTGTCAAACCAGAATATATGATTGATACTGTGTGTGCATCCATTGTGCAGTATCTAGTTAGATCAGAGCATCCTTTTACTGTAGGCAGGGTGATGAGGAACACCAACAAGATGCTGCACTACCAACAACCTGATTGGCTGCCTGAAACCATGTGATGGCAAGTGCCACCTAAACTCTCATCGCTCCGATGCCTCCTCAAAGAGGAAACTACGGAGTTGACTTTTAAGTGGGGACATTTGGTTGTCTCTTTGCAGTGAGTATACTGCGATTTTTCATTAAAATGTGGATTTGATGGCTTTAATCTGGAGGCAACCACAAACACCATCCTTCTCGCAATGTTGCCCAAATTCCTATAAAAAGCATTCCAGAGCTTTGCACTTTATCAGTTTACACAGTAAGATTGGTCTAAGTGACAAAGATGTCTTGATTACACTTATTTATAGTTTTGGGTATCATCATGGCACATCAAGACTGAGATTAAATGTAGAGTTTACCTCCAGTTCAAGCCATTACTCTTGACTGAATCTGAAAGGTTTACTGTTCTGCCCTAACTGGCAGGTGGCAAGGGAGGGGAGAAGAAGGAGCAGAGAAATAAATGTGCCCAGGCTTCTCTTTATAAACAAGATGGGGTTTGCTTGACCAAATTTCCAAGATTCCTGTGGTCCTCTTTGGCCTTGCTATAATTAATGCCAGTTGCTGCTAATCATACCCACACCAAGCATATCTCCTTGCAAATTGATGCCAGGATCTTCCATACAGAGATAGCCAATAAAAGTTATATAAAAAAAGAGGGAAGGTCTCTATCACTGGTTTGGGGCAAATAGCTCTCCTAGGCAAATTGTCTGCAAGACCATGCAAACTAATTGGTTGGTGTCACCTTCAGTTAATTAGTGTGGAACCAGCAGAAAAGGAGGAGTGAAAAAATACACACAAAATATCTAAACAAAGATTGATAGCAGCTAGGCTATTCTGTTTCTATATAGGCAGAGTGAAAGGAAGAGTTTCAAATATTATTATTTTTAGCCAACCAGGAATCAAAATAACTTTGAGGCCTAAGAGTAGACCCTAAAACCAAGGTTTGCTCACCCTCCAGTATGCCTTTTTGTTCTTTATGAGATCTTTGACCACAGTGAGAACTGTCAAAATGCAGAAATAGTTAAAACAAGTCTCAGAACTCACAAAGCTTGGAAGAAGTGTTCATATCTAGCCCAGGAAAGGCTGTTTTTGCATGTACCTCCATTAATCTGGATTTAGATGATCCTGATCCTTGATATCCGTCCTCGTTTAATCCAGTCCTTGAAGATCCACATCATGGTGGGAACCCCAGGCATCTGCATGGGCTGTCTAACACCCAACTGCAAGAGGGCTGCTGTGTGGATGCTGTTGTCAGGCTGAAAAAGCCCATAGGAGGAAAAATGTAGTGTTGTGTGCAGAAGAGGTAACTAGAAGTCACAATAGGTGATGTGTGCAGAAGAGGTAACTAGAAGTCACAATAGGTGATGTGTGCAGAGAATCACCAGATTGTCACCAGTTGTTGAAGGTTGAATGAAGTAAGAATTACAACACAGGGATTGCACAAGAGTTGAGTAAGACTGGGTAACAATTGCGAAATGCCAGGATATGAGTCACCAACTCAGATAGGGAAAAAGGTATAAAACTAGTCACATACGGCTGTGTGTTGCCTTGCTTAGCTGATGGAGACTGGAGAGGAAGCGAGATGAATAAACAACCCTTGCGGAGAACTTAAGACTCTGTCTGTTTATGCTGAGACTGTGGGCTGGAAAGGAGGGGCCGAGGTGCTGAAACGGACAGCGACATGGTTGACAGCCAAGCCGAGAGAGAGTGAGAAGCAGGGCTTTCCCGGGACCGGAGGAGCCTAGGCTTTCAGCACCTTGGAGAGCTACGCTGAAGGAATCCTGTTCCTGACAGGCTGAGAGCCAGCTACACACAGACGGGGATTGATTCTTTCCAGCACGAACCAAGTGCAACTCTGCTATGCATTGACTATGCATTATCAACGGGGGGTACCTGACACCCCATTAGCACCCAATTAGGCCTCAGCAGGATGGTCTGAGCAGGATGGTGTAGCACAATTGGCCCATGTAGCTGTCAATCAGGGGTCACTTCAAGTTACAATGGCCATGGTGGAGAGACACAGCTTCATAGCTGTTCTCAGCTTTGTACACTGCTACAAAAGATGTGTGGGCCAACATAGTGTGTGTGTTGAGGGGCAAAGTAGGAGCCGCCCAACTGCAATTGGTGGCCTCTAGGCCTGCCCCTTGATCCAATTGCCTCAGTATGTTTGTGACCAGTCTTCACACTGGAAGACCATATTGAAGACACCATTAAAGGGGTCTACCGTTACTCTGAATTTAAGGGTCTGAAGACCCTATTAAATCTGGATTTTACTGGTGCTCATGGGTACAGCATGTTCAGAATGGGCTCCTAATGGGATCCTTAAGGGTTCTTATGTGCAGACAGTAAGTAACAGTTCCATACCAACTGAGTATCTATCGGGTTCCTAATGGTGTCTTTGTTCCTAGTGAAAAAACAGCCAAAGAGTCTCTAGTGTGAAATAGTACATGGTAGCCAGGTTACTTAAGCATAAATCATGGCAAGAATGTGGAGTCCAGGAAATGATCAAGGAACACTCGGGTGAAAGATCGAAAATGTAGAAAAGCAATAGCAAGCCACCTTCATATAATGAAGGTGACTTGTGGCGGATTCAGAGGATGGAAAACTGTGCCAGATCCTAACTTTTTATTACTAATTCTGTAATGGAGACTGTCATCCAAATCAGGAGTAAAATGTGATGTGAAAGTATTCCTGTGGCAAATTTGAAACTGAACTAACATGCTTTTAATGATGCATGCAAGGCTAGTGTCCTGTGTACAGGGGTTTCATACCATGTGCAAGTGTGGATGTTACATGTCAGATGAATGCTTATGGAGTAGCCCCAACAGAGAAAAGCTTGTTAAATGTTGGGATATAAACATTCCTTTTCAAAATCAAAGTCTGATGACCTGTAATAACAGGTCTACTGCTGTTCCAGTATAGGTGGCCATTTTCACCACTTAGGACAGGCCTCGCTAAATCCCAGCATGGATGAATTGGTTGAACAAGAAAAGAGGGCTGTCTTCTCTGTTCTAGCATACAAAAGAGAAGGGCCTGAAGAAGACTGGCTTCTGTCCACCATTAAGTGCCAAAAAGATCTAAAGTGTTACAGTTCTAGTGTTTGGATTATCAAGATTGGGAGTCCATGTTCACACATGCCAACTTAACCATCACCACCACCACCCAAAAAGGTAATCAGATTACATTTTGGAAGTTCCTGTCTTTCAGTTCCAAAGAGAATCTTTCAGTAGTGTCTGTAAGGTTTCACATAAAGCATGAACCAGTTTTGTTTTGTATATTTAAAGCGTTAATTATTTAAAATATTGAAAAGACTATATTCCACCACTACCCTGAAAAAAAAATCCACTCCAGATTTCTTTTGACAATTATATCAAGAGAAACTAGGTGGTGCCAAGTTTTCGTTTTCATACGCTAATTCTCAATTGTGTTTTGCAGGCATTGGTTTGCTGACAACCATCTGTTTCAGCTAAATTTCTTCCTCAAAGTCAGCCCAGAGGAAATTAAAATACTGAGATCAGATATTTGCAAAATGAAAAAAAAAAGAGTAGGAAAAAAGGAAGTTTTTCTAGATATAAATAGCTTTTGTATTACTGTTTCATTACAGTTTGTTCTATAGCAAACCAGCAGTTTATATTCCAACAATTTCATCATTGTCTGTTTATGAATTAGTCTAATACTGGACCATGCCATTTGTGTATGTGTGTATTCATTACTTTTATTCTTCCTATGTTCATCTGAATTTAAAAAATAGAAATTGTGCATGAAAATTTATATTTAAAGAAATAGGCAGGAGATGTGTGTGTGTTTTCATAACAATCTGAATGCATTTACCTATGCACAGTGAGTGATAGAATATAGCCCTTTTAATCCTCCTGGGTCCCTCACTGCCTCTGTCCATGGTATTCATTTGGTGAGTCTAACTCGGTAGGAAACAAATATAGTGGCCATATTTGTTTATTTTTTATTGTGTTGGTATACGCTTATTCTGTCTACAGGCCAGCAATAATAGCATCATAAACAAAAACCAAAGGAGCAGCCAATATCTAACACCAGGCCATCAAGGATCTCTGTAATAAATAAATAGAAAGAAACAAAAGAGTGTATCCACATGGCCATTTCTGCACTTGGTACGGGTTGCTAGTAAGGTGGAATAGTGCTGTGCACATTTTGGATGAGCTGGACTATTCTAACCTCAGCTGCTGGTTTCAAGACTGGGAAGTTTCCGTCTCACACCTTTTCAGCACATGTTGACTTACATCACCGCTTCTTGCTTTACTTCCAGGAAGTTTCCCCAGGCAACAACGCATGGCTTTTGCAAGTCCTTTGTAAAACAGAATACTTCTGCTAGTTCAGTTGTGGACCTCTTTAAAGAAGTCCATACTCAGATTGGTTTTTTTTTTTTTTGTCCTGCATGGACAAAGCATGCAAAGAGAGTCTTTATTCATCTCAAAACCTTCATCATGAGAGTTTGGGGCAAGTCACATCAACAAAAAAAGGACACAATAAATACAATATAATGCCATCAGATATCATAATAATACAAAAGAATAATATTTCTAAATGTATTTTCCCAAAATAAATGTTTAAAATGTGTTTTAAGCCATCAATTGTTTCCTATGATGATATGAGAAATTAAGATAAACTATATTTCCCAAATATATTTATTTTCATTCTGTTTCACAAAGCCAAATTCCTCCTCCTCCTTCTCTTCTTCTTCATAACCTGAAACTTACATAGCATTAATTACATACTGATAATGCTTCAGTAAAAGCAGTAGTTCTAGAATCCAATGGATTGTTATGTGAAATCATGTGCCTCGTTGCAGTCCACTAAAGTTAAAGGCAATACAGCCTTATCATACATTATTTAGTAAACTGATGCTTAAGTCTTAAGCATAGAGGACTTGAGGCAGGATCTATGTGTTATCCTGCTCCATACAGGTCCAATCTTGGGCTGGATTGAGAGACTCAACACAAGAATGTAGGGGCAGCCAATACCACAGGCCAAAGGGCATCCAGACTGGCTCATGATGCAGACTGGGCCAATGACGCATTTCATGAAGGCATAATATTCTACCAGGAGGCATGCCCTTCTGGAAGATCATCCCATGAATAGCATTCTCCAGAGGCTGTTGACCTATGTCAGAAGGAGGGACACAGACACAGACTGAAGTTCTTCAACTATTATTAAATAATAGCTCTTATTATCCCTAGCCATTGGTCATGCTGCTTGGAGGTAATGGGAACAGAATCTGATGTTCCACCGATTGCAATGGTCAAAGGGTGGAAACACGTATTACAGTGCTTTCCTTTCTTGCTGCTAATGTGACCAGGACATATGACAGGCATATAGGGTAATTTTCACTCAGTGTGGGCTATCCCTCACCCACACTAGATAGCATTGCACCCAACCACCATGGGTTGGGAACATTTTATTTCTGGTCTTCAGATCTTCCAATAGGGCGTTTTTGAATGACATGCCAATTCTGTAGTGCTTCCTGGAGCATTACCAAAAAAGTTTTTCCCCTGATCCCATTAAGACATTGGAAGAGCTCATTTCAAAGTCTACTAGCAGAGTGAGATAGGATGCTATTTGGTTTCCTGTCTCACTCACTGCATCCAGGGTGGAAAAAGTGTTCTAGAAGGGGGCAGGAATTCACCTATCCCACACTAGCAAATGGAATGCTTTGGACTGGAGCCCTTCCTAGGTTGGGAAAGGGCAGAAATGACTTAGATTTCTTGTGGATAGTATAAAAGACTGCTGGTACTCTTGGCCCTCTCTCTGATACACATTGGCAGGAATAAGACACTTGCTTCCAAACTGGTTCTCTAGCCTTTCTCCTTGCTAACAGTTTGCTAAGAGAACTCATTCCCAACTTCCATTAAAGATATGTGATTCTGCCATTTTCAGAAACAGAGAACTTGGTGGGATATTGAAGCTCTGAAATTTCTTTTGCTAGTGTTAGTTTTAAGTGTAATACGTCTACCAACAATAGAGAAGGAAATTATACAAACATAAACTGCAAGTGCAAACAACAAATTATTGGTGTCTCAGAGTTGTGGGGACTTCTTGTCATGTTCCAGTGTGATGTTTCCTAATTAAAGCATACCTGTGTTTACTGCGTATCTAGTAAGGTAGCTCTGAATAACTCAAAGGATAAAATGAATGGTCTTATATACATGTGTGTGTGTGTGTGTGTGTGTGTGTGTGTGTGCAAATATATATATAAAATATTGTATTAACAAGGTAAGGAAATGCTAAACCTCTGTTTTTAATGTATACGTATTCAGGTAGCAGCCTGACTTGGATGGCCCTGAATGTTTATTACATCTATTTTTCCTATAAATTCCCAGTAGTACATTAATGCATACTGCTGGGTAATAGCTAGCACAACATGTTTCTAAGACAACTGCTTTTTGATTTACCAGCTTGCAGGACAGAAGAACAAAAGCTACATATGCACTCTCTCCTTCTTAGAATCATTGATCTGTCAAAACACTAAGCTATCTCAGCACAGACAATTTTATTTTTGTATACTTTATGGGACAGACTGTCTTGTTCTTAGAAAAACATCATAAGCAATGGTGGGCTATCTTTTAGTACATTAGTTTTCCAATAACCTACCTTTCAAACATCCAATCTATGGTTGGGTCATTCTATGTTTGTTGTGAATGTTTTAAAAATAGTCTTTGTATTGTTTAATTTCAGGCTATTTAGAGACTAGGATGTATTATGCAGTTTCTAAGGCAAGATTCACACTGAGGGCCTAGAACATGGTGACTGCATGTCACCGCGCAATGAGGGCTTTATTGCACTTTCCTGACTGGTATGGTACAATAATACAGGTGCAGTGTTTGCATTGCAGTGGCAAAGTCTGAACTGGCATCTGGTGCATGGTCAGACACTATCATGGTGATCTGCCAGCTGTGGACAACTGTGTAGCCACAGTTATGCAGGCCAAGCCCCCAGATGAGGGTGCAGATCTGCCATTCCAGGGGCAATACAGCCATTGGTGGTCAGCTTTTGGACTACTTTTCAGATGTCCACAGCTCCTGAAATGGCTGAGGCATCTTGGGGTGAGGTGTTGCAGTGACTGGGTTTGACCAAAATGACCAGCCTAGATTTTTCCACATGGTAAGTGTGAAGAAGCCATAGAAGAGGGCCAAGAGTATAGGGAATGTTTCGTATGCAGAATGATCACCCAATTGGCTATTAAATATAACTATAGTTAGGAAATGTGGGAAGAAGAAGAAGAGTTGGCTTTTCTACCCCACTTTGCTCACCCATTTAAGGGGACTCAAAACAGCTGACAAAGCATTCTATTCTTCTCCCCATAACAGATGGTAGTATTTGCATTAGTTCAGGTGGTAGTATTTACATTAAAATTAAAAGAATTGTTGATACATGCCTTATCCTAAGTTGAACAATGAGTGTCCCCTAATAGTTGTCTGAAGATATGCATTGCAATGCTAGTCCTGCATAGGAAATCTAAAGTTTCTCATGAGGTGTCACCTGGAATTTATCACAATTTTAGTGGCAGCCACATTGATTAAGGTTTCTAGAAGGCCCTTCAATCTAGTATGAAGACAATCAATGCATGTTGACCGAAGCCTTTCTTTCAAATTTCAAACTTCCTTGGACCTAAACTTCCAAATTGTTATTTAAGAACTTCCACAGAATGAAACCACGGATCACACAGTTGCTTGAGAAGAATGTCAAGAGCCATCAAGGACCTAATGGCCAACAGGAATATCGTGTTCTACTTCTCTACCATCACTCTCCATTAAATTTCTATATAATGGATTTTGAACTTTGCTTTTGACTTTGAGACCTTAGGATATAAGGGAAAATAGAAGAATAGAGTGAAAGATAGAATGATAGAGCAATAGAATGATACATAGAAGAAGAGTTGGCCTTTCTACCCTGCTTTTCTCACTGTTTTAAGGGGACTCAAAGTGGCTGACAAAGCTTTTCTATTCTTCTCCCCACAGCAGAACACCCTGTGAGGTGGGAGGGGGGCTATGAGACCTCAGAAGAGAGCTGTGATTAGCCCAAGGTCACCCAGCTGGCTTTGTGGGGGAGGGTGGAATCGAGCCCGGTATTCCCAGATAAGAGTCCGACTCCCTAACCACTAGACCAAACTGGCTCAAACTAGTTATAGATATGTACATTTGGTTACTTCTTTATGGATGGATTTTTTTAAAAAAGTACTTTACATATTTTTAGGCTGAAGCGTTTTTTAATAGTCCAGAGGTTAATCTTTCAGAACGTTCTTTCAGATGACTGATGTCCATTCATGTCTATATTTTTAATTAGGAAATTGTTCTCCACATTGTATTAGCAGAATCAGGTAAAGTAAGCAGCTGCCTCTTGCCCACATATATTGAATTTCAAGAACTGTGCACAGAATGGGATTAACGTATTCTCTGTAGACCTTTATTTTGTTCTGGACTAGACTGTTATATGATTAGGTTTCAAAACTGTGAGTGGAATTAAGCAACCCCCAAGAGCCTATTCCTGCTCTTTCAGCAGCCATTTTGGAGCCACACTGCTGGAGCAGAACTTCACTGACCACTGCCATCATTGTGCTGGCACCCTGCCTTTTGAGAACCAGGAAATGGGTCACGGAGTGATTTTAATGTCACATGGAACAAACAGCAGATATGTAGGAAGACTGATTTCATTTTTTCTTTTCTTTTCTTTTTGTTATTTGCTTGTGTGAAGAGGAAAATAAAAAGCATAAAAAAGAATAGCTTCTGGGTGTCCATCATTGTTGTTGTTGTTTGCCACGATGCCCAGCGATACAGTTAGTGCCTGCCCTCTCTAGGAGAAGCTTGGCCCTGTTAGGATGCTGAGTTCGTGCAACGGCCAAGTGAATACTACAATGTGGACACAAAACACTGGTAGCAAGCGTTTCAACAGTAAACTAAAACAAGTTTATTATTATACACAAGCAATACTAAAAGGAAAATAAGGTTCAGGTAGTTGTTGGTTTAACTCAGGTTTAACTCAGTAAGTCTCTTAAGGCTAGGAGCTACCCCTTTCTCTAAAGGAAAATAGTTCCCCTTTTAAAAGAAAAACCTCTCCACATTCCTCCCCCTCTGGCTTGCTCTGCCACAGCTCAAGCCAAGCCAGTGTACCAGAACGTGGCTCCAGATGATCACAAGGCCCAGTCCGTCCTTTCTTGTCCGATCATCCAGCCTGGTCACTTGCTATTGAAGTCTTCCTTCAAGATCTTCCAGCCAAAAGACCACTGGTCAGCTAGTGGTTCCAGCTCCCTCAGGATTCAGCTCTCTTCTCCTTTCAGCTCTTGTACCCGCATGAAGACCTAGTCTGCTGTCTTCTGTGTTCATTTATACCCATATCCCTGACCCTGATTGGCTGTAACCTCCTGTGGAAAACTGCTGCCATAAAATGCTGCTGGAAACTCCTGATTGGTGGGAACTCCTTCTCTAGCCCCTCCAGCACTCAGATCCCCGGCCAGCTTTTCCCTCCAAAGAGCAGCTGCAACCAATCATTACAGCAGGGTCCACACAGGATTTCCCGTCCTTTTTGCAGCCTCTGCTCAGGTCTTGCACAAGCTGTTTGCAACAAGGCTGGCTATTGCAGCCTTGCAAGAAGCCTGCAAAGCCCGAAAGCAAAACAGTTTGCAGCCTGTACCCTGAAACCGTCACATTGTTGTTATTTAGTAGAATCAAATCCTGGCCCATGTAAAGACTGAGGCTGCACCCAGACATTGCTTACTTATAGCATTATATTTGGATATTCCAGAATAGCCATGTTTTATCCTTGAATATCTAAACATAGCAGAAAAAAGTAATGTTTAGGTGCTGCCTAATATTAACCAACTTTTCCTTTTTTGCTAAGATATTTTTCAAGCACATTCAAGAATCTCTGGCCCTTTTTGCACTTCCCTGGCCTTCCAAGAAAAGTTCAGTTGTGGAATGGTTTGGGTGTCCAAACTTTAGAATGCCCAAACCATAGTTAAAGCCAGCCTTAACTATGCACCAACTAAGTGTGAATTATCTTCATTTAGGAGGTGATGGCAGAAATGCAGCAATGGTGCAGACCTAGTCAGATTTTTTTTCCAAGTCTCTCCAATCAGAAGAGGTGCAAATGAACCATAAAGGAGGCCAGTGACTAGGTAGGTTGTGGATTATGAAAAAAAATGTTCTCCAGGCCTATTCTGGTTGTGAAACACTCCAACATGTATAAAAGCATCTCCATACAATGCACATGCTCTGTCTAGGAGCGTACCTGGAGTGTCCCTTCTCACAAAGTGTAGGAAAAAAACCTCCAGTTCTCCCTATCCAACTTATGTCAGCAGATATATAAAGGAAATGAACAAGCAACAAGAGAGGGGGTGCACTGTGATTGGCACCTGAACAACAATTTGATCCACAGTAGTTTCACATTATGAACTGCAGTTGCACCTTCTTCATTGTTTTCAACTTATGATTTGCTGAAACTTGATAAGCCCATTGTCATGTCCACCTCTGCCGAGGATTGATCCTTCCCAACCAGGCACCTTCAGCCCTTAAATTGCTCCCTTTTCTTTTAAGCCCCAGAGCTGTTTCTCCCTGCCTAAAAATCAACCCCTCAGCTACCCCGTTTGTCACTTTCTTCGGTTTCCCTCTTGTAGATAAACAGACGGGAAATGCCTCCTGCTACCAGTCGTGGCGCTGCTTTAAAAAAAAAGCTTTTACTATATTTAAAGAGACAGGAACCACTTTCAGTAGAGCTCCCTCTCTGCTCCTTAGAATGAGTACTTCAGGCTGAGCTTCTTTGAAACACGAACAGTTCTTTATTAGTTCTGAAGAGAACAATACTGTTAACAATTAGTACTTCACAAACATAACACTTTGACTGCTTAGCTATACTGCTGCTAATCAGGACTCTCCCTGTCTACGCCTACAGGCCTGAGAATCCAGATCTATCCTTGAACCCCACACCTTCCCGGGTGCTGGACAATCAAACATGTGCAGACCCAACTCTGGAAACAAGGACTTAGAATGTTTTCTGTCTCTTGTCACAGCCTTTTATATCTGGCTTCCCTGCAATTGCTTCTTCCTATTGGCTGAGCTCCTGCTAACTTACCCCTCCCCTTGCTTCTTCGGGTGAGCGATGCTCCTTTCTTACCTGGACCTAAGGCATCACACTCACTTTTTTTTTCTTACTAAAACTAAGCTGTCACACCCATGTTTACATCACATCAAAGTATGTCAGTTTCTACATGCTGATCAACATCTTTGGGCCATGGTAAGAACTAGAATTGATCAGGGACTGATTGATTTGTTCTTTTCACAATTCATAGTATTTCTGAAACCATCTCCAGGTTCATTGTCCATTGACAATTCATGAATATAAATTATTGCAGGAAGAAAGGCTTTCATTGGAACACAGCAGATTTATTAGAAAATAGTCACTGAATTAAACACAAGTCCATATGCTTTAGGTGGACAATTAGATAGCAGCTGCTGTTCAAGTACACCAAAATGTCATCTTTGTCAATTCAGATGAAAAGACTCGCCTCATTACCTAATTTTCACTCATCCACACAGGAAAACAAAACAAATAAAATAAAATAAAAGCCTGGAAAATGCAGTACCACTAATCAGTGTGAAACTGCTAATTTTAATTGAATTAGAGCAAACTTCATGTCAAGAAGATAAGTCATAATCCTGTAATGCTTTAATTTTCTTTCAAATATCTTTCTAATATCCTAATGCACCATGTTACTAACTCTGCTGAATCAATTTCATGTTGAATTTGGAAAACGATGTGATTTTCTCTTTCGTTGTTTGGGAAACAAATATAGCAGGATTGTAATTGCATAAGACTATGAATGCAACATTGTAAGTAAAGAAGAAACCTGGAAAGAACTGAAAGACTGCATCTATTTCATTTGCAAGCACTTCTAGGTTGTATCATTTTCTTATCATTTTTGTATTCAGTGTTAACAGAGGATTTTTGGTCCCTTGAGTCAACTAGGAGCAGATATTGAACTGTTCGTCTTTAACATTCATGTATGGGGAAAACAAAACAAAACCCTTTTCATTGTGTTCTAGTTACACATGAAACTGGTTCTTTATTTGAATCCTTTCTCCACTTTAGCTTAGTAGGCTGTATTCCAGTGCAGGTAATTCACCAAAAAACTTTGGAGTCTAGAGAAGTTATTTTAAAAATAAATGAACAGCTCTGCGGTCCACTAAATATTTCTTCCCTTTCACAAAGCAGTTTCTGAGACAGTGATGATTTTTTTTT
>MTQE01001134.1:40548992-40562118 GCA_014337955.1 Aspidoscelis marmoratus | reverse complement strand
TTTTTTTTTCATTCTGTGCCAATGAGCTCTGTTAAGAATATGAACACTCTATGTCATGATCTCAGAAGAAAATAATTTTGGGTCATCATCTTGTATAATAGAAAGCTGAATAAGAAAAGCACCTTTAAATGTTTCTGCCAACATGCTGTTTCCAACACATATGCACACACACTGAAAGCATGGATGGAAGGAAAATTATTTATCATTGTTACTGATTAACCAAGTTTAAGACTTTAAATACTTCATCTGTATTAAAAATGTTAGTATAATATTAAGTGTTTCTTGAGTAGATGGGTGTGTATGTATAAAACATGAACAAAACGTACTAAAGAATTTTCAGAAAGCAACTTTCAAATCTTTATCCAAGAAGAATGTATGTAGATTCTTCTCTTTTTTGGGTGAAAATGAATAATTTTAACACTATAGAGCTATCTAAGATGCCTTTTGAAACATAGAATGATGCACTTAACATGTGTCTTAAAAACAGAAAAAAAACATGCAAGTGCAAGTGAAGTTCCATTGGCAGTAATGAGCTGCTTGCTGCAGCAGGGTATTTTCCATGTGACTAATGTTCAGTTTCTACTGAGACAGCTCACTCACCTCCCGTTCTGAAGTGGGAAAGGTACAGAATGTGCCTTTGGCGCTTCTGTAAGCTCCTATAAGCTCCATGATAGGTTTTGCTACTAGCACTTCAAAATGTTTCAAGATGTCACTGGCTGAACAGTTGTGAAATGAGAGGCCCAACCAAAATGAGAGGGCTCTATCCATCTGCATTCATAAACACACCAGAGTACAGGATCTGTAGCCATACTCTAAAAAATAATATTTTCTATACCCTAAAGTGCACTGAAGATTCCTGATAAATGACTGCAGTTAATGCTGAGTAGGACTTTCTCTCCCCTTTCATTATTACTTTTTTAAAAAAAGATATTTCATTTCAGAGATTCTGGGGATTCTTTGTGGGAAAGAACCCATACTTAAATTAAATGCTCAACTATTAATGTTAAAAAGAAGTTTCCTGATTTATTGTTTTATTATTACAGTACATTACTGTCTATGGCTGCAGTGCAGTGAACACATGGACAGTATGGAATTATGTAGAAATTATGCTTTGGCATCTTTGTCCATAAACACTTCATCAAATGAAATGAAGATTTGCTCGAGAAATACCTGAATCACAAGGTGTTTTGTAGTGCAAAGGAAAGAGAGATGTTAACAATACTGTTCATAAGCTGCTATATTCTGACAGTCATGTCATACCTTCAAACCTGTGAATGCAAAGGTAGATGCCACACATAGATGCGCTGAGGATGGGTTCTGCTCCTGGATGGGTTAATTTGGTTCAAGACTCTCGGTTGGTAACAATAATATATATATATGTGTGTGTGTGTGTGTGTGTGTGGCTTTGCATACATTAAGCATGCCTCTATATTGGAAGCACCGTGCATGAAGATGCAGCTGATTCAGAATCTATATGAATTAAGGGAGTTGTCCACATTTATATATTGAAGGGTGTTTTTCCACCGCAGCCCTTAGATCCTTATCTAAGAAGATCCGGATCTAAGGAATGGGTTAAGGAAAACACCCAATGTCTTTCCACGGGAGGTGTAGCACCCATTAGCAATGGGTGCTAACCCCCCTGCCATGGAAACACCTTTGCACCCATGTGGGGAATCCAGATTGTCGTATGAGGGGGTCTGCCTGTCACCCCAGGTGTTTGGGGGGACAGGGGGTGCAATCTCCAAAGTGGCTTTGAAGTCACTTCGAAGTCATTTTGAAGTCTATGCAAAATAGCTCCAGAGGATCTTTGAAGTCTGTGCTGATCTTCAGAGTGAACTTTGAAGTAACTTCAAATGGGTCCTTAATGGGTGCAAAAATGGGTACTTTCTGACAGTGCAAAAACACCCCTAATTTAACACAAAATTGAAATGAATGCATTCACGTTCTTTTGAAATGCACGTAGCACATGGATTACTTTTGCCGGAAGAGGGAGATGGATAATGGTGTAAATTGAATCCTCAATTCTTCCTAGTTAACATATTTATACATATTACTCCTGTAGTCAATTTTGATGGATTGAACTGAGATCTCTCACCATACTGTTATTCCACTTCCCCTGACTCACATTTTAGACATTTCTTCATACAGAGGCAGTGAGGCCCAAGTAAAAATAATACATGTGACCCCTTGACCCTGATTTCCCTCTATAGTGCAGTAGGATAGGAAAAATGTAGCTGTGGCATTTGGAGAGCTCTGACCAGATAGGAAAAAAAAAACAAAAAACACCATGTGATTTTGGGATCCTTGAATATGTGAGGCCTTGGGCAGTTGCCATGTTCCCCTAACAGTGCAGCCATCTTTAGTTTCATATAGTGTATCTAAAGCCAACAGGGACATGCATGAATGTGTGTTGTTGTTGTTGTTGTTTTGTATTTCATTCATATTAAATTGAATACAAGAAAATTCTCTCATTCAAATATATTCCCTTCAAATGTGGTAGGATTTGCATTTGATATGAAGGTTCAATCCCATAAGAATGCATAAGAATGCATATAAATTACATACAAACCTCATACAAATCACATATAAGTTCCATATGAATCCCATACGAAGCTTCATACAAATGTATCAAAACATTTTATTCAAATTTGAATGTTAGTCTTCGAATGTGCCAACATTAGATTCAAATTCGAATGTCTGAATTGTATAAATTTGTACGAATTTTGAATATTGTGAATATTTGTGCACATCCCTAGAGGCCAAGCCTAATTTCCCAAGCAGCTAGGAAATCTTAATCTTGAAAATAAATCAACATTTACAGAACTTCCCAAACAGATTGCTTCTGGTTTGGTTTTATGAACTTTCATTTAAGATCTGTCTATGAGGTATACGATTCTTCCAGCCATATGGTCCAGACATGGAGGCAGCAAGTACATTAGCAGTGAAAAACACTTTTAATGACTGGCTAATCCTGCCAAGCCTTGTCCAATACTGTACATAAAACTTCCTTCAACAGTCATTTGAATTTTTAATGAGGATTCTTAAACCATGTTCTCACCCTATTTTGAATTACTCTTTGCAAATGCTAGAGCAATTGAATTTTATTATCAAAAATGCCCATGAGAAGCAAATTAAAAGGTCATGAGTACTGGCCAAAACTGAATATTAATTAAGCGAGCTGATAGGAATGACAAAGGACAATAACTGAGATGGTCAAGGAAGTGATTTGCATACTTTAATTGTCCCTAAGCAGCTGATGACTAAAAATGAATGATTAACAATGGAATACGATCATCGATTTGTACTAATGTAATTATGAGAGGTGTGTTATTGTATAGATACATTAGAGCATTTTAGAGCAGGGAAAGATGTACTAGAGCCATAAGGACTACTAAGGTTTTTTTAAAAAAGTTTTTTATGGAATATTTTTATCAAAGCTGTATGGATTATCTAACTGCTTATTGCAAAAAGATTTTTGGACAAAAATATGAGCAGAATTCATTTTAAGAATTCATTTGCTTTTTAAATTATTTTTATATGAAATCACACAACTTAGATCTTGCAGATAGGACACTTGACTGCTAACTATTTTTCATTTCATTATAATTTAAAGCTTTGTGTTAGAGATGGTCACAAACTGAAATTTAGTCATTAGTTCAAATCAAACAAACTGGTCACTGTGATTTTCTTGGTTCATTACAAGGACTGCTTGGTTTGGGTTCAATTTGAACCAGATTTTTCAAATAACCATGCAAACCAAGTGAACAACTAATTCAGCAGATCTCTAGTATGCATTTCTGTTTAGCTACTTCTCTTCAGTCTGATGGATTGTCCATGATGATACACAGGACAGGAAGAGTAACTCTGTTTGTTGTTACATTAAGTAAAGGACAGATGTAAGATTGGCAAAGAGGCAATTCCCCTTCTTATGTCAAGTGTTGAAGCAGAGCTAAAAGTCTTTTCTTTCCTAAGCAGACTTCATCTGAAATCTTCACATTAACAACTACTGACAGAGTAACTTTTATTTTCTACTTAACAAGGCTGTCTAACCTACTTTAGAAAAGGATACTGCTGCTAGAAACAGGGGCTTTTTTGCATTTTCCTGATTAACCTGCCGTGAACTAGGACTAGTAAATTTCCAGTAAAGGTGGACCATTCGCACTTGCCATGAGGGAAGCTTCCCCAAAGCATCCATTACCAGGCAGAAATGCAAATGGTCCTCCCGTTTACCAGCTTGCTCTGCTGCATCCAAAGCCAGAAGTTCCACCTCCTCGCTGCTGTGATTGGCTTTCTGTGGCATGCTCAGATGCCATTGCAGAGGGATGTGTTCGAACACAGGGACGTATTATGGCCAATCATGTCCGCCCATGATCAAACACCCATCTTGCAATTCTATGACCAGACACAACTCCCATCATGCCTGGGGATAGGAGGTTCAATCACAGAAGAAGTCAGAGATCAATCATGGCCTCGCCTGTGTGGACATCACCTACCCCACCCACCAACCACAGTGAACCAGGAATAGACCAAATGGTCATGCTGCTGGACTCTTCAGGAATGGTTTTGGTCAACGTTGGCAAAGATGTAGAGCAGGATTTAGTGCTCCACACCTAATCAACAATTAGTGAACTTCTGGGGAGGTGGGGCACGCTTGGAGGCTGTAACAGCCTACTCCTTCTGCAGATGCTCTTCACCAGAAGTTCACTAATTGTTGACTGCCGGCTGAAGTGTGAATAGCCACAAGTATCCTTGGGTGTTTTTCCAGTGTCACTAGAAGTACCCATTAAGTACCCATTAATGGGTACGTAATGGCATTTTGTACTCATTAATGGGTACTTAATGGGTACTTCTAGTGACAGTGTAAAAACACCCCTTGTTTTGAGTTTTCCATATTGAAAGGAATGTTTTCAGCTTCAAAAAGAGAAGACCCCTTTGACACATGGAGGATTAAAGATGCAGAATTTCATGACACTGCATCATGTCATTGGAAGGCAAAAAGAAGATTCAAGTTAATGAACTACCCAACCCTCTCACAAGACTTGGATCAAGGGGAATGAGCTTTGCCTTTACTCTTCTCAAAATGGCTCACCAAAGGGAGGTCTGCACAACCAAGCAGCTATTAATAATTACTGCCAGCTGCCGTGAGCCTAATCAGGTAAGAAACAACACTTCCCACTGCCAGAATCTCTGAAGCAGCAACAGTTCCACAGGCAGATCTTAATGGAGTTACAACCTGCAGCAATAGGCAAAAGCTTTATCAGTCAGGCCCCAATCTCTCACTCTGAGAGTCACTGGGAGTACATGGTCTTTCTTCAGCAGCAAATATGAAAAGTAAGAATGGAGGGAAAATGTTTGATCAAATTTATTGAAATGAATTGAATTTTGCACATTCCTAAATAGCCCTAGAAAGGTTTGCATATTTATATGCAAACTAGGGATGTGCACTAGAGATGTGCACAGATGTTTTTTTTTACATTCTATTCGAATTGAATGCCCAAAACTCCAATTCAATTCGAATCTTTTAAATTCTAATTTAACAAGATTCAATTCATACTTACCAAATTCAAATCTATCATTTGTATTTTTTATTCAAATCTGAACATATGAATGACAACAACATTCATATATGCACATACGCATCTTCCCCACATCCGTACGCATCCATATACTGTATGCATCCCATAGTTATCCCATATGAAACCCATTTTCATCCTGTACGGATCCATACAGATGTGTATGGATGCAGTAAAAATGTGGATCTTCAAGTACGCATCATGTATGAACCCGTACACCTACAAATGTCTGGATAATTCAAAGAAATAGATCCAAAATTTGAAATTTGAATGTTTATATTTGAATTTCAGGACGTTCTATTTGAGTTTGAATGTTGAAATTCAGCATATTTGATCAGATTTTGAGTGCCTACATATATTCATGCACATCCCTAATGCGCCCAAATATCTGTAACATTCGAAATTCAGCCAGATTTGGACATTTGAATTCAAATTGAATGCATTTTTATGGGATCCCTAATATAAACTGATGTAGAAATGAGAAAAGAAATTTGTCAGATTAAAAATTAACCAGTTATTAAGGCAAGATGTTCTCTTTTAACTCTCCAGGTCCAACATAGTATAGGTGAAATAACGGCAGTATATTTGAACAAAAATTCAACAATTGTTTATACAGTGAGTGATGATGGGAAAGGTCAATATATGAGAACTACACAGTCAGCATAAACTCACTTTGCCTAGGGAAAAAGGTCTACAGTACCTGATATTTTGTGATGGAAGCATTCAGTTAGAGAAGTACTCTTAATGCTATCTAGAATTACTAGAAGTAGCTTCAGAAATGTATTTATGCCATTGTATTTCACAGGTATTTCACTTACAACACTAACTTACCAGATATAATATGAGATTAATACATTTATAGTACAGAACTATTTTTATAGGAAAGCAGAACACACCAAGGTCATCTGCCACCAAGTTCCTAGCTTCTAACAAACTGAATACCCATTTAGAAAACTATCTGATTATTCCAGTACTGCTTTACCTAAGAAGAATATATACCAGACCTAGGTTTGAACAAATTAGCATCGTGATGAAAACTGGTTGCTTCTGTAACATGCCAAGAAATGAGAGATTTTGCATCTGGGGCAAACAAACGGTGGAAAATATTGAACACTTCTTAATTGAGTGCCCAGCCTACTCTGAACTGTGATAGATATCTTCATCCAATAATATCCAATTGTAGGTCCCACAATAGAAATGATCTCCTGACACATCTTCTGCAAGGCCAAGAAAGATCTACTATAATCAGAGTCAGTCTCTTTATTCTGAAAGCCATTAAGAAAAGAACCCACTACCTCAAACAAGAACTGGGAAAATACGATGTTCTCTTTCTTCTGTTTCCTTTGTTTTAATTGTTATTAGATGGAATTTTGAAATGGCCAAATGACTGATCAAATATTATTATTATTATTATTATTATTATTATTATTATTATTATTATTATTATTATTATTATTATTATTATTATTATTATTATTATTATTATTATTATTATTATTATTATCATTAAATTACATTTATAGTACAGAACTATTTTTATAGGAAAGCAGAACACTTTTTTTGTTGATGCTCCTTTAAGAAAAAAGCACAAAAAGCCTAACAAACACTTAAAGAATAAGCCAATCTCATTTTTCAACACTTCACTGTTCTTCACCTCCAAAATCTGGCAGAACTGATAATGAATACTCACCACTGATTGGCCATTCACTTGCCTGGATTTCTGGGGCTCTGATAGGTCAGTCACTGGCAGCATTTGTTCCCATGCTCTTGTAGCTTCACACCCAATCCATCTAAAATAAAAGGTTGTCCTAGGTGTTATTATACTTCCAATGAGGAAGAGGTACCCATCCCAGCCTTGGGAAGTAGGGTAAGGTGGATTTAGGGAGAAAGTATCTGTCCTTAAGGTCACAAATTCACAAAGGGGGTGATTCTTTAGGTGTGCCTGATCACCCCCTTTGTCTTATTATTTTAAAACGATTTGCCATGGAAAGTTCTTTAATGTTGGGAAAATCTAGACTTCTGTAAAAAAAAGAAAAGAAAAAAGAAAATCAATCATGGAGGCAGGATAGAAACAAAGACGTAGCAAGTTGTCAATTACAGTTTAAGTGACTTTGATTGTTGACTTATGTTGTCATCACACAGCATTTTATACTCTTCATTAGGTAATGTTTCACACAGAAGAACTTCTTATGGACAGTAACAATTAGGTGTGTCAGCATATATGATGTGCATTCTGTGAAATACTGGAAAGATTATGCATCTTTCCTTTATTGGTATTTTCAAGTCTTTATCACTCTTATTTCCTTTCCTAGAATGTAAATTAGCAACATTGAATGTGTTGAATTGTCACAGGATTAAAGATAAAACCTACATTTAAGCATCCAGTGAAGAGAAATTTCACAAGAGTTTTCCAAAGTGCTTTTTAATGAAGAAACTTCTGCTTACATTTGTTTATCCAGCTAAGCTCACTGAAAAATGACTCATGCCTTTGATCATAGAGCTAATTGAAATGACGAGAGTCGTACACATCACTTTAAATTAAAACAGACCTGCCATCAACTTTGCTAAAGAAAGTTCATATCCATGATGTACTTATAATACACTGATTAGCCACCCACACATCTATGCAGAGGGGCAAAAAAGGGTAAGGACAGAATGTTGTGAATATTTGTACACAAATGAGCATAACCTAATTAAAGTTGCAATTTTCAGTAAGTTTTCTTTCAGAGATCAGAACCCACTGGAAAAGCAGATAAATGTTGGGAAAATATGGTAAGCCCTAGCTGATATAAATGCCACATTGAGCTAAAAATGTTTAGCTCTATGTAAACTTTTTGATCCCAGGAGGCATACAGAATATACCTTTTTTTTTCCTATGGCAGTAATTAGACAATATTGTTTTAAGATGTATACAATCATTTTTCGTTTTCTTCAAAATAACTGATTTAGAGTCACCTACAAGAAAATATAGTTAAAATATATTGATAATACACTGTCTTATTTGTAATGAAAGACTTGGCATTGGCCTCATATGTAACCCTTCTGCTACAACTGTTTCTGAGAGATGGCTGTTTGGTTATATAGCAAAGGCAGAAGAGTAACAGTGATGAGAGCTGTGAGCCCTTTCCACACTTGGCTTTGTTCTGGAATATATCTCAGGATAGGCATTTGTTGTCTGCATGCTAATGCTGACTATGGCAGTTTCTTGCCTGCCATAGTCTGCACTAGTATGTGGCCAGCAAACCCCTATTCCAGGATATATTCCAGAATAAGACCAGGTGAGAAAAGGCCCTTTGACCACACTGAGTCCCTAGAACAGCCCTGGATACTGCCTGGACAGCATCTTCTACACATGGCAGAACTTTGGAACAGACTACATTGACATAACCCTGCTCCAAGTGTGGACCACTTACAAAAGTTCACTATGAGTAGCCTTGCTTACCATGGATTAGACCATCTGTCTTAGAACAGTAAAGTGTGGGATATCTTGTACTAAGACTCCAGGAGAAGAAGCATGGAATTGGGCATATCTTAAGTTAAAAGGCAAGATTTGGGCCCTTTCTGCACTTATGTGAAATCTATCTCAAGGATCTATTTAGGCTGGATAGAGGAAGCTTTCCCTTGCTGGTCCTACTCTGTTTGCACTACACAGAGCAGGATACAGATTAAGCGGAAGCCACAAATTCAAAGTGTATTTTTTCTTCTTGTTGCAGGAGTGCAGAGATGAAGTCCAGATTATAGGAACCATGTGTAGAATTAACGCAGGGGATGGGGTGAACAAAACTCACGTGTAGAGTAGATCCAGGGGATGGGGTGAACAAAACTGTTTGCAACTACCTGCAGTAGATCTTTTATCCTTATCTAGAAAGCTCTCCAGTGAAGGTATGCCAGGTGACAACTATATGGTTTTCAGCATCCTCTTAATGTAGTCCTGCCAAAGTAGAAGAGAGGATGGGTGGGATATATTTTAAATATATTTAGTCTTCTGTGCCTTTATAGTATGCTGTGACCTAGCCTAGAATCTTGGGTGAAGGGTGAGATACACATGTTATAGGTTACTTAAGAAAAACAAATAAATGATAACACAAGTGTTATAAGCCAATCTGAAAAACCACTCTCTTCCTTTGCAAAACTCTCTTTCCCTTAAATTAGCAATGGGAACAGCAGGGAGGAGCACACAATGCCAAAGTTATTTTTAACTGGTATTTCATTTTATCCTCAAATTTTGTTTGAGTGCAGGGTTTGCCCACTGAAAAGAAGGAGGAGGAGTTAGCTTTTGTACTCTGCTTTTCTCACCCAGGCACCCCGTGAGGTAGGTGGGTCTGTGAGAGCTCAGAAAAGAGCTATGACTAGCCCAAAGGCACCCAGCTGGCTTTGTGGAGGAGTGCGGAATCAAGCTCAGTGACTACAAGATATGGGTCCACAAGAGCAAAATGGCTCACCATGTTAGAACTAAGGATGTGCATGAATGGTTTTTTTTGCATTTGAATTCGAGTTGAATCAAATGTCAAAACATTTGATTTGATTCAACTGTTTAGAATCTGAATGCAACAAAATGCAATTCAAATCCAATACATTTGAATCTATTCAATCAAATATTAGATTCGAATTTGAAAATACGAATGTTGACAACATTTGTATTTAAAGATACGAGTGTTGACAACATTCGTATGTGTTATACATATCTGTATGCATTTTGTACGCATCCCATATGCATCCCGTTTTCGTTCTGTATTATAAGTGAAAATGCGTACAGATGTACATATGTATATGTGTATATGTGTACAGATACATATGATATCCGTACAGATATGTATATAATACATATATGTATCTGTACATTCAAATGATTTGAATCATTTGAATGAATGTTTTGAAACATTTGAAATTCATTCGAATATTTAAATTTGAATGTGAAGACATTCTATTCAAATTTGAATGTCCACATTTGATTGAATTCGATCAAATTTCAAATGTTTAGAACATTTGTGCACATCCCTAGTTAGAACTGTGTTAGAAATCAGTGGTCCATCAAATTTCTTGCTTGTCCTTATAGGAGTTTCAAGCACAAGGCCTTGGGACTAGGGATGTGCACAAATGGGTTTTTTGTCATTCGATTCATAATGAATTGAATGTTAGAAAATTTCTATTCATTTGAATAGATCCTCTTCAGATGTGGTAGGGTTCTATTCCATGCGAATGTATTTGTATGAATTTGTGCAAATATCTGACAAAAACGCATATGTATCCATTTGCACTGGATATGTATCTGTTTGTATTGCGTATGTATCCATTCATATAGATATCTGATGCATATCCCCAGTTTAACAAACGTCTGAACCATTTGTATGAATGTTCCGAAACATTTGCATTTGTACAAATGTTATTATACAAATGTCGTAACATTACATTTGTGTACAAATGTCTGAATTCATACAAATTTATACAAATAATGAATGTTATGAATATTTGTGCACATCCCTAGTTCAGATTCAAACCTACCCAATCCTGCTACAACTCCCAGCTAGCCCTGCATATTCTTTAAGGGCTGATCAATTAAAACATCCTCCTGATGACTTTCAGATGAACACATTGATTGCTATAAAATGGAAGACAGAAATCCATCCTTGCACCCTCTTTTAAAAACAAAAACAAAAAAAAACACTGTCCGACAAGGACAGGCAACCAGAACTGGTGAGACAGGATCTTTCTGCTGTGCATGATATACATTATCTTCATAGCAGAGCTTTTGTACAAGTGGAAGCCTTCTTATCAACCTGCTCAACGGAGCTGCAAACATTGCAAATAATCTGCCCAGAAGATTATTTAAAAATGGGCAGGCTTATCATGCTCTGTCATGGAAAACACAGCGCAAAAAAAAAAAAAAAAAAAAAAAAAAAAAAAAAAAAAACAGAAAGAAAAGTAAATGGGATGGACACTCATGCACAGAAGAAGAAGAGTTGGCTTTTCTACCCCACTTCCCTCACCCATTTAAGGGGACTCAAAGCAGCTGACAAAGCTTTCTATTCTTCTCCCCATAACAGAACACCCTCTGAGGTAGGTGGGGCTGTGAGAACTCAGAAGAGAGCTGTGACTAACCCAAGGTCACCCAGCTGGCTTCATGGGGGAGTGCAAAATCGAACCCAGTATTCCCAGAGAAGAGTCCAGCTCCCTAACCACTAGACCAAACTGTCTCACAGAAGCTAATGGCATATGCTGAATCTGTAGATAATAGCATGTGCATGATGATCCTTCAGACAGTAGTTGTCATGTGTGAAACCTTCTTTCTGTGTGATTGAGCCATGTTTTAGATAGTACATGATGATTCTAGGAAGTCTTGCACCTTCCGTCCCCTCAAAAACATTTTTGGAAAGACTGATTTCATCCATATACTAGCCCATCTGCAGTTTATTATTTTGGAAGGAAGGAAGGAAGGAAGGAAGGAAGGAAGGAAGGAAGGAAGGAAGGAAGGAAGGAAGGAAGGAAGGAAGGAAGGAAGGAAGGAAGGAAGGAAGGAAGGAAGGAAGGAAGTACTATCTACAGGAATTTCAGATACATGAATTATGATGCCAGCCATGTGTCCTTCACATTGAGCCAGTGGAATGATTAAGTGGGCATGCGATTGCGCTTCCTACAGAACCTTGCCGTAGTAGTGAATATCTTTAGTTCAGGGTTGGAGTACTGCATTGTAGGAGTTTGTTTAGCTGAATCAGCTTTCTGCAGATGTTTCATCACTTGAACAGATATCATCATCACTGCTCAGAAAACTCCTATGTTGAGATACATAACCTTTCTTGCTCTGGTCTGTGTTATTTGCCATCAGCCATTCCTAAATGAAAATATACATAAGCACTTTTTATCATAAAGAGATTGACCGAAGAAAGAGAAGGAGGCAAATATAAGAAGGTCAGAGAATAGGAAATTACTACTTGAACTGCCAGAAAGATGAATATAGGCTGCTGGAAAGCTAGAACTAAGTAAATTCTTATACACTTGCTTCTCTAGTGTAAAATAAGGGCAAAATAAAATCAGAACAATCCAGCCAGACTTCTGACAAAAATAATTGGGGCTGCCTCCAGACATAGGGTAAAACCCTATAGTATCCTGGAGCCATTATGAGATTGCCATATGTGTATGTGGCAATCCTGAAATAGCCATGGAATATTGAGATAATATCCAACATAGTCTTGGGATATTGGGGTGAAATCCTACAATATCACTATTGCAGGAAAAAATAACTACCAACCAAGATTTTCTTGATATAGCAATAGGATGTTATAGGACTTACCTTATCTGGGCACTTGGGTTCTGCCATTTTAGAAATGACCGTAGTGGACTTGCTGGGTCAAACCAGGCCAAAACTGGGTCGGGAGGGCGATCACACACTTCAAAATACTATAATGAGTCCACATTATAAGCTAACATTGAGAACGCAAAAAAACAGACCTCGGTGCTGTGTGGGTGTTTTTTTTTTTTTTAAACCTGCTTAAAGTCCAGATTAAATTGATTTTAAATGTTGTTACCTGCCCTGAGACCTTTGGGTATAGGGCGGG
>MTQE01001134.1:40516539-40548938 GCA_014337955.1 Aspidoscelis marmoratus | reverse complement strand
TGAGACCTTTGGGTATAGGGCGGGATAGAAATACAAATAATAAATAAATACATAAAAATAATAGCTTCTTCAAAAAGGTTGATATTTTGATGGCGTGTTTATTGATTTTCATTGAGTTTATTGCAGTCCACAACCTACTGTTTATAAATAACAGAAAATACAAACAGCAAACATTATAATCAACATAATTGTTGAAGCTACACTTTTTTAAAAAAAGTAAGCAATTAAAATTTAACAGACATTTTGAGTGAATTAAATCATTTCACAAAGTTAAATCACTTGCTGTGCTCTTAATTTGATAGTAACAGATAAAAAACTTGCATGATGAAACAGAGCAAATCGATGGCACTGCAAATTAATAAAGAGGGATCAACCAAAGATAATAAAAGAAAATTAAACAAAAGCCAAAATAAGGGAAGAAGAAAGAAGTACCCCAGATGTTCTTTCATCCTAGTCAGGAAGAGCTACCGTTTTTATACCTTCCTGGCAGAGGTGCTGAGGCTGTAATACAGCTGCAACAAGTAATCAAGAACTTCTCTGTACTGGGGGGGGGCACATCTATTTATTTATTTATTATTTACATTTCTATCCCGCCCCATACCCGAAGGTCTCTGGAAGGAGAACACGCCTGTAGAAGCTGTGTTAAGACCGTAAGAGGAGCCACAGCCCACCAATTGCTTCTTTACACTTTAGCCAGGAAATCACAGAAGATGTAGAAGTCAAGCCATGAGTCTTCAACTGATTTCCGATCAGATTAAGCAGCTATCCTGTAAGCCAGCAGTCAACCTTCCTAATGCTGCGACCCCTTAATGCAGTTTCTCATGTGGGGGTGGGGCAGCTGGGAGGGGGGAGTGAAGGGCAGAGGGAGACTCATCGTGACCCCTCTGAAAGGGTAGTTCGATCCCCAAGGGGGTTACGACCCACAGGTTGAGGACCGCTGCTGTAAGTGATCAGGGTCCCATTAGAATACATTATCCTGCTTTGATGGTTGGATCTTCCTAGAGATCTTTGAGGTTTACTTTTCCCCCCTGGGCAACTGGAGGGGCAACTATAGTTTCTCTTTCAGTACTCTTAAACAACATAAATGTGTCAATAGGAGGAAATAAAAATAAATTATTCCCTTGGTTTGGGTCCTTCTGACTGTTTCTTCAGAACTGAAGTCTGAACCAGAAATTGGAGATCTATCAAAGTGGTATCAAAATGACAAAAGGGTTTTATTAAATTGTGCTTTTAGTGCTGGGAAGAAAAACCAGCCAGAGGTATATCCACAAACTCCCTCAGAGGTTGGGGACCCTTGCTGTGAACAATACAATCAGAATTATAAAAATTCTAAAAACGAATTTTAAGCAGAGCTAAGCAAATCCCTAAATACTAATAATGCTTATGAATGTTGTTAACAGGTAAATGTGCTCATCTGAGACAAATTAAAATTTCAAGGACAGTTTGAGCTGACTTTGGAAGAGGTTTTGTTCTGAATTTAATCACATTAATTATTGTAATAATTAAAACTGTTATGCTAAAGTGGGTTGCAGTGAAGTTATTTTCTGTTTATGTCTGTTAAGTTTACGCAAGGCTTTTTACTCTCTCTCTCTCTGCCCCCCCCCTTTTTAGTGTAGTTCAGGGCAAACTTTTCAAAAGCTGCCAGTGACGTTACATTGGTTTCTGTTCAGCTTCACATTTCTGTCTCTTGTAATGAAAACTACTTGAAGCAGTATCTGCCGTCCTATGGTGGAAATTGTTTTCCATCTCAGAATAGTGCTCACTACATTTCAGGTCCCTGCCCCAGTTAAGTAGTTCCTTAAGTAGACACTTGCCTACGTATGACCAAGGAATCTCTTTCAATCAAAAGCAATGTTCAGTCCATGTCACTGCTGTTCACAAAATGTTTAGTGTACCATGAGGAAGTGTTATGTGTACAATTTTAATTCATGTTCCCCCATGCCCAGAGGGGTGGGTCCTGAACTTCCATAGAAAAATAAGAGTTCCACCATAGATCTATTTAAACTAGACCCTGGTCCTAAAAGCATCAGTACTAGCGATGCACATGAATATTTGTAACATTTGTTATTCGTACGAATTTGGACATTCATACATGAATCAAATGTTATGACATTCATACATTAACATTTGTACAAATATGACTGTTTTGGAACATCCGTATAAATAGTTCATACGAATGCGTACAAATACATTCATATTGAATAGAATTCTACCGCATTCCAAGGGGATCTATTCACATGAATACAAATTTTCTAACATTTGATTCATTATGAATTGAATGCCATAAAAACCATTTATGCATGTCCCTAATCACAGTACAGTTCCATCTATTTTTTGAAGTTATTCTTCAAGAGTTTTCATGTTTTCAATTTTATATTTTGCACATGCGTATAAACTGTTGACAAAGTCTATGGCAGCATTTAAGAAACCTAAACTACTTCATCCTTCTGTGTTAAAATGCTAACAAAGGCCATTTTCATATTATAGTGATGGGGGTAGCCAGCATGAAGCTTCCTCATAGAGCCTCTTCCATCTCAAAGCGGTTGTGAGTGTGCAGTGCTATCTCTTATCACCCTAAACTGTGAAGCAGTAAAAAACTGTTCCGCAGCTATACTAGGGCTGCACCCAGACTTACCTCAAAGGAGCTCAGCTTTCTTCTGCCCACATCAGCAATGCAGCATCTGACTGAAGAGAGCTAAGCAAAAAGATCCTTATCAATCAGCATCTTTTTCTATCTTTACTTCGCTTCGGGGATATGCTGTGCCCCCACTGCAAGCAATGGTGTGTCCTATCTGACCAATGGAAAGTCCCTTAGCCAGGACAGTGCAACTTCTGAACACCTTGTTAGGACAACCGGAAGTGACTGCACTGACCCTGCACAGCTTCCAATTGTTGGGTCTGACAGATGAGAAGTGGCTTTGCAGGGACGGCACGATATATCACAAGTCTGGACGCAGCCTAGGAGGGTCATCACACTCATAGTAAAGCCCCGCATGCACCTTTCACCCTATTTCTGTGCAAAGGGTACATGAGGTGGGGTGGGGTGACACAGCTGCAGCCATGCACCTTGTTGCCCTTCACCATAGCAAAGGCCCATCATGTTGTTGATTTTGTTGATTTTGTGGTTTGATTTTCTTTAATCAGCAATGAGTGGAAAAGCAGAAACCAAGCAAGGATTGGGTCACGGAAATAAGAACACACTCTGGACTGAAAGAATGTTACCTTAAAAAGAAGAAAAAAACATATGTGCAAATAAAAATGAATTGGTTGCAAATGCAAATATGTACTATACATTAGCAACCTATTCAAGGAACACTTTGTTACAAAATAATTGAAGGGTTGAACAGCAAGCGCTCGAGAGAGGAAAGGAAAATTGTAAAGCTAGCTTATGCTGGCAGTGAAGCCAAAACAGGCCACTTTTTAATCTGCTGGCTTGTGAATCAGTATAAGAAGAAATAGATTAGCTTCAAAAAACTTTATCCTCTGCGTGGCCCTTTACAAGACAAGTGGTCCAGTGCTTTATTGCAAGCTTCAGGCAACATGGAAGTGGTCACTGGAAACTGCTGGGAAATGGCCATGGTGGAAAAGAAAAAGAAACTACCTACTCCATTGCAGGACTGTGGGAAACAGAGGCCTCTTCACATTACAGCCGGGTGGGGCAGGTTGCATATCAGGTCATACAATCACCGTAGCAACGGGCTGCCACATATGTCCATTTGCACAATGATGCATATGCTGCCAGATGGCAGTGTTTACACTTTCTATGTTGCAGAGTAAGTTCCAGGTAGGCTTGGGATGGGTGGGTGGGGGGGCAATGTTAGCAATGTAAATGCCAACCACTGTCCCTATATTTAACTTTCATGGGGCACTATCCCACAGAAGTTGAGTGAAGGAGCCCACAGAATCAGAAAGCATATGTTGACCTTAACTGACAGTTAACTAATATTTTTACTCTTCAATTTTTAAATGCTCTAATGAATGTATGTTTGTAGGCTGCCTCTTGGGAGTAGGAAATTAGCAAGTCAGGGAATAAAATAGGATACATAAGAATGTATTTCCCTAATCTCACCAAGTGTATAATTCTTTCAGAATCCATGTTTAATTTCACAACAAATCAATCAAAACACTATAGCATCAAGTCATCTTTTATATGCTTTCTAGTTAGCATGGTGACCAGTTTTGTGAATTAAAAAGTTTGCTTGCAGGGATTGTTTTAGTGGCTGAACTGAAACTTACTATGCCAAGTTCTCTATTTGCAAATTAATATTGTTTGTTTGATTAATTGATTTTAGCATTGTTTAATGAGACTTTCAGAGTGATTTACAAAGTGATAAAGCAAAAAATGCAAACTATTTTGAAAGGACATAATCAACATATTGCTAAAAATATTCAAGATTAAAGCTAAATCAGATCCTCTTTGTGGACTATAGTTGAGAAGAAAGACCGCCAAGTATATACAATTATGTTTTGAGAAAGGTCCCCAACTAGAAGTACTTAGCTATCCTATTGAAGTCAGTGTTAACATCTACCAAGGTAGTCTTTCAGTATAGTCACCTGATTTGGTTTTTACTTGTACATATTTTTCAAAGCATCAATAGTGCATTTATCATTTGAATAGTTGTGCAAAAGCTGCTTGGTTCCTAATTTAGCTGTGCTAAAAATAAAAAGGCAAGCAGTTATTTTAATTATAGAGTACATATAACAAATTGACATAATTATAATTAATGCAGGAAAAGCAATGAGAACTTTGGGAAGTACAAAATTAACTCAAGACCCAAGTTTGTGATAAGAAGCACTCAGACATATACCCACACTCTATTGATGCAATTCCCCATCTGTGACAATTAAGTGGTATGCAAATTAAGTATAACCCACTGGGGTAAGTTAAATAAATAAATATTAGCCACTTCATATATTTTTTCAAGTGAGTAGCACTTGTTGAAATCAGTCTTTCTCGAATGCAATCTATTTGTATGAATGTGGATTTTCGAACATTCATTTCATTTCGAAGCGAAAGCCCAAAAAAATAAAAATAAAATTGTGCACATCCCTAGTACAGAAAGGCCTAAATGTGGGGAAATTCATCATCCTAGCTACTAGTTCTGGTTTTTAGGGGTGAAATCACAATATCAAGAAAACAATGACTGTGCTGTAACTCCCAACAATCCAACAAAGCTAATCTTCATTTATATACAGTGATGCAGTTGAGAATATTTTTTTTAATATATTAAACCTCTCTTTCATATTCAAGTAGCAAACTGCACTTTCTAAGTTTGGCTATGAAGTGCATTATTTGGCAAAAGAAGAACTTCAGATGCCTCAGATTATATCAGAAAATGACCCTAAGTAACGAGGAGGAATATTACTAGACACAGAAAGAATTTGAACATTAATTACAAATGTAGAACAAGGTAACATCAATAAATGACAACTTCAATGAGTCTTTATTACAAAATTCCTTGCGCCTCATTAAATATGACGAATTAGAAGTCCAAAAGACAAATCTTGACGTACCATTAATGAATGACATAAAAATGAAAAGACAAAGACCAAATCAGTGCATTTAGGATGGATGTCTTAGAGCAGAAGATATCACTAATATGAGATGAGTTGCTTAAAAGATCAAGAAAGAAAGAGGAATATGAAACGAAGTACATTGATTATTGCTTGGAGTTGAACAGTCAAATTGTATTCCCTAACTCATTGCACAGCAAAGACAGAACTGTCAGCATTAGTTTTTAAAAATGGTGCATTGTAAGTAGAAATGGGATATTTTATTGCAGAAGTGAATTGTGCATGTCCTGCAAAGAGAGTAAAGAGGGTTTAAAGTAATGAACTTATTTTGTTTCTAGATAAAAGACATTTTAACTAGCAGGTAATCAGTCTTGTTTTTCTTTCCCAGGGATCTCCATCTAGTGTCCTGAACAACTAACACCGTAATTTTCATGATTGAAGAATTCGTAGAATGTTCAACATTTGATAGGGTCTTCTTTTGCTAGACTCCACACTGAAATATAGGGGTTACTGAATAACACATGAAGATACCATCCAGACAGCACTCAAAGGGTGCTTCTGCATTGGCCACTTAACACCCATTAAGCACTCATTAAGCACGGATTTGAAAAACTTCATCTGCACTACAACACCTATTAGAGAGCCATGCATCCGCACTGGCTCTTGTACGATGGGTCTCTCATGGGTGTTAAGAGGCCCTTAATACCTATTAAGGGAAGACTACCTTGGAGGTAGTCTTAATTGTTTAATGGGTACTTCTGCAGTTAAGACACATCCATTTAGGATGTGTCCACACGTCAGAAGTGTCCTTAAGTGGGCCCTGCCCCCGGCCTCTATGACTGGCTCCTCCAGAGCCAAGCATGGTGAGCTAGGGGCCTCCTATCACAAGGCTCCCCCGTGCCCCAGAAGCTGTGGATCGTGGCTTCTGGAGCCGGGGGGCTTCACCTACACCCCCCCATCCCACCCCAGGGTGAGTGCGCACAACCCCCTCCTTACTTTCAGGCAGCCAGGCAGATTCTGGCTGCTGGTGCCTGACGCGCTTTGCACGTGCCTGCAGCATGCCTCCCTACTGGCCAGGGCCGTGCCTGACTTCAGGAGGCCCTCTGTGCCTCCCTTCGGAGGCCCTTTGGAGCACGGATTGAGGTGGGTGCTGTGCTTACGCACTACATCCACCTCAAATCTGTATCTAAATCCGTCCTTCCCTTGCGGGTGCAGATTTCCAAAACACAGATTTAGTAGTACGAATAATGGATGTTATGAATATTCATGCACATCCCTATTTAAAACTGAAAGAAAACAGCGTGTCACTTTGCTGATGTATTCTCTCACTCCAAAAGTGGACTGAAGCTGGATTGAAGCTTGAGCATGACCACAGCCTCTGAGGATGAGCTGCAAGTAGGCCTGAGAGGCACACCAGCATATGCAAGCCATGCCCCTTGAGTTTTTCTTATGTGCCTAATTCTTACAGAGGAGATCCTGCCATTTTCTGTGGGGATTCAGCCTGCCTCTAACTTGAGGCTGCATTCACATGTAAGTTTTAATCCAGCTTCAGTCCACTTTCAGAGAGATAACACATCAGTAAAGTGAAAAGCTGTTTTCTTTCAGCATTATCTAACTCAGAAAATCCACCTTAGCTGATGCCACTTTGCTGATGTTTTCTTCAACTTTGAAAGTGGACTAGAACTGGATTAAAACTAAGGTGTGAACACAGCCTTATTAGGATAGTCAACAGCACCATCTGACTCACTTGCTTTATTTTGCACAAACTAGGAGGCAAAAAACAGTTTAAGTGTGATTGCGGCACTTCTGACCATTTTTCCTCTTAGTGATGCACAATGACCCACATATGTAGCTATGCCTTGGTCTCCTAGTTGCAGCAGGTTTTCCTGTAGCTTTGAATGGATGGTTACTGCCAGCACTGAAGGATGCCAGCTCTGTACTGATGAGAAAAAATGTATTGGGAAAACTGGTGGGAAAAACACTTCTACACAATCAGTTCATTTATATACATAAGCAACATAATGGGGAAAACTATAATTATACACAGTTGATTACTTACGTTCCTTGTTAGGCAGTTTCTGCACAAGCTTCCTTTTGCAAATAAAGAGAACAAGTGTTTCCCATAAAGCAGCAGCATATTTTCTTACACTGCCTGGTATCCTACCTATTAAAATCACAGTGGAAGAATCTCCGGGAGCAATTTTGATGACTAGAGAGGGAGCTTCCCTCTGCCCCACATCAAGGCATGGAGGGGGCAGGCTTCCTCTCCCTCCCTCACCTAAGAGTTTTTGACTTGTGGGAGGAAGGGAACGATATCTTCTTCCACATCTGTCAAAACTGTCCCTGCAGATTTCCTCACTGTGATTTAACAGGAAGGGAAGGTATGCCCCTGCCGCCAGATTTGAAGCAGAGGAATTCTTGGCTTCAAATCTGATGCAGGATAGTTTAGATACAGGGAGTAGCTCTATGGACCGGTAAGCACGGCTGCTACCACTAAGCAAGGGCTGTTTAAAGAGCTCTCAGATAGCACAGTGCAGGTGCTACAATGATGTTAATTGTGACATGGAGGGGAAAGAGTGTGACATTCAGAAGAAGAAGAGGTGGCTTTTATAACCCACTTTTCTCACCCTTAAGTGAACTTAAGTGGCTGACAAAGCTGCCTGTTCTTCCCACAACAGACACTTTGTGAGGTAGGTGGGGCTGTGAGAGCTAAGAAAGAGAGCTGTGACTAGCCCAAGGTTATCCAGCTGGCTTTGTGTAAGAGAGTGTACTCAAACCAGGAAACTACCAGATAAGAGTCTGACCACAAGACCAAACTGGCAGATGTCTTGCATTCAGGCAGATGTCTTGCTCTTCCTCTGTATCAAATAGACAATGAGGAGTAGTGTTGTGTACACACTAATCCCTCACAGGGTGTTCAAAGCATTAAAGACACAATTCAGATGTAGCATTATTCAAGTCACTTTTTGAATGAGAATCTACACACATAAGAACATGAGTGAGTGGACTGCAATGGAAGAAATGGTGAGTCAGGCCTATGGCTCACTGATGGCATTTCCTCAAACAAAAGAGGGCAGAATATATTATCAACCTAGGAGCGATTTCACACTTCCTTTCCTAACTCTATCCACTGGATGAAGAAGAAGAGTTGGCTTTTCTACCCTGCTTTCCCCACCCATTTAAGGGGACTCAAAGTGGCTGACAAAGTTTTCTATTCTTCTCCCCACAACAGAACATCCTATGAGGTAGGTGGGGCTGTGAAAACTCAGAAGAGAGCTGTGACTAGTCAAAAGCCACCCAAGCTGGCTTTGTGGAGAAGAGTGGAATATAACCAGGTATTCCCAGATAAAAGTCCGGCTTCCTAACCACTAGTCCAAACTAGAGAGTAATCACCCAACATTAATTAGTCCTCACACTTGCAAGCACTAGGTAAATACAGCCCATGCCCCATGCGATCATCACTCACCTGTGACTCATCTCAGGGCCGGTCCTCTTCAGCGTGCCACCATTTTGGTTGGGGCACACTCCGCGACTCTGCATGTCCATGTGCAGTCACATCTATGGTTGTCTGAATTGCCAGCGTGTTTGTACGGTACCTCAGACAACCCCAGAGCACCAGAAAAGGTGCAGATTCTCACTGCTGGATGCTTCTGTTAAGTCCCTGGGTAAGGCTAGTAAAATAATTAGGGACCTTCTGGGCAGGCAGGGAAGGCTTGAAGGCTGTAGGAGCCTCCTTCAAATGCAGGTGCCCTTCCCCAGAAGTTCCCTAATTATTCAGTACCAGCCTAAGTGCAAAAAGGCCCCAGGACTCTGGTTCTAAAATAAGATGAAAGTATTTTCAATAGATAATAGGTAACTAAGTTTCTCTGCCCCTACACCAAAAACAACAAAAGTACAAAACTGGCTTTTAAAAAGGCCTTTATAATGTAATTTGGGTCCAGAGGACACTGATAAGGACTTTGGATCATATACTTTCCCCCAACACAAATATGTTTTTATGCAGTAAAGTGCTATGAAGAATTGGCTTGCCAGTGGCCAATACATTTTTTTTTTCAGTGACAAAGGAAGGATAATGTAATTTGTCAGTAATTAGCAAGAAGTTACTGGTTGCTGAAGGGCAAAAGGAAAATCAGATTCCCTTATTTAGATTTTACCATTTTATCTTTTCTTTTTCACAAGAATGTATCTGTTTCCTGACATACAGACAAAGAAGTTTTCATTTTAAAATATATTTCTTTTCTGTAAGGTATTTACTTTTACCACAAGAAAAAAAGCACAAAAGCATTTTTTTTTAAATAATGTCCTGCTGGATCAGACTAGTAGCAACCTGTTGTCACAATGGCAACCAGTTGCATATAGAAGCCCAGCAGAAGGTCGTAACATGTATCGTTTGCCTTGGTCACAGTCTCCCAGCAGCTGGCCTCTGGAGGTGTTTTGTCTATCATGTCAAAAAAAAAAGTCACACTGTCATCACAAACTGGCCTAAATACTTTTTGAAACCTTCTAAGCTGGTGACTAACAGCAACTTCTGGGATAGGCTGAGAACCCTCAGCAATAAACTTATTGTATGTATTTCAGCAGTGCACAAACTAGTTGCACTTCTCTTCTAATATTTATGTTTCCCCACTCCCAAAAGTAAAGCAAACCCCATCACTGCAGCACATTATTCTCCCCTACATACTGTCATGCTAACAGTATGCAAATATAGAGGCCAATTCATACAATAGGGCAGCATCTGGGCAGGTGCATTTGCACTTGCAGAAGGTGTTTACAGCCTAAAAATGCCCCCCTTGCCTTCCCAGATGTTCAGCTATAGCTGTAGTGCACAAAATCATGCACCACACACAGCCTAACCTTAACCAATCCCAACCCAAAATGTATCTGTCCTGTCTATGCCATGACCATTCACACCATTTCTGGTGCAAGGGATCATCTAAGCAAGTTTCATCTAGTGGTTAGGGAGCCGGATTCTTATCTGGGAATACCAGTTTTGATTCTGCTTTTGTTCATGAAGCCAGCTGGGTGACCTTGGGCTCATCACAGCTCTCTTCTGAGCTCTCACAGCCCCACCCACCTCACAAGGTGATCTGTTGTGGGAAGAACAGAAAGCTTTGTCAGCCACTTTGAGTCCCCTTAAATGGTGAGAAAAGTGGGGTAGAAAAGACAATTATTCTTCTTCCCCTTCTAATGTGACTGCGTGTGTGCAGAGCATCATTGTTGCCATAGCACCAGTGCATGCACAGTCATGAAGGGCACCACAGTCAAAATGGCAGTGCGTCTGATGGAAATCAGACACACGACCAGATGGAGCTGAGTGTGCAGGTGTGGGAGGCTAAGGCTATCATGTACTAGCATTTCCTAGTGCGAACAGTAGTACACATTAGTCTGTTCGTCACATTTCCTGTCCAACAGACTTGAAGGCAAGTGCAGAAATGCCCCAGGAACCCCACACTACTTTAGAACACAAGCATGGAAGTTCATTCAGATACAACCAGCTTGTGAGCCAGTTAGGTTAGGGAGCCAGACTATTAGCTAGGAATACAGGGTTTGATTCTTCACTTATCCATGAAGCCAGCTGGGTGATGTTGGGCTAATCACAGCTCTCTTCTGAGCTCTCACAGCCCCACCCACCTCACAGGGTGTTGTGTTGTGGGGAGTAGGAAGCTTTGTCAGCCACTTTGAGTCCCCCTAAATGGGTGAGAAAAGTGGGGTAGAAAAGCCTATTCTTCTTTTTCCAGCTGTTTATTGTGGATAAAGAGTTTTCTCAGAAGGAAGGACCCAGATAGAGGACAAAATCAGACTGTGGATAAACAATTGCACAACCAATATCAGTGATGGGAAGATAAAGGTGCATTTTAGACAATTTGCTTACTGCAGAAGATGACACAACTGATGTCCCCTGGTATGGTATGCTTCTTGTTTTTGGAAGATATGGAGCATTTGATTCCTTCTGGGAGAGCAATCTGTCCTGAGCAGCTGCTTTGTGACCAAAAAAAAAAGGGAAAAGGAAGGCAAGGTAAAATATAAAGGCAGCTGCTTCTGTCCTAAGAGAGACTTCAGTAAATGAATCTAAAAATGTAGAAAAGAGCTTTGCAGAGACTATGCTTTGAATGTCACAGTTTCCATAATAGATGCCATTCATGGACAAATTTATACTCAGCAATTCTCATCCTACCTTCCTGTTGAGGGGCAGTGCCAGATACATTTCAAAAATATTACCATGGGCCTGTTCACACTTACTTGCTAGTGAACAGTGGTCTACTCACTAGGCAAGTGCTTTTGCACACTGCTGCCACTGCCCCAGAGTGCACTAACCCCTCCCTGGAATGCAGTAGCTATGGAGTGCTAAAAACTAGTTCAGACCCTGATCAGGAGAGGGTAGCTGCCTGTTGGACAGCAGTATCAGTGCCTCCTTCTGGGTGTGGCACTGCGATTGGGTGTGATGGTGCAACTGAGGCTCACAGTTGCACCCCACATCTGTATGCCAGATGCAGATGCAGGCATCCTACCCTGACCATCCACACTTCAAGTGCTGCTGGTCTGATATGGGGCTTTATTGGCATTTGAAGTGCAGACGTTCACCACTGTACTGAGTCTTTACCTGACTTTTAGGGTATTATTATATTGAGGTAAGTGCAAAAAGGCCCCATGTTCTCATGTTTCCGCTTAATCTTTTTTCCCCCTGGATAAATATACCAAGGTGGCTTTGCCAAGTGTTGAGAATAGTATGCAAAACAATTTAATACAATGCTGTTCCCTGCTGAGATTATGATGAGACTGGCAAGAAGTGGCATGCATTTTATTACAGTGCTTGCACATAAAGATGTAACTGACCACCTTTATTCTTTCTTTTCCCCATTGGAACCAAACAGGTCAATGGATACTTAACATGCTGGACATTTCCTGACTCTGCTTTTATATGGTCACTTGGCCACACCTGCCTTTTCCTTCTGTGTGATCAGATCATACCCCCCCCCTGCTCCCTGACAGCAACAGTCCTGTCATTGCAGGTTTGTTGCTTGCTTTGCCTGTGCAATTCCGGAAGAGACTTTCTCCTGACTTTAAATTTATGCAGATCCTACTCCATAAAAGACATTTTATCTGTAGTTTGGCACTGCAGAGAAGGAAGAGTGGTGCAATAGAACTATGGGGGAGATGACATGCCCTGCCGTGTTCTGGCTGATCTATGCCTGCACTCTGCGATACTGTTGCTTCCATCCTGCCCATTCCTTGTCAAATGATTCACTGACTCTGGAGTCTATGGCAGCTTAAAAGCTGTATCTTTTACCAGGGTTACTGCTCTACTGTCTACCTCCTTTCACATTCACCCCCCAGTTTGTTTGAGCAAGAAATGCCTATAACTTACATGTACTGTAGCTGTCATGAAGTTACCTTTTGGTTAGACAAAAAAGAAAAGAAAAGAAAGAATCTGAGCAACAAAGCCAACTGGAGTACCTTCATGCAGGCATCAAAAACATTTTGGATGGACTACAGTAATCCCTTCTGGCTAGTACTTTTCTGAGGGCAGAACGGCATGCAGATTTGCTGATTTGTTAATCTGTCCTGCCCTATAAACATAATAGATTACAATAAGAAGAATGCAAAACACAACTGAAAATGTGTTCACTAAAAGACCAAATAACAGATTGGGTACTTCCTTAATCTGGATCTACTAGATCCGGATTAAGGAATGTACCCATTCCTTAGATCTGAATCTTCTTAGATCCAGATTAAAGGAGCGCGGTGGAAAAACACACAAGATCAACCTTGACAGAAAAAGTGAAATGGGAATCATAAGGAAGGTGAAAGGATCTGGCCCTACACTGAACACCCAAGGGTCACATACAGATCTTACCCTTTGTTGTGATAGCGTCTTGAGAGCGAAGTCTCTGCTGTAATAAGCCTCCAATCTGGGAAGTATCCAGCAAATGGGAACCAGAATCAGTCTGAATTTCAAGAGTGTGGGTTTACAATCAAGCATGCAACAACATCTCTTTCTTGGGCAGAATGATATCAACTGAGGCAACAGCTGAGAGACAAGCACAGATCAGGTTTGTCTTGAAGCAGCAATGTGAAGTGGCAAGCAGCAGCCATCAGGAGATGGCGATGCAACTGATTAAAGTTGGTTCAAGTCTTTTTGTGGAAATGAAGTGCAGCAGCATGGAGATTCGATTCAGGGGATGGAAACTGTATTTGACATCTAAAGTGGGGGTTCTTTATTCCTGCACTAGGCACTGGGGGTGGGGGCTGGCCCTAAACCTAACACTAAGCCAAAAGTTCAGCCCACCATACAACCAGTTGCTATAAGGGGAGGCTGTGACACTGATTGGATCAGGCCACAATCCATCTAGTCTGTCAATATATCTCTCAAAGTGGCCCACCAATTACTTCTGGCCATTCTCAAGCAGAAGACAAAAGCAAAAATTTGACATAATCTCAATTCCCTAAATTGGCCTTTAGACACATCCTGTCTATCTCTCCAATATGGAGGCAGTACCTTGGCATCCATTCAAGTAGTTTAACCTATTCTCCATATCTGCCCCTTCTGCCTTGGAACTGTAAGTTGGAAGACATACATTGGATTTACAAAACAAAACAAAACAAATCTGGTCCAAAAGCCCTTGAAGTGTGCTTCCACACAGGCCATAAAAACACATTTAGAAACACATACAGGACACATACAAGACACATAGGAACTTACCTTCTGCATTGGAGGCCGGATCCAGCACCCATCGAGGTGGCCGCTTCCACACACCGGCAGGCGAGACCCGTTCTTAATGGGGTCTTGCCGCCCGGAAGACCTCAAAAATTAGGTCTTCCATCCAGCCCCTCACCTCGATCTGTTCGGAAGCAGGATGCTTCCACACACAGAGAGGTGAGGGGCTGGATGTGCCAGCAGCTGCCATCTTGGAGAGGCCGGAAGCAGGTGGTTTGTCTCCTTCCGTCCTCCCCTGCACACCATGTGCCGGCAGAAATGTGCAGTGACTGGCAGCTGCATGCTCTGGTCCCATGGCTCTGGGCGTGGCATCGGGGCGCAGGAGGCCAGATCCCCTTTGGAATAGGTGCTGCGGCCACCTCCCAGCATCCATGGGATCTGGCTGGCCGAATCTGGCCTCCATGCACGTGTGCAGACGTACAGGGCCTCCAAGGATCCATCCCTATTTTGGACATAGGAGGTCAGATCACCAGGAAACAGATTTTGTTAAATCCGTTTCCTGGCAGCAGGTGCAGAAGCACCCATAATCTCATTCAGTCTCTATAAGCTACCTTTTTTTGCCTAGCATGTTTATGAGAAGGAGAAGGAGGCGTTCTGTTGTTGGGAGAAGAATACAAAGCTTTGTCAGTCCCTTTGAGTCCCCTTAAATGGATGAGAAAAGCAAGGTAGAAAAGCCAACCCTTCTCCCTCTCTAGTGCCAGGGCTTGCACCACTTGGCTCAAATCCTAGACTTTTTGTGATGGATAAGGTGATGGATAAAACCTTCCTTTCAGAGGTTCAGCATTCTTTAATTTAATTTAAACCATCAGCAGATCCTGCATTTCCCTCCCTGTCAACTGTGATGAGTTGTGTCAACTCTACAGTATATAAAACCAAACAGATGGATGGATGGACGGATGGATGGACGGATGGATGGATGGATGGATGGATGGATGGATGGATGGATAAATGGACAGATAGAGGGATGGGAGGGCGGGAGAGCAGGCGGAGTGACAGATGATGACGATGTTGTTGTTGTTGATGATGATGATAGAGAGATTAGACAGACGACAGACAGACAGACAGACAGACAGACAGACAGACAGACAGACAGACAGACAGGCTCCCTTTAATCCAGATTTTCTGGCTGAAGACCCCATTGTAGACCCCATAGGGTCTACAGAAAATCCAGATTAAAGCCCAAAAAGTACCCAAAAATGTCTCTAATGGCTGCCATGGTGGAAATGGGGTCATCCGGCTCTCACCCAAATGGGTCCTTAATGGGTGCTAAAATAGGTACTAAGTGACCATGGAAAAACACCCCTTAAAACATCACATACATTAAGCAAAAGCTCTGTCAGGTTTGTGTAGCTTGTTTCACCACTTGGCACGGGCAAAATGAGCTATGGGAGTGAGGACACTGTGGAAGGAACACCTGGCAATGCATCTTTTCTACTGTATTTACTTGCCCTATTGATTCTGACAATCAGGTGTTGACCATCAGCTTTCACATTTTCCTTATTTTGAGCCTTTCTGTTAGGTTTTTTTAAAAGTTCTTTACTTGTTTTTGAAGAATCCTTGTTCCTAGAGTGTTTTTATGCCAATCCAGTTAATTCTTCTTTAAAAAACTGATTTAACTAGAACGATTCCACAGGTGTGTAGGGGTAGAGCTTTCTCTTTCCATTAAACCAGTGTTCCCAGTACATGGCTCCAAAAACAGGACTTATAGCTCTAGACACAACCACCTCTGAGCTGCTTTTGAGCTGTTTTGTTTCATTTTTTAATATGCAGTTGCAGGCATAGTCACAGAGGACTAACAACGTCTGGAGGATAAACAGTTCAGATGTGCTCTAAAATAATTAATAAACAATGAACAGGAGAATATTGTTACCAGATTTCCTTTGTCTCACAAGAATAACAGTAGCAAAAGGTTGTAAAGTTCTTTTTCTATGCAGCACCACAGAAAATGCAATGCTCAACTGGTGCAGGAACAGGATGGAAATTTTAGTATCTTGAGCATTGATTTTCTGTTTGTTTTGTTACTGCTGATAACTGTATTGCACTTCTTAATATAAGACACTTTCCCTCAGTCAATTTATTCAGAGTTTTCAAGGCATATTTTTCCCTTGCCTATTTAAAAAGCGGCTGCTAGCACTTTCTTTTTTAAAATAAGACAGTCTCTTTAACAATTCTCACACTCAGCACTCGGTATCCAATCCAAAAAGCAGCCACTTTTGAGAAATCCTAGCTTTTGCAGCTGACCTAAATACAACTCTTATCTAGATAATGCATAAAAGACGTATGTTTGAACTGGAGAAAGTGCACTGAATTGCTTTTCAAGGGCACACTGCAGTTTACAATTAGCACCAAAGTATATCTGTCTCTGTGTTTTGATAAGTCTACACACTAACTATCCACTTTGCTATTACTCCATTTTACCCTCTTGAAACGAATATACTGGAAACCCTTCAGGATGTGTTTCACTTCTTTCTGCAAGCAATGGGGAGGAGAAGAAAACTCCCTGTGATTTTCTGATCACCTGAAGATTAAAGTTCTGTTTCTTAACATGTGCTGTCATGTTAGGGAAAGAGGGAGGGTTACATTTTTAATTATGTTTCAATAATTAAATAATAAATAAGTTTGTCCAGCAAAACTGAGTACTTGATGATCATGCTGGTCACAAGTAAAAGTGCCTGTTGGGTCAAGTAAAGCAAGTGGGCAATCACATGGCACAATCTGACACCTCTGTCAGGCAATCACATCGCTAGAGCACCATTTGATTTTCAAATCAGAGATCTTAATGCTCTGCAATTTGCAATAAATAAGGTGGGTTTTCCATGGACTGGATAAGCACTAAAGGATGGCTAAATAGTTTTTCAAGGATCTGATCATTTTAGAAAGTGATTCTGAATTTCCTAGCAGTTTTTCTATATATATTCAAGAAAATTATGTGCAGTAGTAGTATCTTTCAATGGTCAGTGCTCCTTAAAGTTGGCTCAGTATGCCAACTTTAACTAAATCTTACCCTTACTCTTTCTTTAAAAAAAATAAAAAAAATAGAGGTTTCGATTGATTGATTGAATGTTCCAGGCTAGAAGAAACCCAAATTCATATTCCCCCTGACTGATATGAGGCTAAAAGGGAAGTTGGGGCTGTGTATGATACTTTTCCTTCCTTGGCTAAAGGGCGGAATAAACAATGTTGTAGTACATGAAGTTTCATTTGCAACATCTGTGGAATGCAAGACAAATTTGAAGCAATAAAAAAAGTTGTGGATTTTTACCATCATTGGAAATCTCAGCTTCAAAGGATGAGTGGTAATGAACACTTTCAATAAACTGAGTCCATACAGCACCTTTCATTTACTCAAGAGACTAGATTCTGACTTCTCTAGCTATTACTATTAATGCATAATGGCCATTCTTCAAAACACAAATGTAATGCCACATACATTTTACTCTACGTAAACCTTAGACAGACATCATGAGACAAGAGGAAACAAAAATTTGGTGAATTAATCACGAGTACATATTTTTCTGAAGAAAAAATATCTCTTTGATAGCCATAACTCTGGCTAAAACCCTTTATGAGTTTTTTGAACTAGAAATCACCTTTAAGCATCTTTTTCTTTTCTTTTCATTCTTTTTTTCTTTTTTCTTTTTGCTTTATGGAATGCAGGCATCTATGCACTACTTACAAATGTGAATGGAAATATTAAATAGTTATTGATATTACTTAGATCACAATGCCTATGCTTGTTGGAGATGGCTATATACTTGTTAAGAGGTCCATAATGGAAATTATATTCTCCTACCCTAATGATGTCATTCCACTCAAGGAGGTTTAATGGAGTCAATGCTCATCATAAACACATCACAAATAAATTGAATTGCCATTTTATCTGTGTTGAAATGTATCTAGATTGTACTGATGTAGTACAGTGTTCTCGGGGCTGTGTAAAACAGTGGCATCATTAGCATTTATAGTTCTTTCTGGTAAAGAGGCAGATGACATACGGGCTACTAAATGGTACTGTAATTCAATTGTTGGCACATTAGGCTCTTTAATGTATTAAGCCTTGTGATATAACTTTCAGTCCCGTAAGTCAGTCAGTAACTAACAAATCCTGAATTATCTCCTTTCTTAGGCATACACCATTGGAATCCATTTAAAGTGCTTAATGATGTATTAATAAACCATGATTTTCCAGCAGAGTTTTCTGAACTCCACTCACTGGCGCCAGGGTCTCTGCTGCCAATCAAATCAGAATGTCATCATTCCCTCAGTAAATAAAGGTTAATTGGATGTACATTTGAAAGGATCATGAACATTAGAAGTACCTGTGACAATCTTGTTCTGTGCTTAAGGGACTTGTTGGGCTTTCTCACATAATTCTGTGTACATTTTCAAAAAAGCATTTATCTATGGGTAAATCAGCTTTTTAAACAAGAGGCATTTGTAATTTTACATGTTGTTTGTACAACTGCCTTCTGGTTAGACCATTTATCTGTAAATAATTCCCCCCCCCAAAAAAAAATGGTCTGTCTTTTGGTGGCATCGATGAAGCAAACCTAAATTAGTGATCTCTTGGTACACCAAAAGTGGCACCACTATTGTCCATTTTATCCTGATAATTAAATAGTGCTTGGAATCTATTAATTTTAATCAATGACTATCAAGAATTGACTTGCTAATTTTTACAGAAAGATCACTTTAAGCCAGCTAATGACTTCTGCTCTTCAAAACACGAAAGGACATTCTGAATTGCATCTTTGCTACTTTCTATCTTCAGATTCTGCTTTTGTAGGCAGACATATTATTCCTATTATGTATCTGAAACACTTCTAATTCCTTCCTACACCCAGATATGTTGTAATGAACATGCATAATGGGATAGAATAGAAACACCATCCAAGGAAAACTCATTCTTTCAGTGAAATAAACTGAAATAAACTAGTATAGCCCAGATGAGAACATATTTAGTTGTAAAATAAAATGCTTAGAAGTAACTATAAAGTTTTGAAAGCCAGGGTTTTCTAACTCAGTCAAGGTGGAGCCCTAGAGCCATGTATTAAATCCTACAAATTGTATGACAGCCCACTGGATTTTATAGATCAGGTAAAATTAGGTTTATTAATACTTTGTTTCGCTATCAAATGAGCTATTTTCAGATTGAAGCTCATTGTGCAATGCTGCTTTCCAAACTTAATGAACTGTTAACATCCTGAACCAGATAGGCTACCCACAATGGAAAATGCCAGGTGCTAAACTATTTGCACACAGCTGTTGGTCCTAAAGGGTCGGAAGCGCTGGAGGGAACTGATTATAAGCTTCATTTCACCGTGGAGTTAGGAGGAATAATTTTTTGTATACTTCAAAATATCAGTCACGTGATCCCTCAACCCAGCTTGGAATAATTCAATCAAAGGATTTTAATTTTTTATATATTGTCCAAAATGTGTAGCTGTAATGGGTAGTGGGTATCCTTTGATTATTTGGTCCCTATCAAAAAGCCAGTCTGAGTTTGAACTGTAGTACAGTGAGCACCAACTGTGACATGATGGAAGCACTTTTGCTTTTTCTTGTCTCTGGATTTCCATCTACTTACACTGCTTGTCAGGGTATTCTGAGACCCCTTGTCACCCTTGGTCACCTGCGAAACTGGCAGCAGTTGATGCAGGAAAAATCTGCCAACTGATTGTTCTTGATTGTTATTCACTGCCCTGAGAACTTGGTAATAGGGCAACATATAGGTTTTTAATACACAATAAACAGGGTATTCTGCCTTTAGTTTATACTGGAAATACAGAGGCATATGTGGTGATCAGAACCAATGTATCTGTTGGGGAAAAAAATAAAAAAGATAACAGAATAGTGCAGGTAGTTGATATACAAATAACCACAGAGAAAGTATGGAAATTTCTTATGACCATTTCCGCACTTACCTACAAATCCAGAGCAAAGGGACTCTGATCCAGATCCTGGCCCTCCTCATCCAAATATTAAAGTGGATCAAGGAGCTCCTGCTGCCTGTTAGTGTGAGTCCCCAGGCATGGTTTTTTTAGTTCAGTACTGTTTGGACTATTTTGGGGGACTATTTTAAATCTGGATAGAGTTCTTGTCAATTAATCTGAATATAACTGTCTCCATGCAACTTTTTTAGTCTTGGTTTTGGGACTATTTTTAAATGTAAAAAACGGGGTTTATTAATCCCCACCATGCAAACCTTGCCTGCAATAAAGGCAGCAAAACAGCGGGGGGGGGTTAACTAACTGCAAATACTTTCTTTTTCATGCCTCTCCCTTTTGAGATCACTGGCAAAAGTGTGCTCATGAAATCTGCAAGGCATCAAACCCAGCACAATTAAAATTTTGGGACTATTTTTAAAGGTAAAAAACCAGGGCTTTTAAATCCGCCGCCCCCATGCAAACCCTGCCTGCAATAAAAGAAGCAAATGTGAAGGGAGATTATTAATTACTTTCTCATTCACACCTCTCCCTTTTGAGATTACCGGCAAATGTGCACAATAAAATGTATCATTTCAAAGTGTTTAAAAGCAAAGGTTTTGAAAAAGATACAAGTTTCCAGCAAAAATGTTTTAAAAGCCTCTTTAAATAAAAGACAAATAAAAGCCTCTTCCCATTTCTGCCTTTTTCATACCATATGGAGCTTTTGCGAGCATGGCAAGGGAGGGGGGAGCTTTACATCTGTAAAAAATCATGCACATCTGGCTGCCATTGTCCACAAAACTAGACCTCCACCCCAAATAGCCTAGTATAGTCCCCATGTGGGGGAAAATAAGCAGACTCGGCTCCGAAAAGGGGACTCAGTCCTGTTTTCATCAGGACTTTTTTTCCTCCAGACTTTGGCAGGATAGTACTCAAAAAATCTGGGAATGAATTGCATGGAGACGCTGGGTGTGGAATTTGGATTCTATTCTGATTAATTACAGTAGTCATGGGGATGCTCCTTCCTGAATTTGAATAGAATTCAGATTAAAGTGCCCATGGGGACACAGATTTAGTCCTGCTCCATCTGCACAAGATGGACCCTGATCCACATTAAAAGGTCATTAATCTGGATTTATTGTAGGAATATTTTGGTCCAGAACTGGACTAAGGGCCTTAATCTAGATCACAGAGGCATGGAGATGTCACACCTCAGTGATCCAAAATTACCAGGGACTGCTATTCAGTGGTGTGCCATAGCATGCTGCCAAAAAAACACCTGCCCACACACTCCCATGTTTAAAAGCAAGAGTTCCCTTCCTTGGGGCTTGGTGTGTGTGAGTGTTTTGTGTCTTGCAATGGTTCACCACTGAATTGCAGACTTCCTATACCCTCAACAGCTAATAGCAAAAGTTCACTTATCTACTGCCTATGCTTTATTCAATTAATCAAACAGGATATTGCCCACAGCCCACATATGCAGAAATCTAAGTGTGTTTCCATACAGGGCCTGAAGACCTCATTAGGGACCCTTGCAGAATGGATCTCAAAACACCCTTTTGCATGGATGACCCCATTAGGACCAATATAGGAAGGTGTCTTCCACACAAAGGGCCTCCAATTCCAGTCCTAATAGGGTCTTCGGGGCCCCAGATCCAGATTTCCAGAAGACTTCAGTAATCATATATACATTCTGGTCTTCACCCTTGAAGACCAGATTATAGGACATGCATCCACACGACTTACCATCCAGATGGGGTCCAGGGGCAGGCCTCATAGGAGCAGAACTGTGTGCACAGGTGGCATCAGCTCTGAACTGCCCACCCACTGACATCTACGGAGGCCTGCATGGCCTCTGTAGCTGTCAATAGAGTCCAGCACAGGCTTTCTAGCAGCAGCTATGAAGCTGTGCCTCTCCTGGAGGGTGGCACTGGCAGATTGCTCCACCTCACCTGGAGTGGTGGTGAGGAAGTAACAATTGTGTGTCACTCCCCCCTGATGCAGTGGGGGATTGTGGAGATGGAGGTGGCAAGGACACCCCACCCCATATAGCTGCTCTAGCAGTTGGGCTTCAATGGCAGTTGGTGGCAGGGGTTTGCCTCCACTCCTGCCTGCCATCAATGCTCTATCATTGGAGAGGACCAGAAACGTATAGCAAGCCACCCCCAATCCCCCCATGTAGCTGCTCCTCTCCAGTGGTGAGGCATCAATGGCAGGTGACAGTGGGGTTTGCGGGTGAAGGAGGCAGCAGATGTGGTGATTTGAGCCACATCTGTCAACATGTGGCTGTCACTGTTGCCGCCTCCACCACCTCTGTCACCGCCAGCTCCACCACCCAAGGAGGTTGCTTCACTGCTGGAGAGGAGGAAGTGAGGGAAGTGGAGTCAGGGGGAGCAAGCAGCCATGATCTGTAGTCCCCACCCACCCTGATGACCCACAGCCATCATTGGGACAGGGGGCATGGCAGAGGTGGTGATGGCAATGGCAGCCACGGTGCCACGCTCCCCTCAATGACAGCTGATTTGGAGGCGGGCCATCAGGGCAGGGGGCGGTTGCTGCCTCCTCCGTCTCCATTTCCCCTGTTGCAGCTAGCTCTGGGGGGGGGGATGGCAATGTAGATCACCATTACCCCCCTCGACCTACACCACTCTGGATGACGGCAGAGTGATCATCAACTTGGAGGCATGGCAGAGTTGGCTGCACCACCATTGCCACAACCCCGATGGGTGGAGGCGGCAGCAGCATGTCCTGCAGTGGCCTTATTGGGGCTGCAGGAAGCATGATGCATGCCTGCATGGCACCTTTCTCAGCACCCATTGCAGTTGGGTGCTAGCAGGTCCATGTGAGCACATGGGGTTCTCCCAAAGATCTGGATCTTCAAGATCCAGGCTTAAGGGAAGACCCCATCTCAAAGATCTGGATCTTTAAGATCTGGATCTTTAAGTGTCTATGCAGAAACACCCTAAAGCAGCAGCAATTTATAGCATTTGTAACTGTATCATATATACTTGCTTGAGTATAGACTTGTCAGGGCAAGTTCTCTTCCAGTTTGTGTGGGGAAGACAGAGGTTACCTCTGATTCCTTGTTATGAAAACAACTCATAAATGATCCTGTGTATTGATTCCTCATCTTCATGTTTTGGTTTTCAGCAGTTTCTCTCTTAGTATTGCCCTTCAAAATATTTGGCAATTATCATCCAAAGGCAGAACTCATAAGTGCCCATGAAAACTTGTGGATCTCTGGAAAATCACCCTGCTTTGTTTAATTGGAACACAGTACCAGGGCTGAATATGTGTGGTGGACAGGATAAGAGAACTGCAGGCAGTGTCAGATTTGGGCTGGTAATAACCTGTGGTGTGGAGACAAAAGTACATTTCTTCTCCAGAAGAATATTATCCCACAGTATGAAAATTAGGGGGTTTTGGTCCTGCTTTAAAATAATTTATTGCTAAGATTATATACTGTCTACTTACAGTGAAGTTCTCAGCTATTAAGAAAACTAAAGTTAATTCCTCTCTTTCAGGCTGTTTCTCCAATATGCAGTAAAGGCACTTTAATCGGACCCTCAGGGCATTTGTCTCCTATGGGAGTAATGGAAACTGGCCTCATTGCTGTGTAATGGAAACACAGACTTTGTCACAGGAATGTTGTCAGAAGATTGTCATATGGTCATGAAAAAGATTCATTTTGGGAGGGCAAAATTAGTACCTAAGGTTTTTAAGTAGGAGAAGTTAGAAAAAATATATATTTCTATCCCACTTCTCATCCTTATAATTAGAAATAACACCGTTTTGCCCTATTCAGACTGAGGTAAAGTTAAGGTGAGGTGGCAGCTGGCTGTGCTATTTATATGTTTAAGGCTGCGCCCCCTAGTGGTCGTGCTTGGATTAGCGGGATGAGGATAACCCATAGGTATTCTGCTTGAGCCATCCAAGAATTCTACCAAGAGGATTAGCTAAGATATGTTTAGTTTACAGTAGGGAAGGGATGTGCACGAATGTTTTTTTTGTGTGTTTAAATTGAATCAAACTCAATTTGAATGTTTAGAATCCAAATGCAATAAAATCCAATTTGAATAGAATACATTCAAATATTTGTTTGAATGTTAGATGTGAATCTGAAGATGTGAATATCAACAACATTCATATCTGAAGATACAAATGTCAACAACATTATCATGTGTTATACATATCTGTATTCATTTTGTACGCATCCTGTTTTATCCTTGTATGCATCCCGTTTTCGTCCAGTACTATCAAGGCAAATGCATACAGATATGTATGAGATTTGTACAGACACGTATGTAATACATACATATATGTACATTCAAATGTTTTGAATAATTCAAATGAATGTTTTGGATTTTGAATGTTTAGAATATTTGTGCACATCCCTAGTCTACAACTGTCTCATGATGCCTTATTCTGGTCCATTCTTTGATGCTTCCTCACTCAGAATGAAACAAGGAAAACATCACACCCCATAGTCCTAGCTTATGCGTGATAAAAGGCTTATTTTAGAAACTCTGACATAAAGGTAGGCATGGTACCTTTGAAGAATGTTCTGTTCAGCCTTGCCCTTTTTAACCAAATGCAAGATACTAATTATGGACCTGGTATGTCAAGGAGTCAGCTATGGTGCTTCTGCACTGTGGCCAGGGACTGCTTCCCTGTCCTTGTGATGTGGATAGAACCTGCAGCCCCCTGAACTGGCTGGAGTGGAAATGTTAAACTGCTTTAAGCAAGGTGAGAAGAAATACCCTTAACTCATTTGTTACTTCCTGATGGTAATGACTTTTCCTCCTCCTCCTCCTCCCCCATTTATTTAAAATATTTATATACCACTTCCCTTTAAAATATAATCTCAAAATGGTGTATAAAAATTTTTTTAAAAAAAATAAATAAGTTGAAATTCAAAATGAGCTTTATTGTGTGTTTCAAGGTTCAGGTCCACACAGTCCCACAATGGAACCACGAGTATACCTTAAGTGTGCATTGCGTCCAAGTTCTCCAAATTCCAGGAATGAAAGTTCCTGTTTCTGGGAGGTATATCAGTGGTCTGCCTCGTTAAGCCAACCAAATGGGTTCCTACGCTATGCCAGACAATGGAGGTGTACCATCTGTACACCTCTGACCTGGTATACCAACACCTAATATGCTGGTAGACCAAACCTGAAGACCCCTTCCTGTTTCATTCTTGTAGTAAGTGTTGTAATGTTCTCAATTAAATTGTTCAAATCTTAGAAATATTGTGATGACCTAATGATGACGGGCGGGCGGGCGGGCGGATGGACGGATGGATGGACAGACAGATAGATAGATATAGTGACCTTTAATAATGATCTCCCAGGACCTCTAATTGGGTAGATTGTTAGGGATGCCTTCTATCTTCCATTCCAGTGTCAAAATAGTTAAGATTTTTATGAGCTTTCCTCAAGTTCCCATGGGAACAAATGAAATTTGAAGAGAGTAATTAATGTAAAAGTTATTTGCAACAAAACAAACAAAACAAAAGTTTTCCATAGGCTGGTTGGAAGCTAGAACCCTTCAGCTGCATCTGCACTGCAAACCTTTACACACAATGTGAAGACCATTCTCAGACTGACCAAGCAAATGAAAGATGCTTTAGGTAGTGTGGTGGCAGTTCTCCATGAGATGGCTACTTTTCCTGGCTTCCCTTTAGAATCTCCCCAGCCTCCAACATTCAGGCCAGGGAAATTTTAGCTATGTACAAAATGGTATTGGGCTTCGCACACCACATGGGCTACTACCATCATCTGCGAAGCAGTGACTGGAGGTACCCAACTCCTGAGAATGCTTGGGAGGCAACATTAAATGCAAAAAGCCTAAGCAAACAGAATCAGAGTACTGGCATGACAACAGCCAAGTCTGTTTCCGATTGGTTTCGCTTTGTTGTTTTCATATAGTTTGAATAAGGTTGCACATTACCATTGCAAGCTGCAGAAGCTGGAGCCATATTTTACTGAGATCCCCAATAAGTATCATATCATCCTGCAGATTCAGTATGTCCTTTCTTGACCTTCATAAAGCACATTCAACCCATCATTTTACATTCTTTTTGACTAGCCTTATTGTACTCTCTCTCCCCCCCCCCAAAAAAAGCTTCATTATTGTTGGTCAGATGAATTCAGTTTATCTCTCTTTGTTGTCCAAATTGACTTTAGCTGGTGGGGGCAGGGACGGGGTGGGAACAGGGAGGAAAAGCTGCACCTTCTACCTGTGCCTAACAAAAAGGATTACATTTGGTCAAATTGGTTTTTCTCTCTGCCTTTCACATTTTATAGATACATTCCATTTTAATAACTTTCTATTTCTTCTGTACCCTGGAGAGTATTACTGCTATTATGTCAATATTCTCTTTTCTTACTAACAGTTGCTCTTTAATTACTCCTCTAGTTCTCTGCTCTCAAACTTTCTTTCCCTGCAACTTTTCCAGCTGTATTTTCCCAAGTGTTGCTAGTAAGGTTTCCCCTCCCCTCATTTTGTTATGTCTTGGAAACTATTGGCAAGACACTTCTATGCAATTCCACCAGAAAAAGAAATGCTATCAACAGAGTAATTGAATAATTGCATCACACCATTCAGTCTCTTTTATATTCCTTGCAAAGTTTCATTCATATGATTTATAGTGGCACCTAGTCACTAATTCCATTATTTTAAAGTGTGACAGAAGATTTGTGGGTGAGTTATGCTACCAGCAGAAGTCATTGAGAAAAGTATTTGAGAGGATGTTGTTCAAGTGGGATGGTTTAGGAATGGAGTCCTACTATTCTCTGTCTACAAGTAATGTGGCTTATAATTGAATAGGGATTTACTATCAATGGCTGTCATGCTTTCCTAATTGTGAACACCAGGAATTCATAAAACTTTGCATTTTCTAACAGTGGTGTATTGTTTTGCCTTTCTTTCTCCCCACGCCATTTCAGAAAGCAGTTTCTATACTGTGAAAGTACAGCCCCAACCTGTATATTCAAGACATCTAGTCTTATTCCTCCTTCCTTTAGTGGCTGACCATTACCTCTGTTCAGTTCAGTAAGGGTGCATTATGTTTGCGCTGCCTTGCACTTAATTTCTTAATTGCAATGCAATACTGCAAAATTCAAAGTGTTCTGTGTCAAGGAATGAGTACCAAACAATAATAGCAAATCAGTTTTGATACAAGTTTGTGATGTAAGCATCAGTATGGTTTATATGCAATTATGTGCTTCTGATCATTACTAAAATATTGTTCAAAAATGTTATTGGCACAGCTACTGACAACAGTGGCTGGTGGCTGGGTGTAACAGAAGAGCTGAGCTGTGATTTGTTGCTTGCCTTTGATATCTGCAACACATGACAAGCTGTTCATTGTTGCAATGCAACACTTCTGTGTTGTATCAAAGAGTGATTATTGCACATCATAAGCATCAAAGATGAGCATTGATGGCTGATTGCTAGGGAGCCAGATGGGCTACTAGAAAATTGTCACATTTGAATATAACTTGTTCAAGATAGTTTTAAAGCTGACTGCCAAAACAAGCTACATCCACAGGTAACTCTTAGGTCAGCAGAGGCTGTTTCTTTCACACACAAATGCTTATATTGTGAGTAACCCATTAGGGTTATGCACAACTATTTGCCACAATCAAAATTCATACAGTATTTCATGTATTTGCTAGATGCTTCATTATATTCATGAACATGGGGAGGTGACAAAGTGGCTGAATCCACCAGAGTGGATTCAAAGTGGATCCAGAGTGGATCCAGAGTGGATTCAAATCAGATTCAAAATGTTCAGAGTTGGTTTATAGGGGATTTGTAGGCACAACTGACAGTAGGGATTTGAATCGGATTAGTATAGCATACGAAGAACATTTGCAGCAAATTTGAATCCTACCGCATTGAAAGATGGTCTGTTTGTACAAATGCAAATTTCCTCACATTTGATTTTATTCAAATCAAACACACACACACAAATCCAAGCACATCTCTACTACCCGTCTTTCTCCACCTTCACCTTGCGATGCCCGATCCATCTGTAACTTGCACAACACTTTCTTAAGTACTGTGTAATATGATAAGAGCATAAGAACATAAGAGGCTGGATCAGGCCACAGCCCTTCTAGTCCACATCTTGCCCCACACAGTGACCCACCAATTGTCCATGGGCATCTCAAGCAGAGACAAGGGAAAACCTTCTCCCGCTCTTGAATCCCAGCAAACGGCCTTAGAGGCATCCTGCTTGTCCCCACAGCCTGAAAGATGTACTTAGGCATCCATTCTAGTAGCCTAACCTTTTCTTAAAGCCATCTAGGCTGGTTGCTGTTACCACCTCTTCTGGAAGCAAATTCTATAGACCAATGATTCTCTAGGTAAATAAATATTTCCTCTTGTCTGATCTCTCCTAAACATCAGTTTTATAGCGTGGCTCTTGGCTCAAGTGTTATGTGACAGAATAATTTTTCTTTATTCATTTTTTCTAAACTGTGCATGATTTTATATACTTCAATCAGGTCCCCTCTTAAATGCCCTAGCACTGAATTAGCTTTTTTGCCATTGCTGCTGCACACTGGGCTGACATCTTCATTGAGCTGTCCATCAGATAACTGGGACCACTGGGCTGTAGCAAAACAGAGATGAAATCCCTTGTCTCAGGACTAAATACACGTGATGCTTCTGAGTGAACCTCTGATTTGTCTGTTAATAAACGCCAGGAAAATGATAGCTCAGGCCCTCTGATACATCATAGGCTGCAAGAAACTACTGAGCATAGATATGATCACATCAGAATATCTTTTCTGCAATATTTTCAATGCACATAGCTTCAATGGTAGCATGTGTTCATGAAAGGAACTAATGGCGTTAGAAGCTGTAACAAATGAAATGTAAGCAATGCATTACAAGATTCAGAAAGTAAAAGAGAGAGAAAAACATTTCAGGGGGCTCCAATCCAGAAATGAGATTAAAAAGCTATTAGTTCATTATTTGACTATCCCCACAGCTCCAATTACCACCAAGGTGCTCATGCTGTTTAAGAAGTCACATGCTGCTGCTTCTCCAGTTTTGGAAGCAAGTGCCTCAACGCAATCTCACCACCCCAGTTCTGGTCATGGTCATCGATAGAAGTGCCACTGTTGCATTTCATGCTCTGAATGGAGATGCTTTGGTACACCACTAAAGAAGACACTTTCTCACTTGAAAATGTAGACGGAGGAGGCATCTTTACAGTGACAATTGTGGGTGCCTTCCTCATGAGGCCAGAGAGCAGATGACTTGACCAGTAAATGGGAAGAGGACACTTTGGACAGTAAGAGGCCTATATCTTGATATAAACAATTCTAGGAAAGTGGATATACCAATGGCGAGCCCACTTTACATTTCAGTATCCATATGGTATTAATCTTTCCACTGGGTAAAAAGGTCCATCTATCCAAAGGTTTATTCAAAGTGTATTTGGTTAACACATTTTAAATTGAGAATTATGTATTATCAGAGTAATTAACCATGTAGGGATTTCTAAACAAATTCCAGTTTGAGTCTTCAGCTTTCTTAAAATAGATGTCTCTGTTCAGTACAGGAGATCTGAAGGTTAAGCGGGCACATTAAGCTTGTTTGAGGATATTTATAGCAGAGCTCATTCATACGTGCTCACCCTCCATAACCCTTCTGTTCACACACAGTTGTTCAAATACTGAATAGGTATCTGAATTTTGGACTGGGTTCCTATTGGAAAGAATTCCAGAAATTCCCTTAAAAAAAATAAAGCATTAAAATAGAAAACAAACTTATCTATGTTACCAAAGATGGTTTGCCTTTAATCTCTTAAAATTCTGCGCCACTGGAAAAGTTCTATTATAGCCTCTGTGCTTATAACAGAGCATTTTCTAATGCTTATATAAGTACACAGATGGAGATGGGTTGTGCTGTTGAAACGTCAACCACCACCATCCCAAAGTCACTTTCCTTGGACAAAAGGTTAAAAAGAGCATCGTCAAATTGTGATAGCTGCTGTTGTAATTACTTTTCTTTTCTCTCCTTTTGCTTTCACCATTCCATATTTTCAAGTTTATTTCTCCTTCCTATCTCTATTGGAGATGAGACCCTAAAGGCATGAACTGCCATTTTCCCATGCTTTGCTAGAATTCCCCTAGCTCAATGTAATTGTTTCAAGCATCTATCAGAGCACATTTCCCACTGCCTGGAGAGCAAAGATGCACAAGGTCATCTTAAAGCTCGACCTCAATAGCAGTCAACCCAAAAAAGACATTTCTGGTGCATGGTAAAGATGAGTCTGAATTAATCTGTAATTGTCTCATTATTTTCTCTACGATATTTTACAAATTTGTTTTTCTTACCAATTAATGGGCACTTCGGGACTTCTCACAGCTCACACACTCCTTAAAATGGATCTGTCATGAATTGTCAGTAATATATAGATAAGTAAGTAGAGCACATTGGGAGTAACTCCATCGTGCCTGCTTGTGTTGAGGGCTAATGGAGATCAGTTTGGCTTCAAAATTGATTTCAGCTCATGAAGGTGGATTTCTCCTTATGCTTGGAGAAGTATGATATGGTTTTCATCATTTCATCCATTATTTTTGAAAGTCCAACATGAAACTTGAAATCAAACTGTGGGTGTTTCAATACATATTTTTATCTGACAAGCCATAGGAATAGAGTTAGGGGTGTGCACAAAGGCATTTTTGACATTTAATTCAAAATGGAGTGCTTGAAAATGTGTGTTCATACAAATAGATCACATTTAAATGTGGTAAAAGTCTATTTGATACAAATTTATTCATACATATTTGTATGAATGTATGATACATATTGGATATGAATGAATATGTATCTTATACCTATCTGATATAAATGAACATGTATCTGATACATATCAAATATGAACAAAAACATATCTGATACAAATACATATGTATCCGATAGATATCTGATATGAACGAATATGTATCTGTAACATATCCATGCTGTGAAAAGGTCAAATCCGGCCTGAATCCACTTTTAATCCGCTGTCAGTTCATGTTGAATGCAATCTGGATCTATTGAGGATGTGACTGGCACTCAGTTTTTTCACACCCCCAACAGAGGAAATGTCCAAACTATTTGTACGAATATCCTGAAACTTTTGTATTCATATGAATGTTAGTATACAAATATTGTAACATTTGATTCATGTACAAATGTCTGAATTCATACAAATTCATATGAATAAATAATGTTATGAATATTTGTGCACATCCCTAAATAGAGTATAATTTGTGGGTATCTGGACAGGCTTACATGTTGCTGTGTAAAAAGGAAGTATTGTAGTACTTGTATGAACCTGTACACATGCAAATGTCAGGGTAATTCAAATGGATAGATCTGAAATTTGAAATTCATTTGAAACTATAATTTTGGATTTATGGACATTTGATGTCGAAAGGGCAGACTTGATCAAATTTTGAATACCTTTGAATATTCGTACACACCCCTACAGCACACCCCTACACCTCCACAGCCACTTGGGTTAGGACTTAATCGATTCCCATCCTGAGCACTGTAGCTATGAGGGGGGCTCTTTTAACCAGGGCTGTTCCATCTCAGTTTTGAGTCAAAGCATGTTTGGTCCCATCCCAAATGGTTATGAAGTTGAGACTATAAGCAGCCCTTTTTTCTGGGACTTTGGCAGCCCTGGGAATAAGGACTGCTAAGTCATAGGTGGCCTCATGCCCTCCTTCCCTTCTCTACATGCCTTTTGAGGAAGTGTTTTATCAAAAGGCAGAACCTCCCACATTCATAGAGGGCACCATTCACTTCAATGTGAAGTGAATGGGGAACTGTCCATCAGGCACATCCCTTGTGCTCACTGACCAATGAATATTTAAGTGTTTATCACAATGCACACTGACACTTCTCATGTGTGGCAGCAGCCCAAGTAGGATAAAGCCATGTAGACCTAGTTTCCAAGTTACTCATACCCTCCAATCATCAAAATCAGTGGCCGGTTATTATTTTTGTTCTAATTTGGAAAATATGTATTGGTTGAAGAATGTGTGGTAGCTAAGATTCAAGCTATTTTTTCCAGTCCACATAATTCACGATTCATTCAAAAGTAATCAGGTGAGTTAGATTTTCCTGATTATCCATTTGCTAAAATGTCAGTCACTACTCAGTGGCATACAGTTTCCATTCTTGCCCAATATTCAAAACCAAATATGCTCACATTTGTAGCTTTACCTTTT
>MTQE01001134.1:40496290-40506358 GCA_014337955.1 Aspidoscelis marmoratus | reverse complement strand
GTTTATTAATAGAAGTGAGGGCAACAATAGAAGTATTATTTTGTTAAGAACTGTTGAGTATAGTTTAGCAAATGCTTATATAATAGTAATATAGATGAGAGTGGGAGTGTATAAACAGAAGTAGAAGATTCTTTCCGGGTTCTATAAGATAGGATAGATAAGATGACAAAAGACTGGCATCCTTTTTAACAACTATTTAGGAAGAACAATAATAATTAAGATTGGTTCTGTGATGAGTAAGGGGTCAGCTGGCAAACAGAAAGAGACATAAAGGGAGCAGATGAAGAAAAAAAGGAAGAGATGTTGGATAAACAGAGGAAGTCATCAAAAGCACAACAAGAAGGCAGAGAGATATTGTATGATGCTAATAGCTAATTATATATTTTAGGTTGTTAAAGAAAAATCTTTTTAATAAAGAAAATATTTTAAAAAACAAGTTGAAGGAATATTTAGTTTGTGCAAAATTAAAGGAGTTCTTTACCATTTCAACAAGGGTCTTTTGTCATAATTCTCTTTCAGACTGTGACTTAAATGTTTTATAAAGTTGTGTCCATTGGAATAGCCCAGGCCACCAATCCAGATCATGGGAAGTTGTGGACTGGATCAGTGCTACCTGCACCAAGGGTGCTGCTCTAGATCAACACATTCTGTGAAGGTCATGTGAGGTTTATAGCCATACTTCCATACCTCCAAGTCTAGGAACAGAAGTTCCTAGCCTCAAGGCCTCTGGAGGATACTATAGCACACTATAGCATATCACTAAAAGGTACCACACTGGTAGTCCTGAAAATTAGAGATATGACTTCTACATACCTCCCATGTTCTGAATCAGGGCCATACAGGTTCACCTGGTAGACCTGATTAAATGGATTTACCAGTGGCCCAGATTAATGCTTTGCTTATCTGAATCATACAGGCTGTCTAATGCAAGCAGAGAAGAACAGTAGAGCGTGCTGGCTTATAGATCCACATTAATGTGAAGATTTATGAGCCTAGAAGTGTACTACATGGGCTTTTAATACATATTAAGGTTCTGTGCAGAATGGCCCTTTGTCAAAAGTGTGCCAGATCCATTCCATAACATTTTATTTCTGTAATCAACTTTCGGTGAAATGTGTAGTTATTTAAAAGGGTTAAATGCTGTTTCCCATTAAAACAGTACAATTGTTTTTTAAAACAACAACAACAACAATAATAAAAACAACAACGATGATGATGATGATGAGTGAAGCAGATACTCATTTATTTGGAAAGATCTGGGATAAAAAGATAGATTTTCAAGTGGTTCCTAAAAGCCATGAGCACCCTACAAATATCAGAGGGAAGACTATTCCAGTGGGAGGGTAGAAGGTTAAACCTCAAATGTGTTCAGAGTTCATTCTTTTCATTTACTGAAAAAAGAAAAAGAGTTGACATTTTTGCATTTAATTGGTGGAAAGTGGCTACTGTACATTCTAGTATAACAATGATGTATTAAGTGAGCAAAATGTGATTTAAAGGGGTGAATATTTGCAGAGATTCTTCCCTAACCATAAAAAAAAGAAAAAGAAAAAAATTACAGCACTACTCATGTTTTAAATCATAGAATAAGAAAAGCCTCTTATCGGCTTCACTTCTGGACTCCATCCAGATTTAATACTTGGTTGCTCAATGGACAAGAATAATGGAAATTGCAACCCCCAAGAGGAAATTTTCTACAATTGATCTTCAACTGCTGCTCTTTAACTGTACGTTCATTTTAAAGTATGGGGGTATATATATTCTCATAGGAATCATCTGTAGCCTTGTGGGGATTTCTTTTTGGACTACAAGGACATAAGGAACAGAGGAAATATTGCCCATTATGGATCATGTCTCTTCAGAACACAAAATTCTAGCATTCATATGATTGGATTATCTTTCTCTACTGCTTTTAAGAGGGGGGAGGAGGAGAAAACCTTGTAACAGAAGAGACCAGAGATGAGATTGAGATCAGTCTTCTTTCTGATCACATATCAGTGACTATGGTGTCCTTTGAGAGCACATCTTCCAGACTGAAGCATGTGAAAAACAATTTGAGAAATCCATAAGCCAATGTTTAAATAAACTGAAATAAAATAAAATCATAAGTGAAAATGAAAACATCAAATTTACACTGAACCCATTTATATGGATTCACTGTGATATGTTGGGCTAATTATACAGGCTTCATGTTTCATTGCCAGTGCTTCATTCTAATCTACCTGAAATGTCCACTTGACTGTGTGATGCTTACATGTACTCATTCTCATTCACCCAGTCCTGAAGGCAGTCTCTAAATGGTAACAACCTCCACATTCAGCACTAGCACCCGTCAGGCTGACAGGGACAGAAGCCATGAAAATGGCTTTTGGGGATGATCAGGCTTCACCTGAGTTGGTCCTCACCTGCCATATTCCACTAGCATCCTCAGAGACATGGTTTAAGACCTCAGGATAACAGTTCTTCAGTTCTTAACAAGGGCGGTCACCCTTGTCCCAGACAGATGCTCTACACAGATACAGCTATGAGTGGAAGCACAGGAATAGAATGACCATGAGAAACTGCTGACTTCCCAACTTATCTAATCAGTTATAAGGCCATCAAAAAGGTAGGATCTGCTGTACTGTCCCATACCAGGTGGGGCAAATTATGGGCTGGGTTGAGTGATTCATCCCAAAATTGAATCACTTGTAATAAGAAACATCCTCATTACAGCAGCCCTGGCTGGTAAATTTGGAGGATGGGAAAGTTGCTAGCCAGGGCGTTTTTTAGTTCCAAAAGCAGCACATTTCCAGACTGCTGTTGGGAGCCTGATGAAGTGCTGTCAGACTTTGGTAACCTGGTTGAAAACCCAGTCACTTACTGCTTTCTGCACACACACGGCTGGGTCAGTCTTCTTCCAGGAAACACGTGGGAGACTCTTAAATGTGGTATCAGAGAAGGCTCTGGTGCCATTTTCTCACTGATGCCTACTCACAATGCTATGTGGATGAAGCATTTCCGTGGAAGACATAACCTCCCAGTAGACCAGTTTGAAATGCAGATGTGCTACTCCCAGGTGTGGATCCTGTCAAAGGCTCTTGAGTGATACAAGATAATTCCCCAATGTCTGAATTCAACTGAATTCTGCATTGTTTTTCAAATGCATATTTTCTGAGTTTCTGAATTTCAGCTCATGAAGATCAATTATTCCTCTTTATTCTAGCTTGATCAGGTAAAGTAAAGTAAAGGTCAGACCTCATATAGAGTACTGTGTCTAGTTCTGGGGATCCCAATTTTAAAAAGGCATTCCTGACAGTAAGGGTGATCAGGAAATGGAATAGGTTGCCATGGGATATAGTGAGCTCTCCTTCTCTGGAGGTCTTCAAGCAGAGGCTGGACAAACATCCATCTGGGATGGTTTAGGAAAGCCAGTATTGAGCAGGGAGTTGGACTCAATGACCCTAGAGGTCTCTTCCAACTCTATAGTTCTAAGATTTTTTTCTTTTCTTTTCATCAGGTCCCTCTCCAGCAAGGTCCATCTTTTCTCAAGATCCACTTCATGCTTATTAACTCCAAATTATGGGATGTTAACCAATATATTTATTGAATTTAGACAAGAATATCTCCTCATAAGAAGCAGTAAGATGATTACAACAATGTTTTTTTTTTCTGCACTTACCTCTCCTTTGGTCAAACCTTTGGGTCTGAATCAGCCAGTCCACTGATTCAGTCTAGGGGTGTGCACAAATGTATTTTTTGGATTTGAATTCAAGTCTAATTGAATGTCAAAACATTCAATTTGATTCAAATGTTTAAAATCCGAATGTCAAAAAATCCAATTTGAATCAGTAACATTTGGATCTATTAATTTGAACGTTTGTATTTAAAGATATAAACGTTGACAACATTCTTATCTGTTATACGTATCTGTGCGTATTCTGTATGCATCCTGTTTTAATTCCATATTTTAAGTGCAAGATACATATAATTATAGATATATTGCAGATACATATGTATCTGTACATTCAAATCATTCGAACGAATGTTTTGGAAAATCAAAATCCATTCCAATGTCTAGATTCAAATACTATTAAATCCAATTTGAATTTGAATGTCAACATTCATCGGACCACAGAAAGGCTGACCCTGGCCCTGGCCTTGGCCCCAAAACTCAAACAAAATTCTGAGGTAAAAGTCTGAGGGCTCTGAAGGCAAGGAACAAAAGTTCTTAACTCTGGAACCTCTGGGAACAAATTTTACGAGTGCTCTTTCATGTGCCACTGGAATGGGTTCACTAGTAGTCCTGAACATGGGAGGCATACCTTCTAAATGCTTCTGTGTTCTGAACTAGGGCCTGTTGTTGGTCGGCTGGTAGACCTGTTTAAATGGGTAGATGAGTGATCCCAATTAGGGCCTTCCTGATCTGGATCGTGCTCTGCCTAATACAGATAGAATTGGCCAGCAGGGGACAGAGCCTCATGGAGCCACAGAATGATTGTTCAGGATCTAGAGAGGATGTTGTTGCCCTTAATTTCAGATTAAGGGTAAGTGCAGAAAGGGCCAATGTTACAGAAATAGATTTCCAAATAAGAAATGAAATGTATGAATTAGGGTATGGACTCACATACACTGATGTTTTATATTAAACCTGGTTCTCCTCTATCTACAGGCTACTGCTGTTCTTTCTTCCCTGGAACCATATGACATTTTATATTTACTACCTAGGATAATAACCTACCCACATGAATATAATTCCATTCTACATTCAGGACCTGAGGGCAGTATAAAGTCAATTCAAGCACTTCTCAATGGTAATTGAAAAAGTGCTAACCTTATGGGGATGCTGGAACTTAAGTGGAAGTGATTCATAATACCATATACATTTTCCATCACCAGGAGAAAATGCACAAAACTTTTAGGAGCTATTACAACACTTATCTCCTACTGCAAATACAATTTCACTAACCCCAAAGCACACTGAAGACAAGGACAAAGTGTGTGTGTGGGGGGGGGAGTATACCGTTCCTGGATATGATTCATACAGTTTCATATAGTCTGGTAGGTGAAAAACGAGCAGGTTACCATTTCTGAGTTGCTTTATTGGCAGCTTCAACACCATGTTAGGGAGGTGCACAAATATTCATAACATTTATTATTCATATGAATTTGGACGAATCTGGACATTCATACACAAATTGAATGTTATGACATTCATATATTAACATTTGTACGAATATGAATGTTTTCGAACATTCGTACAAATAGTTTGTACATTAGTTAAATGGGATACATATTGGAGACGTACTGATAAGTATGCATTGATATTGGATAAGTATTGATATGTATGCACTCGTATAGGATACATATCTGATACGTAGCCAATATGTATGCATTGGTATAGGATACATAGCCGATATGTATGAATTCATATAGGATCCATATCCAGCATCCATATGCATTCATATCAGATATTCGTATGAATTTGTATGGATACATTCATATCAGATAGAATCCTAACACATTGAAGGGGATATATTTGAATGAATATAAATTTTCTAACATTTGATTCATTAACAAATCAAATGCCAAAAAACCCATTCGTGCACATTCCCACACCATGCTCCTTGGTGTGTGATGTGCAGCCTACTCCTCAGAGATTGCACCAGGGACAGGACAAGATGTCAATAGCCACTCCAGAAACTGTTTCCAGGATGGCTGCCTGTCCCGGCCATCCTTTGCTGCATGAAAAACAATGGTTCTCTGGTATCTAAGGTTGCAGGTGGAGAGGAATTTAGCAGCACACCCTGAAATGGCTCTGGAACAAACTGTTTATGCAGCCTAGGAAAATGTTGCTGGGCTCCACACACCATACGGTCTGTTCCAGTTACTGTTGCCTGCTCACACAGTGGTAGGTGAAACATACAGAAGCCAGGGATGTCCTGGAGTTCTCTCAGGCATGGTCTTCATGCCTGGGAGCATTCCAGCCACTGCAGCCAAGACACTAGTATGTTCCCTAAGAGACAGTGCCTCTGGGGGAACACTTTAATGTGTGGAGTGTGCAGTCCAAGGAAAGTGCTGATATGTCCCGGGGGACTGTGCAGAAGTTGATAATGTGCCCAAAACTCTTGTCAGATTATGTCTATTGTAGTCAAAAGTTGCTTTATGGGACCCATATCATTATTGTTGCTTCTGCAGTTGTTATTCATAGATTGATAAGATGGTAGTAAGACTGTAGTTGCTACCAGCTTTAGGGCAGGCTGTGACTCAGTTGGAAGGCTCTTCCCTCCCTTATTCACAGTAAGAGGATGGTGATCATTTTAAAAGGTCAATGGCTGGTTCACAATCATTCATATGTACAAATGAGTGTCTTTTTAACTATTCTGAAATGTGCTACCTTAAATTGAACATAGATTGTCCTTATTCTAACACGGGTCCATCAAGCATGATAGAAAGCACCTTTCTGAACTTAGTCCTGAGGGATAGTTGCACACACACTGACAATGGTATATTTGCACACCATTTTTATTCTTGAGTACGTGTGACCATCCATGATCTTCAGAATCTGTCCAAAGATAAAGGATTCTCTTTTAAAGGGTTCAAGTTCAACCCAACCCCCCCCCCAAACCAGGGGTGGTTCAGTTTAAATTAAAACTAGTCAAAACCACCTACCTTGAACTGAACTAGTTCAAAAATGAACTGGTTTGTGAATCTCTAAAGTAGGAATGTTTATAGAGTCACTCTCAGGATGGACACGAGAGGACCTCAATCAAATGGCTGACGTTTGCATGTTTTAGCTGAATTTTCTGCCCAAGGATGATCCTAGGCCTAGAACTATGCTTTTGGATCTGACATGGGTATGATGTAATGGGTATATGTTTCTCTCATGGTGAATTGGACCTCACAGGGTGCCCTCAGTGTGGGAAATTCTTCTCTGGCCACCCCTGAGTATCCCTGTGGTGAGAGTTGTCTGCATCTGGTACAATCAGCCTTAGGCCATTTATTATCTTTTATGGAGATGAGACCAAAATCTAAATACGTATAGAAATACTTGTCTATACCATTGCTTCATATTCTCAGGTATTTGTATATCTATGTGAAAAAAGGAATTATATCACCTGCTCATCTCTGGTGGTTGTTATATGATTCCTCCACTCAGGGTGGTCCAATATGTTATTTGCTACCCGAGGCTATGCAACAAATAATGCCCCTTTCTCCATTCATCAAACTTTATACCACTGAAGCTGGGTTAACTTGTTTTGGCATTTGAGGCAGAAATCTGCACAGGTGTTTCTCCTTGGGAATGAAAATACAATAATATTCTGCCCTTTCATGACATCCCAAATCAGCTGCCTGAGGCTGCTGCCTCCCTGTGCTTAATGGTGGGACTGACTCTGACTGAATAAGATGTTAGATATAAAATGAATTTGGCTTGCAGGTCTACTTGAGAAGAGTATAAATGAGGGGTATCAGGATAAAAAAAAACTGTATACACTGCAAGTATTCTTCAAAAAGCCCATTTTGTTCCAAGTTATCTCTATTCCACCAATCCATAGCATTTTCTTCGGGATCTATAGCTACATTGGCTGATTTTATTGATTTGAATGTTTGGAGTTCATTTTTTCAACACGTATGTATTTGCAAAGGAGATAATATTAAAAAAAAATTAAAACAATTCAGTAATAACTATCAATAATTAATACAAGCCTGCTGAGGAACTACATAAGCCAGTGCCATTCTAGATCTCAATCCAACTTGATTAAAGATTAGATGCCCTTCTAATTAAAAAGTCATAACAGCACATCTAAATTGGCTAAGGACATTGACTGCCTGAGCCACAGTAAATATCACACATCCTCTTTCAAATTCTCTTTGATGGCCTCGATCCAACTTGTCCTTCTGATTTATCATCTTTGTTGAAATTCTTCAAGAAGGCTTTATACCCAGGTTGCCCACCTTCTGTTTGTCCCTTTGCCTTATAGGAAAACAGTGGGTACCTCAGCTTTTCCTATTGTTGTGGCCATCTGGTTTGAGTTCTTTAGTTCATTTAAGTGACAGGTTACTTTTTTTTTTTTTGCTCTTGTTTTAATTACACCTGAAAATAACACCCTTTCTTTGCATGTTTTCTGATATAGATAGGAATGATAGAAAAAGGAAAACAAATGGAAGTATCTCATTTACTGCATAAATAATTCCTCTAATTTCCCTTCTCACACTAAGCCTCTTCAACAAGTCTCAGAGCAGCCCCATTTTCATCATCAGCAGCAACAGACTATACGTTGGGATCAATGAGGCAGAGGTAAGATTTCAGATGGAAACTTTCCTTTGTTTTTGTTGAACTGCATTTTGTCTGTTTTGAATGCAGTAATGGAGGTCTAGCAGATCCAGTTATCCCTTCACAACATAAGGGTGTGGAGTTTTAGGCCCTTTCTGCACTGGGCCTTATTCCCAGAAGAGGGGACCTGCCATCCACATGCTGGTGCAAACTACTGTAGGCTCTGGGAAGGGCCTGTCCTAGCCTGCACCAGCAGGTGGATATCAAGTCACTGTTACCAATATATAATCTGGAATAAGGCCCAGTGCAGAAAATGCCTTAAATTGCATTGTAAATTGAAGGAAAATCCATTTGCAAAAATCTCCTTATTATTAATTATAAAACAATCTCTTAAAAAAAAATTAATAGCTTATGAATTTCTGTCCAGCTACAAAAATTAATAGTGAAAACCAGCAGAAAATTTAACAAATTCTAGTTTTGATAATGCTATCGCTGGGGAAAGCAGCCGCCTGACTAGCAAAACTGCTTTGGAGGTGCCTGGCCAACCACTTTCCTTGGCAGCAATGCCACACAGGATCGTGGCCGCCAGCAGCTGTACCTCCACTGCCAAATATTACAAAGCTTTGGCCAAAGGATCAATAGCTTTCTTTTGTCTTTGAAGGCTGCCCTACAAAAGTATGCTCATTTGCTTTTGAGGGCGAAAGCTTGCACCTTCGTGATTCGGATGAATTCACAATCTTTCCTCACTTTATTACCCACAGCCATCTAAAGTCTCTTGCTCTATATCTATTTATAAAATACATCTCCTTTGCGTTTATCCTAAAACTCATATTTTCCTTAAAGCCTTTGGAGCCTCACTCTGGTCCCCGTGTGTTATTATCAGTCAATCAAATAGATGTTATGAAGATAATCCCAGATTTTTCCTTTCTTTAGCCAATTCCAGACCCAAAATTATTGTATAGTTTGCCTGTATTCATTTTAGATTGTGAGGTCTCCAGACCGTGAGAAGAAATTCCGAGATCTTCTTTAAACCACAGTATTGCCTCTCACTACACCTGTCAGATAGCAAGACACAGTCTTTCTGGTGTTCATTTGTGGGATCCTTCCTCTTCCAAGATACCTGTATGTAGAAAGTGCCTGCTCACTTCCCTTAAATAAATAAATAAATAAATTGAGATAGACAAACGATCACTTTTTAACCTATAAATTAGCATGTGTGTGTTTTTAAAGCTCCCCTTCAGCTCCAAGAACTGCCCTCTTGTGCTGCTGGAAAAACCTGCTCCCTTTACACTTTGCCACTGATTCACTTCTGCAGAATATCCACTGGAGTTGTAGCAGTAGTTAGGCATCAGTTTGCAATACCTGGACTAAGGATGTGCACAATTTTTTTAAAAAAATCAATTCATATTGAATTGAATACAAGAAAAATTGCAATCTGTGAAGTTTCTCAGGTGTTTCTTTCTCCTATATGAACATTCATATGAACTGTCTGGGAGAGGCCATCAGGAGTTATGAAGGAGGGTGCTATGAGTATATCCAACTCTGTTTCTCCATTCCTTCTGAGTCAGGGGAGCCAGTGGAGGAATTTGATTTCTGCCCAGAAATAGCAATGGGCTGAATGTGGACCAATAATTTGAAACTCAATCCAAACAAGTCCTCAGTAGTGTGGGTGAGGAGGTCTTGAGTTCAGAAAATTAAAAGATCACTCAATTCTGGATGGAGCTGTTTTGCAAGTGTGTGATCTGGGGGTACTTACTTACTTAGTTACTTACTTACTTACTTACTTTTACTTACTTACTTACTTTTACTTACTT